>JAAAKM020006971.1:38742946-38767944 GCA_010016025.2 Alatinidae sp. Z8VKAUB7J3
CCAAACATACTTGAGAAGAGTAGCATGAAATGTTTTTGCTCAGTTTCGGGTTATATGCTCGAGTTAAGCGTAGGTGTGAAACTGGGAGCTTGCATGAAAACCAATAACACGGTGTGGGTGATAGTAATGATCGTTTACGAAATTGCTGCAGAGGTAGTATCAAGAGCTTGGAGGCACCCAATTTCACGGGCCAGGGGATGCAATACGTTCTGAGTTCTGTTATTTTTTTATGATTAGCCTTGCTACACGTGGCTCCACCCCATGATGCTAAGGTAGATTACGTCTAAAGGCGGTGGTGATGTTGCATACAGTTGCATTGTGGGTATTGAACGTGGCGATGCAACACTCAGTGAAGGAAAGAGGTGAAAGTTTGCACTTGATCAAATAACTGCAGAATTTGTCGCTCCTCTTAACGAATGTTTAATAGTACAAGGGGCTGCTTTTACCAGTTGGGAAACACGTATCACCCTTTAAGATAAGCAAGTTCAAAATAGCAATGACTATTTTAATGTAGAGAATAATAACTGTATTTATGTGAGCGACGATCAATGTAATGGGGCTCGGAAAAGCAAAACTTCTAAAGTGATGACGTCGCAAAATTATTTTCTCTGGAAAACCCGATAAAAACTTCATCAAAGGGGTAACCTTGCCGACAAATGCCTGAAACTAAGGATGACTCAAATAGATGAGGATTGCTTTAGTAAACACATTTCACTGCTATTCAGCCATTTTAACAGAAGAAGAAGAAAAACTACAACAACTACAACAACATAAGATTATATCAAATCACAGGGTGCCAATAGGCGATGCTGGTTAACTAAACCCTAATGTCTAAATGTTCTCACAATGCCCGAATACGAAATATAGCGTTGACATCTCATATAAACTGCGAGAAAAGGGTGTTTGAATTTGCAAGAGGTCTTAAGGAAACACTTCGAATTTTGATCAGTTCATAAAATTGAGGAGCTGGCTTGAAATAGCAAGGTTTTGATATTGCTTAAGATATTATCCTCAAATATGGACAGGTTATGTACATGAAAAACAGAAATGCAAGAAGTGAAAAATATTATCTAACTTATGACATTCGTTAGATTTTGGCGTCATACTTAGAAACTTCATAGCTGCCAAACAGCGTTTGCGGTTTTGGAGTATTGATGTTTAAAACATTAAAATAGACAAGATCTCATTACAGGTAATTTTCCGGCTCAAAGAAACAGGCATCACGATTATTGCCCCGTTGCACTATATGGAAAGGTATACCTGGAATATAGATTCGTGCCCGCCTTGGCATGTCGGTCTCCTGATCAATCCGTTGACCACAATAGAATAGCGCAACCAAACGCTAAAACAAATGCAACGCTAACTGGTTATTTTTTAATCCCTCCTTCACCTTTTACTGCTACCCCATCGATCCGAGGAAACAACACCCTAAAACCAATAGCCCGGCAACGCCGGGCTTCTAATCAGTTAAATGCGTCCCTTTTTCCTGATTCGTATTCAGCGATGTAATATTGCGAGTTCCGGGGACAGTTTACGAGTTCCGGGGACAGTTTACGCGAGTTCCGCGCGAGTTCCGGGGACAGTTTACTTAATTACGGGATTTGGGCCCAGGCTTGCCTTTCTTCAGTCTTCTATTCGTCAATGATTCCAGAGCTTCTATGAACGAGTCGCTTCCAGCTGGCCGGCCTGTACCCGAGTGCTCTCTTATTTCTAATAACTCAGCATCGACACTATCAGTTGATAAATATTTCCCCCAGTCGTCGACGCGATCCAACATCGGCTTGACCCGAACCACATCGTCGTCTTCTCTTAAAAAATGGGCTCGGGCGCTCGACCAACACCACTCTTCCGGTCGCGCGCATAGCTTTGCCCTCACCGGATTTAACTCTACGTACCTGACCGTCGCTAAAAGATACGTTTCGTCCATGACAAAGGAATGAAAACGTTCCTGCCACAGGTGACCTTTCCATTTTTCGCGAAAATTAATCCGTCGAGTGTAATGCCTATGCACAAATCTAAACAACCTTGACAAGCCATCTGCTTCCTCGGGTACAACAACGAGATGAGTATGATTGGGCATCAGGCAATAGGCCCAGATATCCACGCCTATTTCATCCTTGGCCTGACAAATCAAGTCCAGGTAGGCCCGGTAATCCTCAGAAGAAAAAAATGTCTTCATCCGTCGGGTCCCCCTTTGCGTCACGTGATGGGGGTAACCCGGTACAACTAATCTTGGCATCCTTGCCATGGTTTGCTCCTTTTACGACAGTAATTCCAATAGGTTTATCAATCTACACTATTGCTTTTTTTGAATTAAGTAAACTGTCCCCGGAATTCAGGCCTTGGCATCGTCACTCAGCATGTTAAACTCGGCGTTTGTGCTACTCGCGCGTACCCGCTGTATAGGAATAATTAATCATGTTTCAAACTACCGACGACCTTCGAATCGAAGGCCTAAGGCCTCTGCTTCCCCCGGCGATTTTGATGGAGGAGCTGCCCATCACCGACCAGGTCTCCAACCTGGTGGCCAGTACCCGGAAACAGGCTGAGAGCATTGTCAAAGGCGAGGACGACCGTCTGTTGGTGATCGTAGGGCCCTGCTCCATCCACGACCCGCAGGCCGCCCTGGATTACTGCGACAAGTTGTTAGCCGCGGCTGAACAATACAAGGACGACCTGCTGATCATTATGCGGGTTTATTTTGAAAAACCACGTACTACGGTGGGTTGGAAGGGCTTGATTAACGACCCGCATCTGGACGGTACCTTTGATATTAACACCGGGCTGCGAATCGCACGGAAGCTGCTGCTGGACCTTGCGGAAAAGGGTATGCCGGTGGGCTCGGAATTTCTCGATACCATCAGTCCGCAATTTATTGCCGATCTGATTTCCTGGGGGGCAATCGGTGCCCGCACCACGGAAAGCCAGATTCATCGCGAGCTGGCTTCAGGGCTGTCGATGCCGGTGGGGTTTAAAAACGGTACCGACGGCAATATCCAGATTGCCATCGACGCCATCGGCGCCTCCACCAACGGCCACCATTTTCTGTCCGTTACCAAGCAGGGCATTTCCGCCATTGTGACCACCAAGGGCAACGATTCCTGCCACGTGATTTTACGCGGCTCAACCAAGGGCCCGAATTACAGCGCCGAGGCAGTGCTGGAAACCGTTGAGCAACTGCGCTCGGGCAAGGTTCTCGACAAGGTGATGATCGATTGCAGCCACGGTAACAGCAACAAGGATTATGCACGTCAGCCCTTGGTGGCCGAGGATATTTGCCAACAGATTGCCACGGGTGCGGACCACATTACCGGCGTCATGGTGGAAAGTAATCTCCTGGAGGGGAATCAAAAAATAGTGCCGGGGCAGCCGCTGGCGTACGGCAAGAGTATCACCGACGCCTGTATTTCCTGGGATACGACAGAGCAGGTGTTGGCGAGTTTCGCTCAGGCTGTGCGCACGCGTCGGTCGGTTTAGCCGATTCGGATCAACAATAAACGATTCTGTAGGTGAGACTTCAGTCTTATCTGTAAGGCTAATACCCGATACAGCGGGGCACGCTGAGCCTCACCCACAAATTGACGGTTAATCTACCCAGTATTTCTCATACCCGCAGCGATTCCCGCAATGGTTACCATCAGCGCCCGTTCCACCTCCGGGTCGGGGGTTCGGCGCACCCTGGACAGTAACTCTGCCTGCAATACGTTTAACGGGTCTGTGTAGACGCTGCGTGTTGCCACTGCTTTCTGGGTCCAGGGAAGGTGTTGCATCAGGTGTTCGTCGTTGGCGATATCCAGCACCGTTGCTATATCGTCCTTCAATTGGCGCCGGAGCCTCTTCCCCAGCGGCCACAGCGCTTCGGGCACCAGGCGCTGGTCGTAATACCGCGCCAGTATCAAGTCGGCCTTGGCGTAGATCATTTCAAGCATCCCGACCCGGGTGGAGAAAAAGGGCCATTCCCGGCACATTTCCTCCAATTCCGCCTTGTGGCCCCGCTCAATCGCTTCGGCCAGGGCGGCACCGGCACCCAGCCAGGCCGGCAGCATCATGCGATTCTGGCTCCAGGCAAATATCCAGGGAATGGCGCGCAGGCTTTCCACCCCACCACTGGAACGGCGCCTGGCCGGACGCGACCCGAGCGGCAACTTATCCAGTTCACCGGCGGGCGTCGCATAACGGAAATATTCAATAAAATCAGCATCCTCATACACCAGGCTGCGATAACTGGCACAGGAACTCTGCGCCAGCTCGTCCATTAACAACCGCCAGCTTTCCCTGGGTTCCGGCGGCGGATTTAAATGGGCCTCCAGCACCGCGCTGGTGTAGATATTAAAGGTCTTTATGGCGACCTCGGGCATGCCCAGCTTGACCCTGATCATTTCTCCCTGCTCGGTTACCCGCAGACCATGCTCCAACGATCCGGGAGGCTGCGATAACAGTGCCGCGTGCGCCGGCGCCCCCCCACGCCCGATGGTGCCGCCACGGCCATGAAACAAGGTCAGGTCGACGGCGTGGCGCTCGCAGGTTTTGATCAGCGCTTCCTGTGCCCGGTATTGCGCCCAGGAGGCCGCCATGGACCCAGCGTCCTTGGCGGAATCCGAGTAACCGATCATCACCATCTGACGGCCGGCGATTTCCCGGCGGTACCAGTCGATCTTTAACAGGGCATCGATTGAAGAGGCGGCATTATCAAGATCATCCAAGGTTTCGAACAGGGGGGCGACCGGCATATTGAAGGAACAGCCGACGTCCTTTAGCAATAGCTTGACAGCCAGTACGTCCGAGGGCACCCGGGCCATTGAAATCACATAGGCGCCCAGTGCCTGTTTCGGTTGCTCCGCCACCACCCGGCAGGTCTCCAACACTTCCTGCACCGCCTCGGAGGGTTCCCAATGACGCGGCAGCAGGGGCCGTTTGCTCTCCAGTTCCCTGAGCAGAAATTGCTGCCGCTCAGCTTCCGTCCACTGAGCATAGTCGCCAAGCCCGAGATACTGCGTCAGCTCCGAAAACACCTGCACATGGCGGCCACTTTCCTGGCGGATATCGAGCCGTACCAGATGGACGCCGAAGCAACGCACCCGGCGCATCAGGTCGAGCAGCAGACCATCGGCCACCACACCGGCACCGGTTTCATGAAGTGAGCGATAACAAGCCTCCAGCGGTTGCCAGAGATCTTCCAACCGTTCGACATATGGACCACCCTGATAATTTCTACCTGCCAACCGGTCGCCGGCCCAGACCAGCGTATTGCCAAGCCGTTGTTCCAGCTCATGGAGTATTGCGCGGTAGGGTTCTATGGCTTTCTCTCCCGCCAGCTCGCGTACCTGCGCGTTGCAGTCCGACATCGACAATTCACTGGCCAGCTTCTTCACTTCCAGAAGGTACAGGTCCGCGGCTTTCCAGCGGCTCAAAACAATGACCTCGGCAGTGGTGCGCGAGGTCACGTTCGGATTGCCGTCCCGGTCGCCCCCCATCCAGGATACGAAGCGGATCGGCGTCGCATCCACCGGCAAGCGCCGCTCCAGGTATTTGCGCTGCACCCGGTCCAGTTGCCTGAGATAACGGGGCACCGCCTCCCATAGCGAGTTTTCTATCACTGCAAAGCCCCACTTGGCCTCATCCACCGGGGTCGGGCGCAGCCGGCGAATTTCATCGGTATGCCAGGCCTGTACAATCAGGTCCGTCAACCGCTCCCGAATCCGCGCCGTTTCATGCTCCGACAGGTTGTTCTGGTCCAGTTGCCTGAGGCAAGCGCTGATTTCCCGGTACTTATAAATCAGGGTGCGGCGGGTTATTTCCGTGGGGTGGGCCGTCAGCACCAGCTCGATCTTCAGGCTTGATATCGCCTCTGCGATTTCATCGTCGGTTAAGTTCTTTTTCTGCAGCTGGGCGTACACAACCTCCAGGTCGCCGGAGAGGTTGGTTGCCTGATCCCGGTAATAGGAAACCGTTTGGTAGTCCTCCGCGATATTCGCCAGGTTGAGAAATTGGCTGAAGGCGCGGGCAACCGGCGTTAATTCCGCATTGGTGAGGGAGACCAGCGCCTGACTGAAGGCGTCGAGATTAACCGCCTCATCGTCACTGTGGAAGGATTTGGACAGTTGGCGAATGGATTCCACCTTGTCAAACAGTTGCTGTCCATGGGCGTCACGGATCGTTCCCCCCAGCAGCGAGCCCAGCAGGCGGATATTGTTCCGTAACGCGGTAAAATTGTCTTTCATAGCAGGTAGGGGCCTTCAATTGCTTTCTAATAACAGGGCGAGCCCAATACTATCCAACTATCTACCTAATTTTCAAATAAGCTTCCATGCACCGCACTATTTAGCCCATTTTTAAAGGAATAACCCCACACTTTCCAATGCTGGGCTAATATTATTGAAATAGTAAACCCTCAAGCGTAGAGTTAGGCTCACTAACCTGGGGAGTAGAATCTATGTGGTACCAAGGCCTGCTGGGCACTTCAATTTCACAAGCGCTGTTAATAAGCCTGGTGCTGACCCATATCACCATTGTCTCTGTTACCGTTTATCTGCACCGCTACTCCGCACACCGCTCGCTGGAGCTCAACGGGGCCCTGAAACATTTTTTCCGGTTCTGGCTCTGGCTCACCACCGGCATGACCACCAAGGGCTGGACCGCGATCCACAGAAAACATCACGCACTCTGCGAAACCGAGGAGGACCCCCACAGCCCGGTTACCCGCGGGCTGGGCACGGTATTCTGGAACGGCGCCCAGCTTTACCGGGATGCCGATACCCCGGAGATCGCCGCAAAATACGGCAAGGGGACACCCGATGACTGGCTGGAACGTCATGTGTACACACGCGACAGCCTGGGTATCACCCTGATGTTCCTGGTGGACGTTTTGCTGTTCGGTGCCATCGGCGTTACCGTGTGGGCCATTCAAATGGTCTGGATTCCGCTGTTCGCCGCCGGCGTCATCAACGGGATCGGGCATGCCTGGGGTTATCGCAACTTCGAATGTCCGGACGCTGCACGCAACATTGTCCCCTGGGGAATATTGATCGGCGGCGAAGAGCTGCATAACAATCACCACACCTACCCCAATTCCCCCAAGCTGTCGGTCAAGTGGTGGGAGTTTGATCTCGGCTGGTTATGGATTACCCTGTTCCGCTGGCTTGGGCTGGCAAAGGTTAAACGTACGCAACCGCTGGCAGAGCGCACCCCGGGGAAACAGCGTATCGACCTGGACACCGCCTGGGCGACACTCAATGACCGTTTCCAGATCATGTCCCATTTTTCAAAAAAGGTCGTCGCTCCCCTGGTACACTTTGAAAAGCTAAAGGCCGACAAATCCGCCCACGCCCTGCTTAACCGCGCCAAGAAACTCATGTGCCGGGACGAAAGACTCATTACCGAGCAGGACAAATTCGACATATCCAAACTGGTTTCCGCACACCCCCAACTGGCGCACATCTATGAAATGCGGCAGTCCCTGCAGGCGATCTGGAGCAAGGGCGCGGTCAATACCAATGAAATGCTGGACGGCCTGTGCGACTGGTGCAAACAGGCCGAAGAAAGCGGTATTGAAACGCTGAAGGAGTTTGCCGCCTATTTGCGTAGCTATAGTATGCCTGCCGTGGCACGTTAGCCAGATGGCGCCTTAAAGGATTGCTGGCGAAGTTCTCCAATGCCAGCCCTACAATGGTCCGACATTTCGGAACGACGGCCTTAGCTTGGAATTATTCGACTCCGCTCCTTCTTTCCCCAACTATTGATCCAGATCAATACTCGCCAAGCTGGAATAGCCTAGTATGGTCACCGTTGATCCAAATAGCGAGGCGACGGTATGATGCATTCGGAAGACAAGACAATGGCTTTGAATATCGGTAAAACCGTGCTGGTTTTAGTCGGCGTGATGGCTGCTTTGATTGTTGTTTCAGGTGTGATTGCCTAACCTGGGATCAACACATCCCTGATCTGTTATGGGTAGATTTTTATCTACCCATTTTTTTCTCCTGCTGTTCCGCATCAGGCCATCTGCTGCACCGGCAGCTCAAAGCTGAAGGACGTTCCCCGGTCCGGTTCGCTATGCACGGCAATGGATGACTTGTGCAATTCCAGAATCCGCTTAACGATCGCCAGCCCCAGCCCGGTACCGATTTCATCCGCTGGTTGGTGTTTCTGCGAACAGTAAAAACGTTCGAAAATATGCGGAATCTCATGCTTGGCTATGCCTCTCCCGGTATCGGATACCTCGATCACCGCCCGATCCGCCAGGTCGTCAATTTTAACGGTAATAGAGCCCCCGGCGGGCGTGTGACGCAGCGCATTGTCGAGCAGGTTTTGTAACACACGCTGCATTAACGCAATATCGGCACTGACATAGCAATTGGAATTCTCCGCCGCGATTACCAGATCGACATTTTTCTGACCGGCCGCCAGTTCAAATTCCTGCACGCAGTCATGCACCAGTTCCATCAGGGAAAAGGATTCCGTGTTGAGCTGCATGGCACCGGAATCCAGTTTAGCCAGTTCGAACAGTTCACGAATCAGCGAATTCAGCCGCTGGCTATGCTTGTGCGCAATGCTCAGATACTGCCGTTTTTTCTCCGCCGATAACTCGCTATCCTTGATCAACAGGGTTTCAATGTAGCCCTGCATGGATGCCAGGGGGGTTCTCAGGTCATGGGAAACATTGGCGATCAGTTCACGCCGTGTCGCATCGAGGCTTTGCAAGGCTTTGAACTGCTGATTGATGTGGTGTGCCATCTCATTGAAGGACAGGCTTAGCCGGTCAATCTCGTCGCGAGGTCGCAGCGGGGGCTTGATGGAGATTTCGCGTCCGGGATCACCGGCATGAAATGCCTCCACCTCCACCTGCAACCGGCCGAGACGCCGGGTTAAGAAGAAAAAGATGACGAAAGCGGAAATCGCCGCCACCAGCAAGCTGCCGACAATCGTTACGCCGCCCACCTTGAGGATGTAACTTTCCTGCACTGCATCCTTCAGGGACTGGTACTTCTTACCGCCCAGAATCGCATAAAGGTAACCCACCGTCTCCCCTCCTTCCACGATGGGCGATACGGAAAAAACCTTATGACTGTCGGGGCTGCGCGGATCGTCTCCCATGATCGGAAAAGCTTCACCCCGGGCCAGAAAGGTTTTGATGGGCGCCAGGGAAACCGCCTCTCGTTGGACCTCGGCTGCCGGCAGCAAATGCGTCAATATCCGGCCGGAGGGGTCCAACAGATAAACTTCAACGCTGGGATTAATGGTCATCGCCCGATGCGCTAATTCATCAACCGCCCTTTGATTAATCTGCCCCCGTTCAATCAGCTGTTGTTCGGCCGTCACATACATGGCAATACTGGCATTGAGCCGCTGGGTCACCTCCTGCGAATACATGTCGCTGGTATATTGCGCAACGAGCAACAATACGGCGCCCAGTACCACCACCAACAGCAGCAACGAAGCGGATAATTTACCGTAGAGGGTGGATAGTATTTTCATAGCAATGGATTAAATTTACTCATAGCTATATGTACGACTAAAGTCGCACCCACAAAAGTCGTACCCACAACGTAAGCAGCTGGCATCGCTCGTCTTTTTAACATTCATTGAGTTTGTAGCCGACCCCCCAGATAGTCACCAGATACGCCGGTTTTGTCGGGTCCCTTTCAATTTTTGCGCGCAGGCGATTAATATGCGAGTTGACCGTATGCTCGTAGCCCTGATGGCCGTACCCCCAGATCTTATCCAGCAACTGCGAACGGCTGTAGACCTCGCCCGGATGCCTGACGAAGTGGGTCAACAGATCGAATTCCTTGGCCGTCAGCTCCACCGGTTCGCTGCCGATGCGTACCGTCCGCTTGCCGGTATCAATCTCAATATTCTTATGGTTCAGGCGCGTGCTTCCCGCCACGCCATTCCGCTCCCGGGTAATCGCTGCACGCCGCAGAATCGCTTTCACCCTCGCGGTCAGTCAGAATGTAACATGGCAGTTTCGAAGTTCTATAATCGAGTAAAACTGTATTTTATCGTAACTAAAATAGTGCACGCAATCGGTCAGTACTATCTAAGCATGTTAAATGCACGAGCATTGATTTATAGTTATTTTCTCTTATTACCTCCCATTTTATCTGACCTTTTTATACCTCTGACCCTACCCGACTGGTGTCGGGCTCGTTTCCCCGCTTATCACCATTGAATGTCTAATACTTTCAGACTAGTGGCCATGTTGAAAATGACTCGCTTTAAAGAATGAAAGCTTCACTGATACGAGTCAATTGCCTTCGCCTGTGTTTTGTAATGTCGATTTTACTTCGTTTCCAGATAAGTGCGAGGGAAAGACTAACTCTAGAAGGAGAATCACCAGGATCTGCCAACAATTGACGATGCTTACCAGGTACGTTTAAAGCTTTCTATGCCTGATACTTAAATGTTTCTGAAGGTGTGGAAAGACAGTGCACATCTTTAATTTTCTTTCAACGATACCGTTGCGACCATAGCCATACGGATCTCCACAGCTTCATTGTTGATGGCGACTTCGTCACTTAAATGCTATCACATTTCTAAGAGGACGAACCTCGTCGGGACAGTATTGTATTATGCCGACGGTTATGTGAAATGCTTTGTCATGACTGCCGTATCATTTTATCTTTAAAGAGGAGTATCTATATAAGCAAAAGACTTATAAATAGATGGTATGCTGCCTATATAGATAGGCCTTGGAACGACATTCCCAGTAACGTTTGCCATTTCATAACTACCAAAAAGAGTGGACCAAGCATTTTTTGACCGTCGAGACTTAGTAATAATCTTCTTTTTATTGTACTATACACTAAACGCAAAAATTATTCTATTGCATCGTTCCCCATCCCCAAGAGCACGATTTTATTGAAGTTACCGGTAGTCGCGCAACTTGCAAAGTTATAGGCCTATACATTACTAAAGAGAAACATAAAGCATGTGCCGTCATGAAACCGTGTGATTACGTACATGGTTATTATAATTATATAGGGGGGGGGGGCTATTTAGTCTTTCAGACCCTCACAAAAAGCATGACAATACTGGCACATGCATAAGCTTAAGCTGCTCTATGTGGAAGTTACCCACTCCCTTGAAGAGATCCAACCGATGAAAGCATCCGAGCATCAGAAAGATTTTGCCCAACTGTCAACATAAAGAAGACTGGAGTTGTATCAACCAGCTCTTGACAAAAGTTACAACAATTATGTTGTCCATCTTAACAGAATTCCTCAGAAGTCAACAGTGGCTTTCTGTTATCTCGGAAATGTTCTGTTAAACTCATGGACTATCTATAATGAGATGACATAATGCATTGTCATCTCCATGCTGTAATTGATATTGATTGAAAAATAGCATTGTTACATTCTTTGCACATCATTCACTTTGCATGTAACAAGAACTTATTCTCAGGACCAGTGGTATTTAGAAGTATTTTTTCATCAAGAGTGGATACCCTGATACTGCATGGCATGTTAAAATATATAATTCAACCTGCAAAAATATATAGTACTTATTTTTTATTTTTTATTTTTTATGCTTGGGTTGTATTCTGACACCTGTTATGTAGTGTTTCCTTTCATGAAGTACAGTGTAAACCTGAAGGGTTTTTAGTCAATTACAGCTTGCTAATATGTGTGGCATGTAATTGTGACATTGTATGTCTAGTTGATGGTAAACATTCACATTGATGTAAAAGTGTTTTTACTTTTGTATGATTTATGATACTGGTCAACTGGTTGTACTCAATGTTGTTAATTTCTTGCAAATGATACAGTTTACCTACCTTAATACAAAAAATAACGTTGAACACTAATTAGCATTTTTTGAATTAACAAACTTTAATTAAATCCACGTTAATGAGATGCTGGCATTAATTTTTAGAACATTAAGTTCAACGTAGCACTAATTTTTGAAACGTTGATTGGTGCCACAATTTTATACAAATATGGGCCCCTGTAAAATTTCCTTGGTGGCATTATGTTGAAATACCAAAAGGAAACATTTGGTTATGTAGCAGTGTCTATAGATTTTGTTCATAAATTTGAGCAACTTTGTTAAATTACACGATACCACAGCATTGTGTGACTCACTTTAAGTAAATATTCACAAAGGAACAGTCACTTTAATAACATTAAGTTGTCTTCTGTAAAGGATTTCAGAAAACGTGATTACACTGAGTTACACACACAGTTTATCTTTTATAGCCCATTTTACTGCAAACTTGGGAATTGACATCAGTCATAAATAAGGTTGTTTACCAATTTTCTTTTAATAAACATCTTTTACTTATAATCTCTTTAAAGCTACTATGTTATGTAAAATTTCTCCATAGAATGTCGATAATGTAACATGAGAGTTACATAAGAGTCACATCAAAGCTGTTCAGCTTCACACCATGAGATTATAATTGAAGTAGCTACTTAGTTTTTATATATGCCTGTAACAGTTTTATTGTATTTTCTGTTGCCTTTAATATATTGTTCATCTTTTCTAAAATAGACTTTTACCAGCACCAACACAGCTGCAAGATGAAGCAGATGACGATGATCTTGAAAAGGCATACAACTCGGTGAGAATAAATATCATCTATAGTGAGTTTATGATGAAAGAAATCAATACCTGAGTGATTGTTATTGATATAACCTTTTGGCTGTTGTATCCTTTAAATTTAGTGTGAGGTGCAGACTATAATTATATAATAAGCATTCACTCATTGTACGTAATCTGTTTGTAACACTTAAGTATGTATTTGTTACCCAAAATACTTGAAAGCTATAGATGCAAGGCTTAAATGTTACACATATATCTTTGAAATCAGCATAACTTGACGGTTATCCAAATGGTCAAATCATTCATATGTCTAATTTAAAATGCATGTATCACAAATGTGAATCTCCTTTCTCTGCATACTGTGGAAGTAGCTCAATGCTTGCAAGACCCATAGTGGGGTCCTCAGGAATAAATCAAACATCTACAGACCAATATTAGGACACGATAGGAGCCAGCTTTTCATTCAAGCTTTGTAGTGTCCTAGTTGATTATGTAGGTCAAAGGCATTTTATACTAAATTTTTCATGTTTACAGATTTTAGCAAGCATCATTATTATTGAAGAATCAGGCTTTAAATATTAAATAATTAATTTCCCCATTCCCACTGACTGGAGGAGAATTAGCGAAAGATTGACACTAAAAATTCTCCGCCTTATATATTTATATACATATATATATATATGCATATCTAAAAGGTTATATCTAGTTTTCTTTGCTGCTTATCTCTGTATATGTGTATTTAATAGTAGTAGTAATATTTTCTCTGCTACTCTACATACTTGGAAATATTGTGAGTGCCATGTTTCTACTGTTCACCAAACTGTTTAAAACTAGTACACTGTAATCTCTTTTCTAGTTGGCAGTTACCCCAATAGCAAAATCAACTGCACCACCATATGGAAGAAGGCATGGGTGGATACCAAGAAAGCCAGAGGTATTTGTTGTTCATATTGATATATTCTATCATTGGTCATATCCAACTGGCCCCATATGGCCAAATTGTTATCATGATTTTCTGTTCTGTGAGTTTTCCACCAACCAGCCTATTTTTGTAAACAAGTCTCCAATAGTTGCAATAAATAACTGAAAATTTAGGGATGTTTCAAACCAACAGTATAGTCAACCAGTCATGAAAATCTCTGTAGTAATAGACTTCAATACCTGTGCACATTTTAATCCACTCATATTTTACTAGGGAAGATAATGTATATTTCACATTTGTCACCTTCACACTGTTCTGGTTTTGACTATCACCCTAAAGGAGTCTCTTACAGCACTTCTACATGCAAGTTGAGTTGTTCGCTTACTTAATAATGTAAACATTTGCCTGTCAGCCAAGAAAAATACCACACAACTTTCTTTCTTACTCAACTGCTTGTAGCCTGTCTTCTATTAGCATGCTAGGTGGTTGTGAAAGATGATCCCAGCAGAAACCTGGCATTCTAAAAGATTGACTGTCAGCCAAAGGAGTAATACCACATAATGTCCTTTTTTTCTTCCCTTCTTGTAGTACATCTTTTACAAGGTGTTGTTTTGGTTCTATACCACTAACAATTTTGTTAAACATTAATGTAATTTCATCCACTTGTATGTTTCCTGCATATTGCACTGATTTTGTTAATTGATTTATTGTCTTTATAACTCATCACTAGTTTTGTAGAGTGTGGATATAATGTCCAATATCCTAATTATACTCTAATTGCAGGACTTTGGTGATGGAGGTGCATATCCAGAAATTCCTGTGGCTCAATATCCATTGGGAATGGGACGTGAAAGAAAGGTAAATGTTTGATGCTTTGTTTGATACCAAAGTTTTATTTGTCTCCTATGCACATACTCTTTTCAACTGTGCAAGATATCATTGGCTTCATTGACACTAAATGGAGAGGAAGAGTATGTCGGGCCAGATGTTGGCAATCTTAATTAAAGGTATGCATGTCAAAATCATTTGCACATGCCGGTTTTGATTAGCAAGAAAAGAATGCACTATTTTTAAACGTCTTATGTGATACAGGTTGAAGTTAAACCATTGATCTTATACACACAGTAAAAAAGGATGCAGTCTAAGCATCATTAATAGTGACCCAAACATCTAAATATGTTTATTAATATTCATGGTAAAAGATCAATGAATGCAAATCAGTCTTGACACACTGAGGAAATCACATGTTTATGATTATAAGACAAAATACAATTTTTCTGTATGCAGGGTATACTGTTGAAAATGGTAAATGAAAAGCTGGAATTCACTTTACGAGGATAGTAATTAAGATTGCTTCATGATTGACAGCTTCCATTTATGTGGGCACTGCCCTAGCCCCTGCAAAGGGGAGTGCAAGGCATAAAACTGCATCATTGAGAAGACTTTTGCCCTTGAAGATTGTGTCTGTTTAATGTATTCTCCGTTTTCTTCTATAATATCTCCATACATACTCCAAAACCAACAGTTGCAGTTACAAAGATGTGTGATAATTTAGAGTGGTAAATGCCTAGTCGTTTAGAAAACAAATGCTGGCGTTTTTGTTTACTTGTATTTAGCAATTATTGTCTTGTACTGGTTTGTAGTTACTTTCAATAAAAGAAGCTGATACATAAAAGTGACTTCTAATGCATCTTATCGTAATACTTTTTCATTAACAGGTGGGCTCGAATTCACTGCCAGTCCAATTAGACTCATCAGGGAAGATCAAGTATGATGATTTAGTGAGGCAACGCGGAAGAGAAGACAAGGTAATTTCTCTTTGTAAATAATATAATATAATATGCTGCCAAGACAAATTGATCAACCAGTAGTAAGAAGGGGCTTACAGTAGTAATGATAATTTTTCTATATATTTTCTGCATCCTGGACTGCTGAGAATGATTTGTAGTGTCCTAAGCTATTATTTGCAGTGATTGTTAACTTTGCCAATTCTAGCTTGATGCATTTACTGCATGTAGGATGGGGAAGACAAAATGACATCGTAGATCAAACTTATTCTCATGATTTGATATTATGATCAGATACGATGATGATGCACTGAAGAGGAGAAAATACTAATGTGGCACACCAGTGGATTGCTTATCATTCTTGATCAATGCTATCACAGCATTTTTATATTATTTCTTGTGACATTGAAGAAGAAATATTTACTGTATTTAATACGAGGTTTAGCATTGTTTGCAGTTCTGTTGGTTGTCCTTTGGAAATTGCAGTGTTTCGTTAGTTGACATATAATGCTCTTAATGTTTTACCTCCATATGCGATGACCAATTTTATTGCTCCTCATTAGGTTATTCATTCGAAGTTCAAAGATTTATTGCCAGCACAGATAAGGGCAGATGATGATCCAGAATTAGCCCGTCCTGACGAGGAGGCCCTGGAAGAGGTATCTGCCTTTACAATTATGCCATATTAACAAAAAAATCAAACTTTTTATTTCTTTTTGATTTTTAAGTATTTTTAAAGCAGAGGATACCCCTATGGTAACCCTTAGAAACTTTAATATGACAATGATTTTTTAATTTCTGATAGTCCGTGAACTTGGACATCCAAAACTTATTATTAGTACCTTTGAGAATAACTGTGTTAGTCTGAGTGCTTAATGAGTTTTATGATTGTTTGAAAGTTAACAAATTTATTAAAAGTTAAAAATAGTAAACCTGTCTATTTGCCATCATAGATTACAAAGAAGACAAGAGAAGCACTAGAAAAAGAGGTAAATGCCAAAATAGCTGCTGCTCAACCAACCCAGGTCGCTAAGAAGCAAGAACCAGCACAATTTATCAGGTAATGAAATTTTAGTTCACTATTTTGTATAAACTAATGTCAGCAGTTGTGAAGCACAGCACCATTACGAAGAAAACTTGAAGTATGGACTATATTGATCCCGGTTGCTTTAAGAATGAGCACATCAATGCCAAAGAGGCTCAGTGATTACTAACATTGTTAACGTGTTAATCATCCTGCAATCAATGCAAAACCGTAGTTGACCTGAATTTACGGTCTCCATGTTTGCAAGAGAAGACGGATGAAAATGGCTAAGCCATCAGTCAAGTGTATGTTATTGCAACAGCATCCTTTTATTTGCAATGGTGTCAATACATTGTATTGATGTTCTCTTGTTCAGCAGTGTTACTGTGTGCACCCCATATGAACTCCTTCATAAGAGTGCATATTAACATTGACCTGCTCACACTACGTATGATTTATTCCATTCAATTATTTTATTAATTTAATTGTTTTCTCTATATTTGATGAGATATTTTCTACATTATTCGTCATTAAAATCACTTTTTTTCTTCCTTGTAGATATACCCCCTCGCAGCAAGGGGTAGCGTTCAATTCTGGAGCTAAACAGAGAGTGATTCGTATGGTAGAAATGCAAAAGGACCCAATGGAACCGCCCAGGTTCAAGTAAGTATACTTTAGAAATCTCATCATAGAGTTCTCATCAAATTAAATGCTAACCGAAATAACGTATGTGTTCATAAAATGTGTCACGCAAAAGTTCGAATTTTCCGGTACTATCCACGTCTGTGGCGTAACTAAATCTCTCCAATTGATTACACCGGCTATCTAAGGTGCGTGAGGGTATTTTTTAGCTGCTGCCACTGCTGTATGACTTCAAAACCTCTCTCCAAGAATACTCAAATACCGTCTCACAGCATTTCCGGGTATGTCAGATTGTTTAATTACAAGTAGTATTCCATGTTTATAGGAACTGACATCTTTTACGCTCCTTTTCACAGAACAAACAAGAAGATACCCCGAGGACCTCCCTCGCCCCCGGCTCCCGTGATGCATTCACCAACACGTAAGGTAAGTATCGGCCCTTTTCATGCAAGAAGTAATATTGATCGAAGCCAAGATTATTTTAGTCAATAAGACCGTAAATATGCTGAAGAATGGCCTTGTTAGTCAGAACTCATTTCAATTGTTGTCTCTTATTAGCCTGAGACAGTAGCAGTTTTGAAAATAATGTATAGTGGCAAATGGAAGTTTTTATCATAAGCTAACGAACGAAGGGCCTTTTCGGATCTTAGGGTTTTGTAAAGCATAAAGTAAATGACTGCATGTGTTGAAGATCACAGTTCTGTAAGACTGCTTGAGCCCCAGATAAATACAACATGCTAACAAGAGATGCGTGGTTAACTACCTACCTAGACTTGTACTGTTGTTCCACCGAGAATACGTTGTGAAGTATGTTGAGAGTTGGACTAGTGTTACATGTTTAGGATACTGTTAGTAAATGTCACTCTTTCTTGTATTGTAGGTAACAGTCAAAGAACAACAGGAGTGGAAAATTCCGCCTTGTATTTCAAATTGGAAAAATCCGAAGGTAAGCAGAATTATTTAAGCAAGCGATTTAAATGAGGAGTTTGAAATCGACGGAGTGTCAAAGCCTGAATCTGAAATTAATTAATGAATTCTGTCAATACATCATCTCATGTCAAGATAAACGGAACTATCACATTTGGGCACATAAAAACGATAACTCTTGTACTCGTATACGTTGCATTGACGGTTTCAAAGCAGTGTATTTTGAATCAAAACGTAAGACGCAGATGCCAATTAGCTTTATTAAGCTGTCAATAACATAATTTACTTGCCTACGGATACATTAAAAATTATTGGGGGTGGGGGTGGGTGGTACTAAGGAAATCATGCCACTGCTATCCGTAAATTGCCATCGGGCTATGCAAGGTCAATTTATAAATACATTTTTAAAAGGGTATATAAGGTAAAGTTACGTTTTCAAATTTCAAATTTTTATTAAGTTGGTGAGGGACGCGCAGATAGTCATACGGAGTTTTCCACTCTAGGCATGGTCTTTATTATTTTAGTTAGGCGTTTCTGAAGGAGATGTGTGTGGTATTGGGAAAAAGGGGAAAATGCCCTAGGCCAGACTCACTATTTGATATGCAGACTGGTCAGAAATTGTAAGGGTTTGCTTTAGATATAGGTGAATACGTGCAAATTCAATTCTTTATTTGTTTCAATTGTTTAAATGTCTGTTAAATGGAGCAACAATGCGTTAGTAATGACCACAGGAGAAGTCGAGAAAAGGGGAAAGTGTTATTTTCAAACAATAGAGTTTATTAAAGGGACCATTATGGAAACAAGGTCTTCTGAACCTTTTTAATGCTATCCCTGCCAACTTTATCAATAGGGGTTTTGAAGTTTTTAAAGTACTTACAGACGCAGCGAAGGAGCTTAAAAGTGGGAGGTGTCTATTTGAACCTTAGACCTAGAGTATCGTCATCAAACTAGGTATGAACAGAGGCCTTTAGTCTTCTGGATACCTTTTGATGTGTGGTACGGGGTTTTCTTAGACTTTCATGTAAATTGTTTTTACTGTCATAATGAAGTAATTTCATTGATCATGGAATTTTGACTTCAAGCGGACGGGTTTCTTCCACCGTCATAATCCTAACAGTGGAGTGTTGAGTAAACCGCGAGGCTTTTACAGGAAAAATTGTTACTACATCTGCCTAAGCCAAGTACAAATTAATCATCAACTTTGACGCTAAAACGTTACGCGTAGATGGAAGACTGTTTCCAATTCCCGCCACCTCAAATCCAAGATCCAAATCCTATTTTAGTGCTCTGTATCCCCGAACATGCAGATACGCGCAACTAAGCGAAAGTACTGATCTTGATGTAATTTTTTTCTTAAAGACTTTAAAATGTCCAGGATGCCTCAATATTATTACAAATTCGTGTAGGCAGATATAATTTCCTTGAAAGTCTGACATTGCTATATCCCCAAAATCGGTTCATGTGAAAGGGACACGAGTGTCATCCGCAAAAGTTGATGCGAGCAAATGAGTTCATGCTTCAATTGATGTCCAGCATAAATTGTTCTCCCCGCAACAGTAGGGATTCAACCCAGTCAATCTATTCAGCCTACTTGATTCAATAAGACAGAAAAGGTCGTGCAACATCAAGTCCTGTCACTCCGGTCGTTTCTGTGGAACATTTTTCTAGTGTAAGGAACTGCGAGAGCACAGCGATACATACGGTGGAGCATTAAACCAAATTTAATAAAAACAATGACGGAAAGACCTTTGTTGTGAAACAGGATTTTCTCAGATTCTGCTCTACATAGAACTCCCAGCGATAGTAGCTTAAGAGCAAACAAAACTGCCGAGGTAATAATTACCACTTTTAGTAGTCTGCACGCAGCCAGAGGGTCAGCTAAACCATCAAGAAGCCAGCAACAAAAGTATTGCGTTCAAGACTCATTTCAACTCCGAGTTAGGACTGCTAACTTCTATAAACAGTCTTCAGCTAATAGTTAATTTTCCCCATTTATAAGCCGGCTTCAAATACGGAGGTTTCAGGGAAAATAGTTTAATTGGAAGGCATATCTCGATGGTTGTTAGAGATATTATTCTCGGATTAAAACAAAATATCAAAAGTAAGAATGCTGTAAGCGGGAAATACCGCCAAACTCTTGATTTTCATGAAATTATGACGTCTCACTACGGTGCTCTATTAACAAAAGCTTGGAGACGGTGGAGTTGGTCTGATAACATCAGAATAGAGGAGTTTCACAAACACTTAAAAAATCAACAAGCCAATTGGAGCATAACCAAGTATCATCCAAGCACCTATACTCTTGGGTGCCTAATAGAAGGGGGGGTTGGAATAAACGGAAGGGTTGGAAAAATCAACAAAACTTAATAAACGGGGAGGTTGGAATAGACGGGGGGGGGACGGTTTGGAAAATGACCAAATATGTAACAGACCTGGACATAAAGTGAAGTCAAGAATCAATGCATTCACACTTCTTCGAGCCTTGTAAAAGGCGAACTTCGTCTTTTTAACGTGTGGTTTCATATTTAATAAAGATATTTTCTACTTGCCCGCCAAAGTACGTCCTCAAAAAATTGTCATGGTTGGGAGATTACTTAAACTTAATAGGCGGGGGGGTTGGAATAAGAATGTCCTCGGTGGAAAATTTTAGAAAAATTAATTAGCGGGAAGGGGGACGTCTATTAGGCACCCGAGAGTATGTGGATAGGTAACTCCGTTTGCCTGTTAGAGAAAATCGATAGAGAATTAACCATTGACAAATATTCCTCAATATACTGTCTCAAGATGTCAATTTTTCCGCAGGTTTAGAGGGTAGAAAGAGTTCATGTCCCAAACCGTGGTAGAGAAAAATTGCTGTAAATATTTTGGGGCCTTCAGTGTTCAAACGGAAAGGAGAACAAGAGAAGGAACTGCTCCGTTGTCACGAAGATCAACAAACTTTCCCGACATAAATGGACAACTAAGCAATACTCCTTGTTTGGCCGTACATTTTATGTCCAGATTACCGGGCGATTTATGTTGAAAGAAAAGTATGTCATTTTCTGTGGCAAGACCTGTTGCATGACAGCAGATTCAAAACAGATAAAATGTAAGTAAGGACGGGCCGATGCAAAAGAGAGAATTTTCTTTAAAAAGCCGAGGGAAGACTAGTCTTCGCGGTGGAGGATCCACAACAGTATGATCCACAACAGTACGTCCTTCGTAAAGATCTGGTTACCCCGAATGCACCATAGGCTGTTCCCGAAAACACTGTCCGAACGCAATACAAAAAATAATAAATTAGCAAACACATAAAGAAGCCAAAGACATTCCGGTGAGAACAAGCTTCCAATATAATTTGTTATGGACACTTGAATATGAAATTTCTGAATTCTCATTACTTTCAGTTTTAGTGTAACTTTAATCGATGATTGCATTTGACTATGTAGATCTTTGAAGTTTCGTTTTTATGATAGTCTCCCGTTACGAACACCGGAAAGGGGTTCCTAGGAGCGCTTGAAGCGACTTCTGTTCTGTGCGGTAACCTCCTGTGACATCCGCGACCGCCTAGTAGGGCCACCCCTGACGTATCATGGGGAAAATTTGTTATCAATGGGTACAGACACTACGCCCGTTTCTTGGGAAAAGGTCGAGAAGCAGACATGTCATAACACTGCATTGAACTACCATGTAAAAAAGAGATTTCGACTTTATGTGTTACATTATTTTATTAAGCTTATCGCTTCTTAATCGAGGAATCTAACTTTATCTGTTATTCAGTTCGTCAGCTTTTTAAAGACGACGAGAAATGGGGTGCCATAGACCTTTTTCGGGCAACTATAGCAAGTGCACCTACACGCAAGAGGAGTTTGGTGTTTAAAAATTGCTGACCAGACGTGGAACGCTGCAGAAAGAAAAAGAAATGAAGGGTTGCCACAGAAAATGACATTCTAATTTTCTTCGATTCTGGTAATATACTACAGTACTGAGAACTCCAAAGAAACAATTTTTTAAGATGATCTGAGAGGATAATGGTCTCTACCTCAAATTGCAGGATTTTTTATACATAAATCTACAAAAACCGAAGCAAACAATGAAACAAATTTGTATATTTGATATAAATTTAAGCCCCCCTCCCCCCTTCCTCCTCCAGTTACTTAGCAAATAAGCTTAAAGGAACCTACTTAAAATGAAGCATAACTGTTTCTCTCCTTCCACACTTTCTCAGTTATATCTTACAACAATGATCACAATTCTTGTACATCTACATGACGGACCTTTATGCCGTTCGTTAAAGGAAAATTAAAGTGAACAGTTCTGACTACACTAAAACTGGTCTTGTCACGGTAAGAACTTGTAGATATTAAGTCAATCCCACTAAGGAAGTTCTTAGAAAACATTGTCACTCCACTACCGACAATACACTACTGACCCTTTCCTTAAGTGGAATCTCATCAAGAGGAGAGTCGAACCGCAGGTTGAGCGTTAATGAACACGCGTATGCTTCTCCTTTAAGCGTGCCGGTCATACCATTTCTTAAAGAGCAGAATGTTCTCTTCACCGGTAAGTTTCGACTTCAGAGGTCTCAATCTTTCTGCGGGCTGAGAAGCGGTCTAGAAATTGGCAGTCTCTCAATCAATACCCCTGATGAGCAGTGGGTTCGACATTGAAACTACTAGTACCCTAAATAAACAGAAAAACCACCAAACAGGCTAACTAATAAATAAAGGGCAGCTGGGGCGTCCAAGGGCAACGCCCCTCAATTTAGGCTGCTGGGCAGAGAAGCCAGCCATGAAGCAGGCTCAACTGCCGCAGTCTCTAAATCAAAGAACCATGATAAGAAGTAGGACCGACATTGAAAATACCGTAAATGCACACCAAAAACACAGAGGAGACTAACATATAATGATAAATGGAGCATTAATTTGAGTTGCCAGGCGGGGAAGCAATCTATGAGTTGCGGTTAAACATGATCGAGAAACTCGCCCTCTCTTACGGAATTGAAAAGCTATTTCGCTGCGATGCAACCGCGTTAATCAATCTCAAACCAACCGAAAAACCCGCGCGAGTTTTGTGAAGTTTCCCGTCAGTTGACCTGCCTAAGGATCATATATTCATGGGATTATCAAAGATCGCCAATTTTCAGACCCATACCCCAATTCGACGTCGAAAGAACAATAGATTCTACTGTTCGAGCACAATAGACTTACTTCTATCACTACCTCAATCATCTTGACGCCACTAAAGTAAGTTCCCAACGCTATTATCAAATAGTTACCACTTTATGCGCTATAAAGATAGAAGTAAAGAGATTTTCAGACTGAAAGCATAAATTACTTCCAAGTGTATCCTTTTGCCATTTATTGATTCCACAAAATGTACAAAGTTCACATCGATTTCTCCATCACGATGATTACTGTGGGAAGAAAAAGAGAAAATTGTTAAGAAAATTGGGGAGGCAGGGTTGGAAACAATGGTCATCAAGCTACAGGACGTCCTCTTAATGGTATTGGAATGCGCAATCGCCAAAAGTGATTTGGTGTATTTACAGATTAAAATGCCGTAAACTGGATGGGGGCTTGCCACTTAGTAAATCAGGAGAACTAACCCCACACCAAGTGGCTACTAAAGAACTGTACTGGTCCACCCCTCGAAAAAAAAGGTGGACCACTGCAACAAGCGCCGCAGAAAACACCGTAGAGGATAGTGTTGATTATCAAAAAATCTGGGTACAATGAAAATTAATCTATATGTCCAATGTACCTCCTTGATCCTTCTCTCGGCTGAGGATACCCATACCGAGTATCTTGTTTCAATCCCGCCTTTAGAAAAGCTTGCCTGTGAGTTCGGAGTACACTTGTAGCCCAAAAATAAACAAAATCTATAGCATTGTTAACACTGGTCACATGTGCACGTATTAGCACTGTAAAATATCACAGTAGCAAGGTTTAAGTATAAACTTGTGAACAAGTATTCCAAAGCTTAATTTACAATGGCAAAATCCGCTTAGGTACGACTAAGTGATCAGCAGGGTTTCCCATGAAATACACTACAGGGCAAAAACCAGGAGATGGCTACTGCCTGACCTGATAGTAAAACAGGAAGGAAACAACAAGATTCTTCCGCTTGTGTACTAACCTTCTTTCCTGCCTGCCCGACCTTAGCCTTCTTTGTACCCCTGACTTTCTTCATCCTATTCTTTCGTTCTTTTCGCTGCTTGCGTGTTGTCTTCAACTTCTCAGCAAGTCCTCGCTAGAATGAAAAATCGCCAAATTGCAAATCAGTACCTCTAATATATACTAGGGAGCATATAGTTATGAGGGCAAGATTGCCCATTTTAAACCCTCTTGTCGTCATGAATAACAATAGACCATTCTGAACAATAAAGAACTCACACACACCCAACCCCCTCCATTTCAGCTTTTAAACATTAAAAGTCAAGAAATGGACAAGGCCCCTAATCAGGAAGGGGTTAATAGGACATATTAACATTCCAAAGACTGACAAGTCCTAATTATTTAAAGTCTTTTTTCGCTAACTTGATCAGGGAACAACAAGGAACATACTGACTGCACACATATCAATTGTGTGGAAACAGGGACTATGCGTTCTAAGTTTACATGGGTTGCCTTAAGCTCGAACTGCAAGGCAACTTTTAAGTAACATTACAACAATGCAAGCAACTAAACGTGTTAACAACTTTGAAGCTTAAAAAACAACCACCTAGCACCTAAGGAACTCGAGGCTTAAACAAAAAACAAAATTGCTTATTCAAAAATGTGCAACAATCAAAGTACTTTTACATTTCTCAGTGAGACAGGCAAAGTTCTTAAGCTGGACTTTGACCTTACTGTGTTCCATACTCAAACCTAAAATATGTATCCATGCCATAACTACTGAATGGCAACCTTTTTGGGCAGGTGAAAAATTCCAAAGCAACAAGGACAGCAACAAGGACAGTACCAACAGTAGCAACATACAACAACAACAACAACTGAAACAACAACAACAACACCAAAAGCAAAAAACGCCTAAAATAGCAACAACAACAAGAGCAACAATAACAACAGAAAAAATAACAACAGCCAACAATTGCAACAACAACCATTGCAACAGGAATAACTGCAACAACAACAACTGCAACAACAAAACCTGCAACAACAACAACTGCAAC
>JAAAKM020006971.1:38777380-38838877 GCA_010016025.2 Alatinidae sp. Z8VKAUB7J3
TATTAAAATTGGCTAGAATTGGCAAGTTAACAAACCAAAATCCATGTACACTATGTATTGGTAAGCATTGCTACAAAATTTTCCCTATAAAATCTGTGACTATAGTTTCATATATATACGGTTCAGATATTTGATTAACAAAAGTTAGAAACAATGTCTTTTCTGAGCACGTTTTCGTAAACCTCATCCATAGCCATAGTTCAAGTGTTCACACATTCAAAAAGAATTGACTCACTTTTGGTTGGTATGGTGTGACCATCCTAAAAGGGTCTAATGAACTAGTTAGCTTGGAGAATGAGACTTCACACTTACCATTTCACTTTTGCTAAATGGTATTCGGGAAACGGACCTAAATGGATACAAACGAGCTGCCAATGTGTTTAAAATTCTTTCGTTAAAAATGACAGCCACCAAACATTCATTTTGTGATTGCTCCAAGCGATTATAGGGTCACACTGCAGACGGTGGCATATTGCTCTCTATCTCTAGTAAATGTTTGCTTAGTAGCCTTGTAACAAACCGCACATTTAACTCTGCCGCGGATATGCTTCTATAGTATCGAAAGACTGCGGAATTTGCTACGCTGTCTTTCAAGCGACGAGTAGGCACATCCAAATATTTTGTTACGAGGGGCTTGTTTGTTGCATAGAAAGTGGATTTAAAAAGTAACCTCATCATTTCCGGCAATAGCTGTAACAAAATTGTAACTCTAACTTCGTTACACCTGTCATTGACTAAATTTTAAATTTTAGATCAGAATTGTCCTATTCCCTTAGAATAATGAAAACCTTTCTTTTACTTGATCTTTAATTTCACTAGTAAATGACCGAGAATTATTTTATTGTTCTTTTCCTATTTGCGTTCCTATTGAACCATATTCATTTTCTAAAAAGGAAATTATAAAATGATTTGAAGGAGCAAATTCAAACTTTGGGAGCACTGCCCCCTCATGCCCGCCAATGGTGACGGGTCTGCTACAGGCCTGGATGTTACTCAAGTATACAGTAAAGATATTGAGTCCCTTCATAGGTTTTGTAGCTGTCACAGTTATTTTGGAAACTTTAATCGCTTAAGGTTTTTCTCCCTTATAGGGAACAGAATTACGAAATCTCAACTGAAGAGGGAAACACAAACATTCAATGGTCGAGTTACCTCTTTCAAAGTTTTTGCACCTTGGTTCCGTCAGTGTTAAAGTCGCGCGATATTTACTGTGCTGTCTCCAACGGCAAAAATAACTGAGGATCTTCTTGGAGTGTTTTCTTCCTGCTCATTGGTCACAAGACCCAATCAGGAACTTACAAATATTTTTATTAGCCTTTGAAAGATTCTAGAGAAAGAGGAACATTTCACCTCTGGCATTCTCTAATATTTTTCAAAAACTGATGGTGCACATCCTCTCTTCTTTTTGGTACTTTTAAAATATTTGTTTGTATATAAATATATAAAAATATTTAATTGAAAGAGAGAGGTCAGTTTCATTCTTTTTGGTTTCATCAGTGATGAGTCTGAATCTTAGCTAAAAAGCGAGTAAGGTTACAACAATCAGTCTAAAAGATTCATGTGGTGCCATGCCAGAGTGCTCAAACTTCAGGTGCTGTGAGTATTGCGCTTCTCCAACAACGAGTGGTCAACAAATCTTAAGGAAATTAGCACATATACAATCTGTAGACGGTCCTGTTTCGCCATTCGTGGGCGTATCAATGGAAGATGAAAGAGGATGAAGCAAGCAACATTTTAACTAGACAGTTTAAAAGATGGATCTACTGCCATGATATTAGTTCCATGCGCGGAATGAACCGTATGTTCGCATTTATACTCCACCGTGCCATCTTTTTTGTTCCATGAAAGATCCCTTTGCAGACCGCCTTGCCCTTTACTGGACGAAAACACCCCCCTCTCCAGCTTTTGAGGCATCATTGTGAGACCCGTTTCGCAGTTAAAGCGGCCCGGAATATTGGGGTTTACATATTCGTTACTTTGAGGCCCCTTTGGCAAGGTCGGTTGTTTCGGAATCGTGGGCTGCTTTGGAACAATCGGCTGTCTCGGTTTGATGCTACTTGGTGGTTTTAGATCCGGCACGTTGTTACTGACATAGCTAACGAGTCCGACCTCAGTACCGGGCGCTACTTTCGAGCCTATGCCAGGAATAGTTTTCTCCACCGTCATCTCCATAGCGGGCCTGGGTGCAGGGGAACCTTTCTTAAACTTATACCGCAAGTCCAGTTCCCAAAGACGTTCAACCGCATCCTGGTAAGCGACGCCTCGAAGGTTTGGAATGATAATTTCAGACGGGCCATAAACCGATAGCGTTACGGTGCCGCCAGGCCCCAATACTTCTCCCTTTTTCGGTGATTGGCTCCTGACGGTTCCAGCAAGCTTTTTTGAAGGTGTGCGACTTGCCTTGGGCGTTCTTAAAACATTGAGTCCCACCCGCTGCAGAGCCGCTGTCGCTTCGCTATAAGGTTTTCCAACAACACCAGGAACCGTTACCGTCTTTGCTTTTCCTCGGTGAACCCAAAGCTCGACTGTTTTAACTTTGCTTAGGCTGGTTCCAGCTTTCACTGACTGCTTTTCAATCGTACCTGCCCGGTTGGGATCTTTCGGAGTGGAGCCGGCATGCCACTTGGGCTTAAGACCAAGCTGTGCCATTTGAGATTTAGCCTGTGCCGCTGGCATTCCAATAAATGATGGCAGTGTAGCATTATCTGGCATGGGCACCTTAACATTACCCTGGGCAATATCGAGCGTAACCGTGGAACCGTAGGCGACGGATTTGCCCGCCTTTATCTGTTGCAGTACAACTTTACCCGCATCGCCGGGAGAGCGGGGCTCGACAGTCTTGCCGACACCGGGAACAAGCCCCTCAAGCTTTAATCTGCGCACCGCCTCCTGATAGTTCATGCCGACCACATTGGGAACCCGGACAGTTCTGCTGGCGAAGCGGTAAACCCAGAGTTCGACTTCTTTGACTTTCCGCAAATCTGCGCCTGCCGGAGGTTTCTGGTGTTCGACCAGGCCTTGCTGGCCCGTATCTTTGGCAATTGTCCCTGATCGCCATTTGACTTTGGCGCCCATGTTCTCAATCAGGGTTTTCGCCCTGACAGCCTGCATGCCGACAAAGTTGGATAATCCACCGGCACCACCGGCAAAATTTTCGGGGTTTTTGATCTGACATTTTTTGATATCGCCACCGGCTAATTTTGTTTCGACGTAATCCTTCAGGGTGCACAAATTCAGGGAGGCCAGCTTATCCGCCTTTGCCCAGACATAGTCGGTGGAATCACTACCGGCATCATCGGGTTTGCCTGAAAGGGTAATCTCACCATTGGCGGTAAAGCCGCCAACGCGCCCCCATTCATCAAAATTCAAACGGTATCCCGGGGTTGCATTTTCAACGGGCTCGGCACGTCTCAACCAGTATTCGATATGCGGGCGGCGTGCGTTTTTTTGAGCCTCCGGTTGCATGGCGCTTTCATTTTGCCCTTCATTACCCGCATTATTTCCTTCCCGAGCGGTTTGAGTTTGTCTTTCCCCTTGTCCTCCTTGCCCGCTTTGTTCATTTCCTTGGGTTGTTGCAATCTGTTGCTGGCTGTCAGTTTCTTCCCCGGGGCGTTCGCCTTCTTCAGTGCTGTTGTTAGGTTCAATGGGGTGCTGAACCGTGGCCGTGTTTTCGAGTATCCCGGTGGCGGAATAAACAGGCTCATAAACCAGCCTCACAGGCACTGTGTGCGTTACATGTTGATGATTGGCGCCGAGGGAGACGCTATAGTTGATTTGTGACGGCTCGGCGCCTTCCTTCGGCGGATCCGGAATGTAGCGCCCCTTTTCATCCCTGACCGGGTTATTGTCGGCGTCGCTTTTGACATCCAGTTTAAACCAGGCCCCCGCTGCTTTCTTCCATTTGCCGGGCTCATCGCCGGAGGCTGTTTTACAGTCGTATTCATAACGCACATAACCATATAGCCCATTAAACTTCTCCTCCCTGGGGTCACATTTAACCTCCATATGGATTCTGTTGCCGACGTGAAGAGTTTGATTGGATTTGTAGTTTTCGCAATCGGACCTGCGGTAAGGCACCTCTTTTGTCTGTGTGCTGCCGCCATAGCCGGCACTGATTTGGAGGTATGAAGAAAGCTTTTGCGGTTCGTTGGTCCAGCAATAGCCCGGATAAATATCGAGCTGATTGACGCTGCTGGCCTTAAGACTGAAGGGCTCTCCCAGCACAATTTTTTGCGGGTAATACTCAAAGCCCATGCTTTGGGTTTCAAGCATTTTGAATTTATCTTTGGTACCGTCGCGAACCCATACAAAGGTGGTGTTATTTTCATCAAATGTCTTGCGGATAACCGTATTGTTTTTAACCGAGCGTCTATCCCTGAATTCACCTGTTTCGACGGTGCTTTCTATACGAACAAGCTTGTAATGAAGCCCCTCGCTTGCAGTCTCTCCACCCTCCAGCGCCTCAATTTTCTCACGTAGCGCCAACACGCGCTTCACGTAGTCGTGCCGCGTATTGAGGTCAGTATCCTCTTTCAGGATGGCCGGCAGTTCCGCTTCCAGCGCCTGCAGTTGTCTTTGCAGGGACTCAAGGTTTTCGGCCGCTAATACGGGCTTGCAGCATAATGACAGCGCAAACAGGGCAATGAATAGCGGTCTCATCGCGCCGCCCCCGCCGTTTCTCCCGGACAGGAAAACAATTTTTCCGTGGCCTTCAACGCTGCATGCTTAGCTGCCCTGACCTTTGATACGGCCAAAATATCCCAGGCCCGGCGTTTGATCTGCCTGACACCGATTTTCATCATGTACTGGCCGAACACCCAGTCCTTCTTCTCAACGCCCGACCCTGCCAGGGCAACCAGCGGCGACCAACCGGCAATACCGTTATATTCGCCCCAGCCCCAGCCGGCATTCGGCTGCAGCGTCGTATAGCCACGCAGGCGTGCATCGTTAAAGTAGTCCTTAAGCAATCGGTCCGGATCGACGGCCATGCAGGGCACCTTGGGGTTTTTCTCAGCACAGATTTTTAAATCGCCGCATTGGCCCGTTGTTTTGCACCATTTTTCCATACAGTCACGGTCGCATTTTTTGACCGACATAAAGCCCTTTTCCGGATCGAGCACGGTCACCAGCGGGTCCTTGTCAAAGGCGCCGGGGGTATAGGGGTTATTGGTTTCCGAGCCGTGATGGACCAGATTGCCGCCCTCGTAACCGCCGCGTTTCCCGGCTTCATTGAGACGGCCCTTGGCTTTTATTTCAATCTCATTAATCTGCCCTTCAACCTTATCGAAGGTTGTCATTTGCGCATCCCGCTTGGAACCGATGCCGAGCAGATCGTAGTCCGCCGTGATGGGTTCCAGCTTTCCACTTTTCGGATGAACCTCTGCCAGCACCATCATCGGCCGGGTATCGGCCGGGTTCACATTCAGCCGCCTGTTCGTGCCATGCTGGTAAAAATTGTCGCCGCGTTTTACGATGGGGGTTTCACCGCCGACCCCTTTCCAGATCATCACCTCATCGCCGTTGGTGAGCGTCAATTCAACCTGTTTGCAAATACCGGCATCAACACATTTTTTAACCTTACCGGAGGATTCCGCCACTTCGCTCAGGTTCGGCGCATTCGGGTTGCCGAGCTTGCTGAAGTTCTGATCGACCGGGATAAAGGCTGCCTGCGGACCCCAATCGGCGCTTTTACCCTTGACGTGCATACCCTTGGTGCCGCGCGATGCGCGTAACTCGGCTGTCGAGTGTTCGTTGACGTAGCGAAAGATAAACACATTATCGAGGTCCTTAGCCTCCGTCATAAACTCCTTCATGTGCTCAGGCACCATGTTGGATAGCTCCATCACTTCCGACGGATTACCCGCCCGTGCCAGGCGGTTGGCCGGCAGGTCCTCTATATTCTCAGCGATTCTTTTGCGGGAGCGCTCCAACAGTTCTTCGCGGATTTCCTCAGGCATGGCGCGCAGGAGTTTTTCGCCTTCGCGCAGTGCTTCGAAATTCCTGAGCGTGGTTGCGGTACCTTCCGTCGGTTTATTCAGGCTCTGCGCGGCTTGCTTGGAGATAACGCCGTCGGCGACGTGAACAACCTCATCGTAATTACCACCGGGCAAAGTGAATTCAGCATTAAGCCGCTCCCAGGTCTTTTTCAGACGGGATTCCGGGAAGCCGAATTTTTCCGCGGTGTCCTTGAGCCACCGGCTGCCCTTGGGAAACTCCGGCATGACGGAGATTTCCGTCATCAGGATATTGCCAAGCCACTCACCAGTCTCCTGCGCCTGGACAAGTTGTTCGGGGGTAATGTCAAAGCGCTTGGCAAGTCCGGCGGTCATTTCCTCGCTGTACTCGGCGAGGCCGGCCATCATCACATTGATTTCTCCCATGAAATTCTCAAGCCCCATGCGCTTGACCGCCTGTGTCGCCCAGCCGCTGGGCAGAAACGGAATCGCCGCAAAAAAAGCGGTCAGTCCCCTATCGAAATGGGTCAGGCAACGCCCGGCCAGGTCTTCGCCCGCATAGAGGTTGTAATAGTCCATAGCGTCGCCGACCAACGGAATGCCGGCTGCGATATCGGTGGTCAATTCCTGCCGGGCTAGCTCAACTTCAGCTTCGGCCGTAAAACGGTCGGCATCGGCCGAGGCAATTTTCTGTACCGCTTCCACATAGGTGCGGAGGTTATCCACCACCGGATCCTTACAACCGAAAGTCTTCAGAGTCCGGCCATCAATCGTAACAGCCTTGGTCGGCTCGGTTTTATTACAGCCAGGTACCGGCTCGGTAGAGGCCAGCAGGGCGCGGATATAGGCTAGCGTAACGCGCTTGAATAGGGTGATACGCCATTCCTGCTGCTCCTCGCGGTATTCGGCCAGCTCGGTTTCGCGGTGATGGGCAAAGGTAAAGAAATCGGAAAAATAACGGGAATAACTCTCATCCTTGTCCGGCGGCAGGGCGTTGGGCAGCACAAATTCATGTTCCTTGATGGTGTTCTTGCCCAACTCATAAAGCTTACCCAGGTTTTTAACGTCCAGGCCGAAATAGCCGGCAATGGTCCGTGCTTCGGCCATTGCTTCATTGATCTCGCCCGAGGTCAGAACTTCGATCAGTTCCTTTCCGCCTGTTGCCCAGGTATTGACTTTATATGACAGATGCCGTGCTTTTTCACGCATGGCCTGATCCTGTGCCCGCACGTGCGCGTCGCGTTGGGCGTTGCCCAGCGTTTGCGATTTCGCCACTTTCGCCTGGGCACGCAGCTTATTCTCCTCTTCCTTGAGCTCGCTCAGAACGCCTTGCTCGACGGCATTCAGGAGCCTTTCGGTGCGCCCGAGCGTATCAGGGGATTGTTCCTTACTTCCCTGCGCCGACGCGGGGCCGGGTAAATGGAAAACCAGTGCTGAAACAAAGAGCAGGGCAGGTAACGGGGAGATCTTTGTTTTTTGGCAAAACATCGCTGTCCTCCTGTCCATACGATACCCGGCTATTGCCTGCTTTGATCCCTGATTGCCCTGAATTCATTCCCTTCATACCAGTTGGGGAAGTCCCTTGATTGTCCCAGTTCAGCGCCCACCGCCATGAACAGTTCGATGTCCTCTACGATGCCGGACAGATCCCAGCCCTTGTCGTATTCGTCGGCGGGTTGGTGGTAGCGATTTTTCCGGTATTCATCATGGACACCCTGGCCATATTCCTTGCCCCTGGTGACATGGTCAATACCGGTGGCGGTAAACAGTGAAGGGACGCCCTTCTTGGCGAAGTTAAAATGATCGGAGCGATAGAAATAACCCTTTTCGGGGGTCGGTTCAGGACTGAGATGACGCCCCTGTTTTTTTGCGTGTCTGTCCAGGTACAACTCCAGTTCGGAGTTACCGAAACCGGTCACCGTAACGTCCCTGGTTCTGCCGACGTTCAGGAAGGCATCCATGTTTATGACGGCTACTGTTTTGTTGAGCGGAAAAAGCGGGTTTTCCGTGTAATAGGCTGAGCCCAGCAGTCCCGATTCCTCGGCCGCTACGGCCAGGAAAACCATACTTCTGGCCGGTTTCAGTGGTTGCATTGCGCTGGCAATTTCGATTAACGCCGCCACCCCGACAGCGTTATCCACCGCACCGTTATGGATTTGATCGCCCTCCAGCGCCGGGTTGACCCCTAAATGATCCCAGTGACCCATGAAGATAATGGATTCCTCCGGGTGTTCGCTGCCGGGGATAAAACCGATAACGTTGTTCGAAGTGGATTCCCTGATAGCGTTTTTTACGCCGGCGGTGGCCGTTAAACCACCCATTGCTCTGGGGTTAAAGCCGGATTGCAGCGCCGCTGCCTTCGCTTCGTCGAAACTCATGCCGGCCTGCTTGAACAGGGTGCGGGCCGCTTCCGTGGACAGCCATCCTTCCACCGCAACCCGGGAGGCATTGTTGTCCTCGCGAATCAGATCGAACTGCGGCCGTTCCCAGCCCTTGACCACCTGCCACCCGTATCCTGCGGCGTCGGTTTCATGAATCAGGAACGCCCCGGCCGCTCCCTGCCGGGCGGCTTCTTCGAATTTGTAGGTCCAGCGCCCATAGTAGGTCATGGTATTGCCGTTAAACAGATCGGGGTTTTGTGTGCCGAAACCCGGGTCGTTCACAAACATGACCACTGTCTTACCGCGCACATCGAGATCGCGGTAATCATCCCAGTTGTATTCAGGGGCCACCACCCCATAACCGACGAATACCAACTCGCTGTCGGTAATGGCAGCGGATTCGACGACTCGAGTGGTCCAGGTGATGGCCTGCGTACCGTATTCGAGGCTCAATTCACGGTCTCCTCCTCTAATGAGGGTCGGCGTCTTTGAGGTAGCGGTGAGTTCCACCAGCGAGGCCGCCTGAAAATAGCTGCCGTTGTTGCCCGGTTGCAGGCCAACCCGCTGGAACGCCTGTTCTATGTAATTGATGGTTTTGGTCTCACCGGGGGAGGAGGGGGAGCGGCCTTCAAACTCGTCGGAGGAGAGCGTTGCGATGTGCCTTGCCAGTTCCTCGGCGTTAATTTTGGCGTGGCCTGGTATAGCCTCGCTGCCGGTGTTCCGGCCGCTGTTTTCCGTTTCCGGATCGGTGCAGGCGGCTATGACAAGTAACAGGCTGAGGGAGAGGAATCTGCTTAGCATAGTGTGCTCCACGGCTTTTTGTGAAGGCTACTTTGCCCTAATTGGCGTTCCTTTTCAATTTTGAAGACCGGGGGCAATGGATTGTGTCGCCGCGCCGCGTTTTATATTGATGCCCAGGGTCGCCCTATCCCAAACCAGCGCCAGTTCGCGTTCCCGCTCGTTAATGTAGCTGAAGAAATATTCCAGCCGATCAGGCCCTGAGTCCGCCAGCTCAACATCAATATTCCGGGTCAATACCGGGGCGCCGGTATCTTCGGTTTGATGAAGTTGAAGTATCCAGGGACCATTCGCTTTGGGAATGAGGGTGAAATAATACAATCCGGCGGTCACCGGTTCGTTGTTAATCAGGACATCTTCGCTAAATGCAATGGTGGTGGGCTTGTTCGCCCCGGCAATCCAGGGCCTGCTGAAGGGCACCAGGTCGCCATAGATTGTTCTTTCGCCCGCGACTGCCCGCTGATAGGTTACCTCGATTTCGGTTGCACCCATGGCGTTCATAACCATGGCTGCTGAAACTTCGTCGGCGGTGTAGTTCGGTTCGTGGAAGGGCAGGTGTACTTCGACGTATTCGTATAGGAGTCTGAGAATACGCCCTCCGGGTTTCCTCTCATCGAAAAAGTATTCCATTCGCTCCTTGGAATTATCCTCCAGCTGGGCGCGCGTAGACACCTTTAGTACGGCGTTTTCCGCTTTAAACTCCGCCCTGGCAGCGTCGGCGGGCTGGGTAAAAATTACCTGCCATTGAGTGCTCGTGCCGGGTTTACGGTCCGGGGATATCTGCTCAGGAATCAGGTACAGGTTGTAACGCCCGGCCGGGAGTTGTTTGCCATGAATTAAAACCGGCCTGCTGACCGAGATGACACTCGCCATATCACCGCCGGGACTCCAGGGTTTGCCGTAGGGCAGGATTTCCCCGAACAGACGGTGTTCCCGGCCGTCAACCGCGAGCCGGTCGTATTCGATCGTTATGTCGGCGGCACCCACGGACTCCATCACAGCAGCGCGTGCGGTTGGGTGAAATTCATCGGGTTTTACGCGAGGCTCATAGGGTGGGTGGCGTGTCAGATTGTCAACCACAAAGCGAAAACCAAGGTGATCGTCGCTGCTGTATTGATCCGTTTGCTCCCGCATATCTGAGCGAATGCTGTGCCCCCCCGCCGCGAGGCTAAGCTCGCCCGAGGCGTCGGTCCAGGCACCGCCACGGATTGAACGCTGCAAATTATCACCCCAGCCCCCGGGAATTTCATATTTCCTGCGGACGGGATTACGCCTGACCCCCAAGGGGTTTTTAGCCGGTGAATTGGCGTAGTAGGATTCGCTGAACCAGTCGTAAAGCCAGTCAATCGTATTGCCCGCCATATCATACACACCATAGGGTGATTGCCCCCCGGGCCGAGGGCCCGGAGGGCGTGCCCCACTGCAGGGAGCCGAACAGGCCGCCGGCCACGGCCAGCGCGCCGGCGACGATCGACAGCAGCGCCATGGTCTCGGGCGAGCCCGCGAACCGCCGCGCTGTGGCAGCCGGGATGATCAGCAGCGAGGTGATCAGCAGGATGCCCACGATCTTCATGGCCACCGCGATCACCAACGCGATCACCAGCATGAAGGCGAGGCGCACCGGGAGCCCGGACACGCCCTCCGCCAGGGCCAGCTCCTCGTGCACGGTGATGGCGAGCAGGGGACGCCAGAGCCAGGCGAGCACGGCGAGGGCGACCAGACTGCCGATGTAGATCGACAGCAGATCGCCCTTGGTGACCGCCAGCATGTCGCCGAAGAGATAGGACATGAGGTCGACCCGGAGGCCTTCCATGAAGCTGATGACCACCAGTCCGATCGCCAGGCCGGCATGGGACAGAAGGCCCAGCAGCGTGTCGGTCGCCAGACGGCGCTGCTGCTGCAGCAGAACGACGAGCAGGGCCAGGGTCACGCAGGTGGCCGCGATCCCCACCGTCAGGTCCAGCCCCAAGAGAAAGCCCAACGCCACGCCCAGGAGCGCGCTGTGGGCCAGCGTATCGCCGAAGTAGGCCATGCGCCGCCAGACCACGAAGCAGCCCAGCGGCCCGGCCACCAGGACCACGCCCAGGCCGCCGATCAGCGCGCGCCACAGGAAGTCGTCCAGGATCATGCCGCTTCGTCCGGGTTTTGCCTTCGCCGAGCGAGATCGTGGTCAGGGTCGCCATGGTGATGGTCGTGCGGAATGACCTGGCCGGCCAGATCGTGATCGTGGTCGTGCGCATGGCTGTAGACCGCAAGTTCCTCGGCGGCGCGCGGTCCGAACAGCTCCAGATAGGCCGGATGCCGCTTGACCGCTTCGGGGGCGCCGGCGCAGCAGATATGCCTGTTGAGGCACAGCACCCGGTCGGTGGAGGCCATCACCAGGTGCAGGTCGTGGGAGACCATCAGGATCCCGCAGCCCAGGCCGTCACGCAGCGCGCCGATCATCCGGTAGAGCTCGATCTGGCTGGAGAAGTCGACGCCCTGCACCGGTTCGTCAAGGACCAGAAGGTCGGGTTTGCGCAGCAGGGCCCGGGCCAGCAGCACGCGCTGCAGCTCGCCGCCCGAGAGGTCCGCCACCTGCTGGTCCAGCAGCCCCTCGGCCCGGACGGCGCCCAGGGCGCCGCGCGTGTCCTTGAGGTTCTGGGCGCTCGGCAGCGAGAGAAACCGGCGCACGGTCAAGGGCAGGGTGCGGTCGACGGAGAGGCGCTGCGGCACGTAGCCGATGCGTAAGCCCGGGCGCGTCATCACCCTGCCGGCGCTGGGTTTGACCAGACCCAGGAGGACGCGGACCAGGCTGGTCTTGCCCGAGCCGTTGGGCCCGATCAGGGTCACGATCTCGCCGGCCTTGACCGCGAGGTCGATGCCGTGCAGGACCGACTTGCCGCCCAGCGAGAGCGACAGCCCCTTAAGCTCGGCAAGCGGTTCGGCGTCTCGGGCGTGAGACGGCTCAGTCGCCATCGCCGCTCGCCTTACCGGTCGTTTTTTTGGCCGTTCCTTTGGGCGCCCCAGGAGGCGGAAGGCAGCTGGGGCAGAGGCCCAAGACCTCTACGGTCTGGCGGCTGGCCTCGAAGCCCAGGTCCGCGGTGCTGGCGGCGATCGCCTCGTGAATTCGTGGGTCGTGCAGCTCGGCGGCATTGCCGCAGCCCGTGCAGATCAGGAATTGTCCGGCGTGCGCGTCGCCCGGATCCGGGCAGCCGACGAAGGCATTGAGGCTTTCGACCCGGTGCACAAGGCCTTGGGCCAGGAGGAAGTCCAAGGCGCGGTAGACCGTGGGGGGTGCCGTGCGCCCCTGATCCTGCGACAGCCGCTCCAGCAGGTCATAGGCGCGCACCGGGGCGTGACTGGTCCAGATCAAGGCGAGCACGCGCCGCCTCAGGTCGGTCAGGCGCGCTCCGTTCCGCGCGCACAGCAGAGCCGCCTGTTCGAGGGCCCGGTCGACGCAAGCCTGGTGATCGTGGCGATGCCCTTTGAAAGGCTCGGCCGCCGTTGCAGGGGTCATCGCGCACTCCGGCTCGTTCATCCTCGACGCTTACATGTTATACTATAACAGATTTTCCATACAACTGATCTTCCCATGCGGTTGTTCGGCTGTGCAAACGGGGCCTCGTCCCATAGCTACAGCCCCCGAGCGATTCCATGAAACCCGCCATGAAGTCAGGGAGCTGAGCGCTGTTCCTGTTCTTGGCGAGCCGCGGTTTCGCCTGGACCTGGCGGAAACCGTAATCCAGGCCAGCGCCAGCGGTGGCAACTCTTGATCCGGTCACTGCCGCGATCTTGCCTCTCGGGCCGAAGTGTCGTCGGCGACCTTGAACAGCGCCAGAACCGCCGCACCATATGGCCACATGGCCACCGCGAATCGTGGGCGGGCACAGTAGCGCGGCAACCGCTCTAGCCCAGCCCGGTGATCGGCCTCGGTTCGAACCGAGGCAGCGACTGAGATAGCGTCGCCGTCGTGCCACTGAGCCATCTCCTGCGCATCGTCTTTGTCGTGATAGCCCTGATGGATGAGCCAGCGAAGCAACCTCTGCCGCACCCGTTCTACCTAGATTATGGGCGTTGGTGTGCGCCGCCTCGCGGGTAGGCACCGTCTCCCCGCTCCCCACTTCGGCTCGAACACGGTGTCGGTCACACGATATTGGAAACGCAGGTGGATAAGCGATTGCGCTCTAACCTCAATGCCCTAAACGCGTACATAAAGATAATTCTCAAGTTCCTCAATGTACAATTCCCATTTCGTGATCACTTTTGTCGGCTGAAGACTCGACCAGTCACCAAGACCCAGGAAAAGATCTTCGGGCGGAATTCCATATCCATCTCCTGACTGGGGTGCGAACAGCGCTTGGCAAAGATCGGCTGTCGCAACGGCTTCCGGTGGATGGATGCTCTCAGTGTCTATGGGATCCTGGAAAAAAACGACCGTGAACCCGCTTGCCGTGTTGTTAATCAGAACGTAAAGATAGGGAGTCTCAGCATCACCACGCTCCAACAGTGGACCAGGAGATCCGGCTTTTTCCTTTATTGATTTCCACACTTTGATTTGGTTATCGGACGAAACCCCCGTGTTCTGCATCGTCCCATTTGCTAGATTATTGGGTAAAATCGCAACAAAATATTTCAGCGGGAGTAAGGTTTGGAACAGAGAAATGGCAAAGCCCTTGGTGAGAATATAGTGGCCCAATTTGTCCTTGAAGTCGGGCGTTATCTGTATATTCTTGTTCACTTCAACCTGTGCTGCCATCAGTCGATTGGGCGATGTAAGAAGCTTGGTCTGTGCAAAAGCGAGCGAAGCAGACAGCGCATCGAAGTTTTTGATCAAACCCTCCATAATCTCAGATTCAGTGGCAGGTAGCGGCTCCTCGCCGATCCAGTTGTCCCTGCTCTCGCCAAGTGCACCGCCGACCGCCAACTCGGTCGTCGCACCAATGATCTGGATTACGCCGATAGCTGCGATCCGGATTACCGTAGAGACTGCCTCGCCCGCTCCAGCCAGAACGACATTCAGGGCGGCACCTAGAAGCGCAAAAAGGAAATTCAGAAAACCAAGGCGGGCCGGTGGTACGTTCTTCTGCGCCTCCAACAACTTAAAGACTCGTATTGCCTCGGCATTGTCCGTTGAAAAGGCAACTTCCATCGCTTGCGCCAAGTCGTTGAAAAGCCTATTGATTTGGCCGACCGCCGTAAGTTCGTTCGTGAGCACTCTAACGACGTCCACAATGTCGCATTCGGAAAAATCGTTGTGGAGCCTCTTTAGGAATTCGGGGCTCTCGGATGCATTGAATAGTTCGTTGAAATTCGAGGATAAATTCCCGGTTACCAAGTTGTTGGCGTACTCGGACCGGATGTCGAACCCTGGAATGTGATACTTTTCACCAAGAGCCTCGTTGATCCGCTGATAGATCTCCCCCCGAGCACCATCGAACCGAGTAAAATCCTCGTGCGGCATCTGGAGAATTTTGTTCCAGGTAGTCGTATCTATCAACCTTGCGCCGAATCCGGTTTTTTGCGGCTCAATCGGTTTCGTCGGCGGCAGGTACCAGATGTTGCCCTTCACGTCGAGCGAATAGAGGTCTTTCGCATTGCCGATGGCGGCCTTTTTCATCGGCGACACATCGTCGGGTCGTTCCACCAAGCTCCACAATGCTTCATCGCCTGGGGGAAGTACCAGCAGATCGCCGGAGAAATTGACGCCCAGAATGGTGCCGTCCGCCCCAACGCTGATCTGGGAGAGGTTGCCTTTCACCGGAGAAGTGGGAGTACCTGTGCCTAGCTTGTAATTGGGAAAAATCTGGACAATATCACCATTCTCGTTCTGTCCCCTAATGCCCCCGGTGTTAGTCTTCCCGGCGATTCGGGTGAGCCATTCTTCCCCGAAAGTCACGTTAGAAAAGATCGTCTCCCAGCGCTGATCAGCATATTCGACAAGAGCGCCGTTGGCGGTGACGCCATAGGCCCTCACCGGATCATCGGTGGTGGAAACAACGGCACAGATGTCGACCAGATCATCGCGCGTAAACTGAACAAAGCCGTTATCATACTCGAATCGCGAAACCAATCGCGAACCATTTACGTTCAGTAGCCCCCAGACATTATTCTTTGGCGAAAACGGTCCATCTGGTTCTATTACTCCATTCGCAACCGAGACCTTGTCGAAGAATCCCACGAAATCTAAAAAATTGCCCGGAACTCTTATCCGACCTCCAGTATCGACGTACCAAACCCACCCATCGGCACCCACCGAAACATCTCTGACTACCGCACCGCTAAGCGGATCGTGTAAGTGCATCTGTTGCCATGAGACCTTTAGTACATTCTGCGCCATCAGGTTTCTCCAGTTTGCCGCTTATCGAAGCCTCCGGGTAGCTGAGGTGATCCCCACTGTATGGATAGCTTGGTGATTTTTTCTGGTGCGAACCCATGATGAATTTCAGGCCGCCAGCGCTATTGGCACCATCCCCGGAGCCTGCTCCGGGGGTGGTGCGTCGGGTCCAGTATAGACCTCGCCCGTGGGCGGTCCACCGGTTCCTCGACGTTTCGAGTGGTTTTTGAGATATCGCCGAGCGGTGCGGCGATGAGGTAGGTAACTGTGGCGAAGGTTTGGGTGTTTCGGTATCCTCGGGCTCTTGCCCTTTTGGATCTAGAATATTGGTCCAGACAGTGGCGAGCTTAAACGCTTTTCTTGCGGCGAACACAAAGACATTTAGGGATCTTGCGATGTGGCACCGGCACAACAATGCGTTTAGCAATGACTATGATCCAAGCCCAATTATCGAATCACCAATGCGCGAGGAAACTTGGCGTTGCTAGGGCACTGACAGGCAATTCTTTGCTATTGATCCGCACGCCGCGCTGCGGATCTTGCCCGATTGGGGCCTTTTCCATTCGGGGTGGGCCGCGCATCTATCGGAATTCCACCAGCGAAGGATCTCGCGGTCGAGGATGGAACATCAGCCCGCCGCTCTTTTCCTTGGAGGACAAACGATAAAGCCAGCCATGTGGTTTGGATTGCACGGCGCCTTGTTCTCCAACGACGCCGGTGTCTTCTGAAGCCCAGTTTGCCCTCGACCAGGTGGTCCCGGCCGAGGGCTGACGCCACCGCCTTCGCTAGGGCGGCTGGCCGGATCGCAGCCGCTAGTGGTTCGACTCCGACACTCCGATCCCGGAATGTCGGGCCGCCCCACTAGCCAAGTCTATGTTTGGGTTCAATTCTCCTCGACACTTGGTCCAATTCCATCGGACTCAAATGTCGGAATTGAACCGCTAGAGCCCGAGCTGCTCCGAGGCCATCTGCGTGCCTTTCACACGCGCCGTGATCTTCTCGAAGGCCACGTCACGGGCAAAGTCCGGTGAGCCGTGCTTGGGCTTCTTGTCGATGCTGAAGGGCGAGAAGCCGCAGTCGTCGGTCGAGCCCAAGCGTTCCTTGGGAATGTGCTTGGAGGCCAGGAGCAGGTCGGCGCAGACCTGTTCCGGGCTCTCGATCTCCGGGTTCTGCGGGTTGGTCACGCCGATGAAGCAGACTTGCGCCACGCCATTGGCGTCCTCCCGGCTGTGCTGGCCGCAGAGCTTGTAGACCCGCTCCTTGTCGGCCTCGCTGGAGAGCTGCATGAGGAAGTAGCCTGCGTTCATCTTGAACATGCTGGGCAACAGCTCGGCGTAGTCCACATCGGCGCTGTGGGTCGAATCGCAGTCGCCGCCGGGGCAGGTGTGGATGCCGATGTTCTTGCGCTCCTCGGCCGAGAAGCGGTCGATCACCCTGTTGTTGAGGGCGATGAAATCGCTCAGCATGCCACGACCGGTCCAGGGATTGTTCGGATCGTTGCGGCAGGCGAGGCGGCCCTCGGTGAAGTCGATGGAGACCCGCACGGCACCGGCGGCGAAGCAGCGCCGGATGTCCCTCTCGCACTCGTCGCAGAGATCGCTCAGGAACTGCTCACGCGAATAGCCCGCGACCTCGCCGTCGAGCGGATAGAGCAGGGCCAGCATGGAGGGCGCGATGACCGCCTGCTTCATGGGCTTGCTGGCCATCTTGATGGACTTCTCCAGGTAGTCGGCGGCGAAGGTCTTGTAGCGGAACGGCCCGCCGGTCAGGCGCGGCAGCTGCCGGTGATGGCCATCCTCGAAGATCGCGAAGTACTGGCCGTCCGCGGCCAGATGCTCGGCCAGACCGGTGCCGGCCAGGGTATCGGTGATCGGATAGGTCGCGAAGCTCGAGGCGCGCTGCTCTCCGTCCGAGACGATGGGAGCGCCGGTCGCTTCCATGCGGGTGATGGAATCCTGGCAGGCGGCATCCTGCTCGGCCTCCAGCTGCTCGCGCGAGATGGTGCTGTCGTCGTAGGCCGCCAGGGCGGCCTGGAGGGTCGCCGGACGGGGCAGGGACCCGACGGGTTCGGTGGGAATGGGCATGTGAGCATCCTCCCTTTGATCGGTTGTGGACGTTATCCGTCCTTGCAGCCGATCTGCCTCCAATAAAACAGACCGGTCTGTTTCATTGGAGGCCCAATCCTCCCGACCGTCAACCGCTTTCGTGCCCGCGTCCGGTTTGCGGCCCGGATCTCAGGGCATGTCGATCACGGCTTCCTTGTGAGACACCTTGAACTTGGTCTTGAGCGCGTGGATATCCCGCTTGATGAGGTTCTTGCTGGTCTTCTTGTGCACCTCGTAGGCATCCTCGATCGAGGTATCGAGGCCCTTCAGCCCGGTCGTCGCTTCATCGCGAATCATCTTGGCGGCCAGCTTGAGGACGTAGGCGTTGCCGCGGGATTCCGGCGCTACCCATTGGGTGAGGTCGTGCCTTGCCTCGAAGCCGATGCCGGTCTCGTCGGGATAAGGGTAGATCCAGTAGATCGGCGTGGCCTTGCCGTTGGCGCCGACCTTGCCCAGAACGCCGGGCAGCCAGACGCTGCAGCCCCGGCCGACCGGGGCCGGTGGGCAAGGCTCGCGCTCGGTGAAGACCCAAAAGATGGTTTTACAGCGTGACTCGATCAGCTGCCAGATGACCTCTTCGGAGTGGGCCACCGTATCGGCGCCGGTGCCCAGGGGCGATTCGCTCCATCGGGTGGTCGCATAGGTGCTGCCACCGTCGCTCCACAGGAAGGTGGCGATGTTGATGCCGCCCAGCTTCGAGCTGTCGCGTCGAACGGCGCGCCGCCGCGCCACCGCGGCCCAGGTCGCTTGTGGGTCGCTCCAAGTGATTCTCGGCATGAGTTCCTACCTCGAAGGGCAACGCGCACCCAAGTTTCAGGTTTTTCGAGCGGAGAGACAAGGGCGGGCGCGACGGCATTTGGCAAACTGGGCGGTCTGATCGCGACACCCTCGCCTCGCGCCGGCTTTGGCGCTATAGCGGGGCCCATGACCTCAGCCGATCAAGCCACCAGCAGCCCCGCCAAGGCTGGGCCGAGAGAGGTGCTCCTCGGGCTGACGCTGCTCGGTCTCTGCGTCGCCGAGCTCTTGTTTCTCTATGGCGGCGGGCCGCTGCTCGGCCAGATCGCCGCCGGGCTGCTGGTCCTCTTCGTGGTGACCGGGCAGGGACATTTCCGGCTTCGCGAGCGTTACCTTCTGGTCCTCGCCCTGGCGGTGACGGCCGCGGTTCTCGCTTTGTCCGGGACCCCCGAGCCATTGATCCGGCGGGCGTTCGCTCAAGCCAGCTATCTCGCGGCCTTCATGATCTTGCTGGGCTTGCTGCGCGACGGGGCGGCCAGATCGGCCTCCGTGCTGGCGCTGGGCAGCTACCTGACCCGGCGCCCGCCGGGCAGGCGCTACCTGGCGATCGCACTCGGCGGACATGCCCTCGGCGTGGTCTTGAACTTCGGTGCCCTCAGCTTGCTCGGGCCCTTGATCAAGCGGGGCATCGACGCCGGACGGACGGCGGAGCCGAGACTGGCGGCGATTCGCGAGCGCCGCCAGATGTCGGCCTTGGCACGGGGCTTCTCCTGGATCATCGCCTGGTCACCAACGGCGGTGACCCAGGCTCTGGTGCCCAGCGTGCTAGTAGGGGTGGCGTCCGGACGTCTGGCCGCCTACGGCGCCGCTGTCGCGCTGCTGGTGTTCCTCATCGGTTGGTTGGAGGACCGCTTGGTCGGTGCGAGGGCAAGACGTGCCCTGGCGCGAGAAGGCGCGCTGCCGGACCGGTCGATAATATTTCAAAATCTAGTGCCGAAAGGGGGGTCAAACAGAAGGGAAAGGGGGGGGGGGGGAGGGGAGGGGGGGGGGAGGGGAGGGGGGGGGGGGGGGGGGCAAGAATAAAAGTATTTAAAATCTGATAAACGAAAATAATAGACGAAGAATTAGGTCACAAAAAAATTGCAGATAGTGGTTGTAGGTTTCAAACACGAACTACGTTTTACAAAATTTTACATTTGAACATAATGTAGGTATATTTTTGCTTTCATTTTAGTATAATTATGACTATAAAGTAGTAATATGAGACAAAAGTAAAGAAACAACACAAGAAAACCCTTAAAAAATGGTAAGCAATACATTGTATTCAAGCAGTATAAAAAACTTTGGCACGACTGTTCGAAGTCTAGAGAACACACCAGTTCAAAATTAAATCAGTACTACCTTTTTTGATTTCCCAAGGTGCATTGTTCCAATTAAAATACTATCTTATAAAAACCTCAGATACTCAGTACCGAAATGAAAGAAACACGAATAAATTATGCTAAATTTTGTAACAATAAAAGGATATCTTTTTGTTTGCTGAAGCAAGCATTGCTACAACAGAAGGCCTGCAAACGTGATCGGATACATGGAGACGATAATCAAGCAACTTCGTACAGTCAAGATAAGTATTGTGGTGCCTAATTCACTTCCTGTACTATAGAAACAAAATCTGAAGTCTTTAAAACCCTACGTGCCCTTTAAATTTGAATTATCAATACTGATAAATTCATTTTAAGAAACGTACACAACAATCCATTTTAAGCCAGAATAACCGATGAACTCAATTTAAAATCGTAATATATTATTGCATGAAACTATTGTTTACAAGGATTTCGGCTTTACTTTTGAAACCAATATCAATCCATCAGTTAATCTTCGTTAACTCGTTGGCCTCGTTCACACATACACAAACTCGAGTCTTATGGAAGGCAGAATCCTATCTACACTCATTCGACTATCTGTCATTGGTATGTATAACTTGTTAAAAACTTTACGGTGCAGATAAAACTCGTCTGCAGTTGTATCAAACTGATATACAAGACCTACTAATGGGTCCCCAAATGCTCCGAAACGCTAAAACAAGACTACTGGGTCCTTTTCACAAACAGTGGCTCACCAGTACTTCTCTAAAATAAAGGGCAGCTAAACTAAGACATGGCCGACCCCCAAAGCGTTAGATCGCATGCAGTGCTAGAATAACAACTCTGTCAAGAAGATTCATTAAGATTAACCACAATCATTGTCAATAAAAGCTGGAATTAATACGAGAGCCTAAAAGTCCCCTCCACATCAAGGAACAAATGAAGCTTTGGCTTGATCCACTTTTGAACATAAAAATGCATGATGTTGCATTTCGATATGGCAAAGCTTGAGACTCTAGAGTTCCGACATCTATACGATTTTGAAGATATTTTTGTAGATAGGTTTTTAACTTACCAGTGGGTGCATAGAATTGATGACGACCCTCAAAGTATGCAAACAGCTAGAATTTTCCACTATTTTGCCTCAAAGATGACCGAAGCCAAAAGCTTCAGTAACAATTACATATAACCTCACTGTCTTAGACCATAAATATTTGTCTAAGAGCGTCCTTACTAAAATCCTACAATGTGCACACATCAGCTGCATATTCCATTCCAGTCTTTACAATACAATCTACAACCATCTATTCTCTAAACAAACTATTTACTCTCAATTCAAGGATAAGCATACTCGACACTCATATATTTCTGTTTTGAATTTTCCAACTAAATGATATTTCCTATGTTTTCCAACCTCTTCATTACCTAAATTTAAGAAACAAAAACCATAAATTTGTTTACTGTATTTCTTCATCACAGAAAGACTTTTGACTGACTTCAGTCTCCTGGTAGGGGTATTAATATAACTAAAAACATCTTGCTTGGCATGTAAACTGAATGTGCTTTCGAAAATGCATTTGAATGCTCCTGATAGTGTAGAGGTTCCCAATGTAACAGCGAGTGCTCTGTCTTGCCTTACATCGTTTTCTTCTCTAAGATATTGGCCTAAGGGAGAGATGCAGTAGCTACCACAAGATCTACTGGGGTTGACTTTCTTTAATCCTATAAAACACTTCTTAAAGCATAAACTAAAGATTTTATCCTGCTTTTCTGCCCTTGCATATTTCGCCCCCATGACAACTACATTTCCAAACCAAATACTAATCTGTGCTTACTCTAGATCCTAGTACAACAGCAAAGACTTTAGTCCCATTCAAATTTACTGTATTCGTCTGTATATGGTGGGTCTACTCCAGAATTCTTCAGTATCTGCCTCAGACGATCACGGCGCACTCCACAGTTATTTTCTGGGCTATACCATGCCCCAAGATCATGATATGTTTTCGGCTTGAGAGTGACGTCATTGATCTTCTCACAAATTTTACATGACCAAGATCTTGGTGGGCCTAGCTTATATTTGTACTTCCAAGCAAAATACTCATTATAGGCCTCGTCATTTTCGTCTAAATATTTAATATGATTAGCCAAATCCTCTGCCGAATCGTAATCTTGCACATCGATGTAAGACTTTGGAACGGCGATCTCATTATAGTTTGCTCCACCAAGCACTATAGGAACATGACGTCCTTCCAAGAGCGTCTGCCAATATTTTTCTGTGATATAATCTACACAAAATGTATTTTCGAAGGCTAGGAAAAACTTGTACCTTTTCAGTTTGTTGTCGCATTCAATGCTACCCCTAGGACATGCCATAGGGTCATCGCTAAAAATGTTAGAACATTTGCCAAAAATATCTACTCTAATATATTCTTGTAATTTCTTGATATATTTCTCTCGGATTGGTCCACAGTGACTGATTGCGCCAAAAACTAGAAGATCCTTCCCTTCGGCGTGATTCCTCTCACGATACCTTGGGTCTGTAGGAAGACGGGGTTCCCACGTTCCCCACTCCCAATTATAGAGTACTGGTATGTCAGCATCCTGTCTATAATTCATGGTCCAATTAAAGTATCCATTGTAAAGATTAGGCTTCGGTTTGGCGTTAAATGGACTTTCATGCATGAAGTAAATCCAAACTTGTTTGGGTGACCTCCGATCCATCAGCGAGTCCAGATGCTTTGGTGTTACCATGTCTATGTCAAAAGCGTGAAATATCACAACATCTGCTTTCCTTAGCAAAGCTTTATTATATGTGACCTTACAATTTTGCACTTTACATGGTATGTTTCCCCAATTATTGAATCTTTCGGTAGTCTCAAAGCCACCCCAAAACTTGCTGTACCATAGTTCTGTATAGAATAAGATTACTTTTGGTTCCGCTTTGAATTCCTTCCTAACATTCGTTGATCTTTTTGATATAGCTCTACTTTCTTTGACTGATTTCTTAGCTACGTACTTTGATAGTGAAATAAGGCAGACCGTGCATAATAATGTCAAGCTAACGACCAGAGTTGTACGATTCATCGATAGCTGCACCATCTTGAACGTGGCAATCCGAATAAGTCACACAGAGTCAGATACCTTTGCAGTGATAAAACAACACAAATACTCAAGTTCTGTCATGCGTTACTATGCATTTGGTGGACCAATGAGTTTATTTTACAGGACGAGAAAGTCTTTCATGTTCGCAGCAGATTTATCAGTATTTGAATACGGTAAGTAAATAGCAGAAGAGGCATTCACACTCAGGGCATGAAATGATTCTTCATGGCATCTATACTTTTAAGTATCCTTTCCTTTCTGTATCTATTTAAATAAGCGATTGCAGTCATTGATTACAAATTTAATACATCAGCTACTTCTGTTTTAACTTAACATGACATGTGTCGAATAGAGTTTTAAACGTTTTCATACATGTTGGAAGAAAGTATTCTGAAATCGGCCGAGCAGTTACAATTTCTCGTTAAAACACATATACTAGTTCCTGAAACTTCCACTGGCCTAAAAGTCACTATGCTGCGTGCCTGAAGATGAAGAAGAAGAAGAAGAAGAAGAAGAAGAAGAAGAAAAAGTAGAAAGAGGAGAAGAAGTAGCAGCAGCAGAAGAAGCACAAGCACTAGCGGTAGTAGTAATAGTAGTAGTAGTAGTAGTAGTAGTAGTAGTAGTAGTAGTAGTAGTGGTGGTAGTAGTAGGTGGTAGTAATAATAGTAGTAGGAGCAGCAGCAGCAGCAGTAGTAGTAGTAGTAGTAGTAGTAGCAGCAGTAGTAGAAGTAGTAGTAGTAGTAGTAGTAGTAGTAGTAGTAATAGTAGCAGTAGTAGTAGTAGTAGTAGTAGTAGTAGTAGTAGTGGTGGTGGTGGTAGTAGAAGTAGTAGTAGTAGCAGTAGTAGAAGTAGTAGTAGTAGTAGTAGTAGTAGTAATAGTAGCAGTAGTAGTAGTAGTAATAGTAGCAGTAGTAGTAGTAGTAGTAGTAGTAGTAGTAGTAGTAGTGGTGGTGGTGGTAGTAGAAGTAGTAGTAGTAGTAGTAGTAGTAGTAGTAGTAGTAATAGTAATGCTGATAGTAGTAGTGGCAGTAGTAATAATAATAGTTTTGTAGTAACAGTGGGCATCAGTGAATGCTAGAGGTGAATTCAGGGCAATGAGTATGCGTAAAGTTTAAAGGCCAGGGTGTATATTAAGAAAGCAAATAAAACTTGAAAATTATCCGTCTTTCCACCTCTCTGATACTTTTTGCTGCTGCCATGGAGTCATTTATAATGATCGGGGTCGAAACTATGCATCGAGATTGTTGCAAAGACACCATATCAATTCGTGTTGTTGTAGCTGTTTTCCCAGTATTTGCCGGAAGACAAGCAATGTACACACTCTGCGTGTTCAGCAGATTACTAAAGCCCTGTTGAGCAAGTCTTTCTCATTTTAATGATAGCTTGATCTGTGAACTAAATGATTTCGATTTAAACAAATAGTTAAATCATGCGTTTCAACAAACAATCGAAGTAGAAAACGACTGTTTGCAATCACGAAAGAAAGCAACATCAAGTACATTCGCATCAAAATTTTCCACGGCTTTTGCTCAAAGACAAAGCAGAATGTTTGAAACCTCTACATGGTGATTTAGACTAACGAGGATGACGTAGATGCTATTCCTTGTTTCCCGTCACCTGGCTTGTTGTATCTTTGTGATCTTTAGAAGAAAATGTTTGACCTAGATGCTGTGAATTATTATTCTACTGTAGATACTAAACAAGCGAATTCTGATCCTTCAGTCCAGTAAAAAAAACATGCTTCAAAATATTCTTTTCCTTTTTAAAATATGCCGGGGGAGTATGAAAGATTCTAAAGAGGGGAAAGAGAGGGAGGGGAAAGGCAAGCAAAGTACTCTTTTCTGCAAATATAGGTGGAAAAGAGTTCAAGATCTAGAGGCCCTCGGAAGGAAATATAAAGTTACTATGTTTCAAATCTATTATTTTAAGGATCTATACTTTTGCAAATTGAGCCTATATTGAGTATAAGATATCACACACTTTCGTATACATGTAATATCTATAAACATCGACTTATCACATGCATCTGTGAAAAAAGTAAGGGTCAATGCTGCCTACACGTGACTAAACCAACAGCTTAAATAGCCTTAGTTACGTAGTGGTAACGTAATCAGCGTAGTATTTTCTACCTGATGCTGATGATATTTTTACGGATTTACAGTTATCTCCTGTAAAATGATTCCTTTGGTCCAAATATAACTGGTAGCTAGTATTAATCTATTAAATTTTTAGAATCTTGCGTGATACCTCCAATAGCGTAATCATTTTGGCGACGATATTTAATATGCACTGTATCAGACATGTGGTTGCCGACACGTAACCAAGGTCGTTGTTTCCTAATAGCTTTTCCGGTTTAATTGTTCACTGCCCCTATGAGTACTACAGTACTTTTACGTTATAAACTGTCAGTTATTCTCTGTTTTTCCTCCTGTTCTCCTGAATTGTCTGTTTCGTAGGTATCGGTCATCTTCCTTGACAAGGTAATCAGTGTATACAGGTCTAGGGCGACTTTGAGAGACCATCAGATTCCAGAGCCATTATCCCTGGTAAACTGTTATTTGTTATTTTATGATTGTTCCATAGTATTGTTTTATGATTCGGGTCAGTCATTAGTGAGACCGGTTCAAGACCTGAGGTGTTAGCCAGAATAGGTCAGACCCTGAGTGCAATGAGCAGGCTCAACGTGTCGTGGAAAGACAAGAAGATTCAGCTAAAATTCAAAGCCCGACTGTTGCGCACCCTGGTCTATTCGATATTTTTATACGGATGTAAAAGCTGGACACTTACTGCAGCTCTCCAACGCCGTATAAAAGAACTAGAAGGCAAGTCCTTCCAAAGAACTCTTGTTGTTTCATACAGAGATCAATTCAGCAATGAGGGGATTTATCGACGGATTGCACTAGCTATAGGACTGTTCCAGCACCTGCTCGAGACCGTTACGGAGAGGAAGTTGCGTTGGTTTGGGTACGTTGGAAGGTCAAGCAGCATGTGTAAAAACATATTATAATGCCCATTGAGTGGTTAAAGAAGGAGAGAGGTCGTCAACACAGAAAATGATGCGACAACATCTACGGATGGACAGGACATACATCAGGATAGACACTAAGATCAGCAGCGGACAGAGAGGTGTGGAGAGATGCTACTCGTCAGAGTACCGCAGCGTCCCAACGACCTTCAACGGTTACGGGATTGAGAAGAAGAAGAGATTGTTCCATGCCGTTTTCAAAATTATGGCTAAAACTGTATTTTGTCAAACAGATTTTCACTTAGGGAGCAACAACAGCTTATATCGAAATAGAAGTTTATGATCGTAGGATACGGCCAATAATGGAATCAAATACTTCCCTGATTGCTGTGGCACAGTCGACACAAATCAACAATTTCAATGTGTTTTTACAAGATATGGGGACGGCTCTGATGTTGTCCTATACTGAAGAAGCATTAAAGCCTTGCCTATGAGGACGCACAGTATACCATTTCATAAACATCAAGGGATAAAAAATGATTAACTTCTGTTTCTAGTTCTCTTGAGGGGCTTTTCGTAAGTGACTTATGATGGGCTACATGAGAACTTGGGACGGTTAGTGGCGAATGTATACTTACTGTTACTGCGTTCATACACATTTGTTTGCTTGCTGTTTTGCAAAGTATGCAAAACATAGGGATCTGTTTACAAGACAAACTAATTTCAGCAACAGTTTTCCTTGCTTAATATGGAGATGATGCTCCTAGTTTAAAAATATTTTGTATACAACTGCCCTTGTGAAGAAGGTCTAGATGTGCCTTCTTCCTCCCTTAATAATTTGATAAATGTTCTCCCCTTGGGCAAAGGTATAACCAGTGACTTAAGGCTGGAGCCAATTAATTTTCAGGCACGCTTAATTTTAAATCTGAAAAGGATGTGTTGGGATGGATAAGAGGCAAGAGAAATGATACAAACAACAATAAGTTAAAAAGTGTGAGAAGTAGAAATTTCTCAATGTTAATAGGCAATTTTCATACGCCCTTTGCTACACCCAAGCTGCCAGTGCCTCGTGATGATATTCTCACTGCGTCATTCAGCAATTGCGCTTTTTTGCACGTTACTTTCACCGTCTTGTGCCCAAGGTCATGATCAATTATACCTTGCGTCATAAGGAACACTGCAAATACATCACGACTAATGAATTTGAACAGTTTGGACGCGAGTCCAAAATTCATCTCAATCATCTTATTACCTACATATTTGCATTTTTAATTATAGTTTTCTTTTCCCAATATCAATGATTTACCATCTATTATCCTTTTTTGTCGTTATCAATAATAAGGAGCTGCAGTGACGTAAGTCCTTTACAGAAATGATGGAATTAAATCTTTGATTGAAGGCGTCCTCTTTCTTTGTCTAGAGGTATCTACTTTAGATTACCTATCACAATCAACTTTATACCATCAAATCTATAATGTCTGATACGATTTCCCAAACTTTGAGAATGGATATTTGCCATGTAACTTTAGATTTGTGCGACATTGAACAAAGCCATGGAAGTTACACGTAAATTTTTCATTTGCAAGGAAACGAGTAAACAAAATATAAGTCAAAAGAAGATAGCAAATTTGTTTCATGCACTATCATTCCGTCTGAATGTGAAGACTCTTCCCAAAACGTCATTGTAATTCCGCGTAAATTTTACATCATATGTTTATGCTATTTTACGTCACCTTATAGACATGTCTTGTATTTTGGAAGATTGGAGTTAAGTCATAATGTAATAATACAGAACTAAAAGCTATCTGCTAAAGTTGCACACAAAACTGTTCAAAACTGGTTTTTGCTGTAGGCAAGCATAACTGTATGTTTTCAAGATTCGTTAAAGTAAATTTTGATTAGATAATAACAATTAATTTTTAGACGATAAGTCAGAGTTTATTACTTGTTTGTGCTGTAACTCCAAGTGTTCTTCAAAGTCCTTTTTCATTACAGTCTTCAGCTTACAATGTGAGACAATTGATAAACCAAGACTCAGTCCGGTCCAAGACTTTTTTTGCTGCACTCTCCTTGGTTGTATACTTTTGGGTTCAGCTGCATTAAAAATTGACATATGTTTGTGCTTTCAGTTAGTACTATGTTACTACTATTTCAACTACTACTGTTACTGCTGCATCAAATACTACTACCACTACCACTACTATCATAATTTCTTCTCCTCCTCCTCCGCCTACTACTACTGCTACTACTACTACTACTACTACTACTACTACTACTACTACCACTACTACTACTACTACTACTACTACTACTACCTGATTTTGAAATGGCAAACCTGACTATAATAGCAAGTAGCGCTCTAATAACTCGATGTCGGTCAAAATCTTGTTAATGGCGCTGAACTGAGTGCACGTGGGTTTTTTTATAGGCGACTCCATTTTCGGGGTCAGGCCTCGAGTTGCTTAGAAATTTTCCAAAATCAGGCCTGGAGTTGCTCAAGTAGTTGCTTAGGTAGCACTACAGGTGATCGTCGAATTTGGTTATGCTGTACATGATGAAATACAAAATGATGGTTGGATCTTTGATCTCTTTGCTTGAAACATTATCAACAGTGTGATATTTGTTATATATCAACAATTTGTAATCAATTCTTAATGTAAAACAGTTCTTGGTTTGTTTTTCAGGCCTGTTAAAAATTTCCCTCCTGAATTTCAGGCCTCGAGTTGCTTAGCTTGTTGCTTAGATTATGGACCAAATCGAGGCCTCACACCTAAGCGGCTTCGAATCGTTCATGTGCGACAGTGGTTGTCATATGCTACCGATAGACATAAGATACGGTTTAGTGTTGTGCGCATCCTTTAAAATGGGATAAAATATCTTCCAAGAGTATTGAACCCCCTCCAGGGGCATCCGTTAATGGCGAGGACGATTAGCCTACGGTAATGAATTGTGTTATGGTACACGTATCAATGAGACCACTTTCAAGTAGAAAGAGTATAACAATAACGATAAACATCGGTTATGGATACGATGCTACCATTAAAGTACCTAAAACTCAGTCAAATTGGTGGTATTTTGTTACGTTTATACATTCCACTGTGAAATTAAATATTTGGCATGAATTATATATTTATCATTTTTGGGTAATGATGGAAAATCCTATTTGGCCACTCTTTCATCAAGCATCCCTTTACAGGGTTTATTCATTCCGTTTTCAGCATACGAAGTAGCCATGTATCACCGAAAGTGCTTTTGTATCACTTATCTCTCACTATTACCTCTGTCACTCCGCGCAGGTCGAACGTCTCTCACTTCTTTGAACAACCGGCCGCATAGTCAAGGTAGCGGAAGTAAAAGTCTAGACGCAAAAGGATTTCATTTGTCAGCCAAGGCAAAATACTCAAGACATTTAGTCAGCCCAGAACCTGAGCTTAGCTAAAGTGACGCGATTCTGGAGACAAAATGAGCGGAACAGTGACAAGTGAAAATAACATGCGTGCAAGTAAGAGGCTATTCAAGAGGTAATGGTTTTAACTGCATTGCATTTCAAGCTATCGATTACCGTAGAGATAGCAACTATGGATCTTGTTCCATTGGCGGGAAAACTAGGGTAGGCTTGACATTGAAGGAGCAAGAATCAGCCGCTACTTTTCGCTTCATGGGTGGGCCCTGACCAACTCGCATACTGTACGAGATCTTATCTTTGTTTACCTTTGTTTAGTTGTGATGTCTATTTCCTGATAGGTAGAACTACCATTGACCCGAAACGATAGGTGTATGTAGGTAACTAAAGAATATTGCTCATGTAGAAGCGTTGAAGTGTTAAAGTAACATCAAAATTCTGTTAGAGTGAATAGGACTACTGCACTAACTGTCGTTGCAGACTTAAGTCCTGGTTACATGGCATCGGACAGCCTCAGCTCATCTAATAGCAAACAAGCTGAGACAGAATGCGTTGACACTACCGAATAGCTTTTGTTGCTGGGGTCTTTACTGCCGTGCGATGCGGAGATGATTCACATCTCCACTCGCTGAGATAAACGTTTGATAAGAAGCGTCGTAAGTGAATTGCGCAACATCGTTCTGAGAGGCAGGCTCCTAAGCAGAACGTATGTCAGCTTGCAGCGAGTGAAGTAGTTACAGGGTTGCGCAAGTGATACGTTTGGTAACATATTCACTAGTGGAGCAATTTCTTACTAAGCTGGTGTAAGAGCATTGTTATCGTCTAACTGAAAGCGTAACTGGTACCGAAAGCTATCAGGTTATATACTGTGTAACTGAAGCCATGAAACTCCTTAAGATGTCAATAGCATGCAATGTCAAGAACAAGGTTACTTTTTATAGAATGCCGCTATTCAAAACAGCTGTAGAATGCTGCAGTTCTTCCATAAAGTATATCGGTTGATCCTTTTCGGTGATGTGAAGAGCCTTCTCGGTCAGTAACCGTAATAACGGCGGCAAACACTATAAAAGCAGACCTTAGCCTGAGTTCTGAACATTGGTATGGTGACTTTGGAATTGTTGGCCGGAAAAGGTAGATAATAACTGAATTATGCACATATTTCGACAGTCGACAGGAAGATTTGTTACTTTGATGCCTTTTGATGGTAACGCACGTGATCGTGGAAGAGCATTTTCATGTTTGAATAAGCACTAGTCAAGAATGTGCTCGCTAGTCAGTGGGACTTACTTAAAAGTTTTCCTGTTTACTTGCAAGGTAATGTTTTTATTTATTGGTTTCTACTTAATCGGGAAGGGTTTAGAAACCAGGGACAAATACATGCAAGCAGCACTAAATCTGTGAGAGGTGCAGTGTATGTACAACAGTCTATGTTTACGTACATGTTCTTGTGTACACATGTTTGTTTTAATGTATAGCTGCGTCTGTCTGTGTCTATTTTGGGGTATGTGTCATTTTCGAAGATTAGATAGGGCTCGCCAGTTATCGATCGCCTGTGAATTTTTGCCTTTTTAAGTACTTAATTGAGCGTGACAGGTTTAATGAGTCCCTGGTAAGTAATATTTGCCCCCTTATAAATATCTTCATCTGTTTAGTGTTGATTCGGTAGAAAAGTAGACCGAGGGAATCGTGATAATGATAAAATTTTAAGTATCAGAATACGGTTTATTTGAAGATAATGATGTATAAAGTTATTTATATGTTTGGTTTGGGAAAAGCTGTAATCAAGATGAGGATTTTACAAGCACAAAGGACACTCATTCGTAAAACATTTAGGCCTTGTCCACACCAAGCCGGAAAACACGAAGCAAGCTCTCTGACCACCCTCAAGCTGCAGCTTCACCTAAATCTGACTTTGGCATAACTTCGGCTCCACAGTCCCCATTCTTTCCCGAGGAGGCTTTAATAGAATTAAGATGTTTGTGGTTTTGCTGAGAATTATTTCAACGAGCCTTATCTAGTGTCCTTAGCTTTAAACTAACGCAGGCGTATTTCAAAAGTGTCGGTTACATTAAGTTGCCCAGTCCGCACTATGAAAACTTGCATTTACAGGCGTTTGCACTTCAAAACATTTCAAAAATTCCGTTTTCGTGGAACTTTTTATGCGTATACGAGCGGTATAGTTTAGGCCGACGGCGGGCTTAAGCGTAACAATAAAGCTTCGCTTTCAGATTTATCGGGCACGGTATGGACAAGGCCGTAAAGTTGTAGTACAGGAAATTCAGATTTTAATGTTAATAGATTTCAATTGATATGTGTCAGCCTAAGATTACTGGCAGCATGACTCCTTGAAGGAGTTTTCTTACCAGTGACATTTTGAGAGTATTCATGTCGCGTTTCTAGTTTTTTTGTGATTGTTTCTAATACTAGTAGGTAATTTAGGAATTGTATATAATTCGTGGTTTCCGTTGTGGGTCAATTCGTGTTAATTTGATTGCAAAATTTATGGAAATTGATGACATGGTGCCACTAGTACTGACTAGCTGACTGTAGCTAGATCCGAATAAAGCAGACAACAGTGGATTGAATAACTTGCTAGGAGAGTTGTTTTGATGCTTTGACTAAATGTCAAATGCTCTACACACACTGTTATAACAATATTCGCCCCCATGTTTTGGTACCTTCGTGCCTTCGTACGCAATGTCAGTTAAGCAAGGGGATGGGAATATGCCTACCCTTAGGTTCTGGAAATGTCTAAAAGTTGATAAATGAGGGTGGAGGGATGGAAAATCTTTTGTCGCATTCTTGTAGTTTTGAACCACATTTTAACGACGAATCGCTAAATTTTACTTTTGAGCTTATGTTAGCTCAAAATATTCAATATATATATGTGTTCATTCCAATGTACTTTTCAAATTGACTGATTCTTAGTAAAACTAAAATAGGGGGAATACTTATTCGATGATACTTAGTAGTAAATCGAACATCAGCGAACGCCGTTTACTTAGTGATTCTTGATGCTTTTTTCAGTGAGGGCTATTCGCACAACGAAATTCATGGGCGTTGAAATGGGTCTTTGGTGTGATTGTAATTATGAATTTGCTAAAAAAGCGTTATGTCTTATATCCATTCGAAAGATAGGCAGTGTTTAACGTTTGTGGGAAAACATACGCTGGGGTAATACTAGCACGTCGTTACACCATATGTCCTGAGGTATTGTCAATTTTTGAGCTGAAGCAGAGCAGCCATCGGAGTCCGTAAATCTGGGAAAACCAACTAGAGAACCTTTGCGGTCATGTATCGGTCATGGAAAAGGACGTGTTAGTTTAAGGGCCAAGCATGTGGTCACTTAATGTCTTCATCTTTTACGTTCAAGCTACATAGGGCTGTAATAGCTATACACTGTTTCACTTGTGGGGTTTCTATTGTCAGAATAACATTTCCACTCACGATTCCAGGAAAGAGGAAAAAGTCACCTGTAAGAAATTTCGTGGTAACTGATATGACATTAGAAATCACGCTAAAGGTTTCTCTGAGTAACTTACGCATCAGCAAAAGTTTATAGTTCCTATCTTGTATATGTAAAGGAGTATGTTATACTTTGTTCTATATAATTATTGATATCGAGAAAGTCGATAAAATTGTTAAAATACTATGTGTAACTGTTCTTCGGTGTATTTTTTTTGTGAGTAAGCGTAACCAAAAGAACCCGGAACATATCCCTGTGGAGCATGCCATTGAGGGGAGTTATTCGTATTCTTGGGGGCTGTCGCTTCTCGGCATTTTGGCTAGGAATGGATGTAGTATATGCCCCGTTGACGACAGATTCTTTTCATAATCCGGGAGAGGCGATCCTACTGGGCGGTTGAGCCTGCCAGGCAGTCTAAATTAAGGGGCATTACCCTTTGACGCCTCAGCTGCCCTTTATTTATTAGTTAGCCTGTTTGTTGGTTTCTTTGTTTATTTAGAGTAGTGTCAATGTCGGGCCCACTGCTCATCAGGGGTGTTTAATTGACAGACTGCTATTTGTATTCTTTGATCAAGAGACTGCTATTTGTATTCTTACGAGTTAACATGTACTTCTGCGTCTCAAAAATACAATATGTCCTAGTCGTTGTGTAAGCTGCACGCAGGCGGGACATCAACGCAAATTAACGCATTTGTATTCAATGAAAACAAAGGTTTGAAATAAATGTTATTTAAGATAATATGGGGATTGGGAACAGGGATAAAAAGTTAGTAGAGGAGGGGTAATTATTAAGTAACAGTGTAAATGAACAGCCGTGTCGGCGGTGGTCCATTCTACATTGTAGCCATGCTGAATTAGACGAATACTCAAATAGGATCCGTCAACCCTCGTGTATTTGTAGAGACAATGGAATGTGTTTCTATGTCACTTAAAGAAAATATAACGGAATATGTGGAATGCTGGAAGGCAATTGAATGCCACTTTGTTATTTAACCAAAAAGCGGGCCCAAGGAGAAAGCAGTTTTCCCCTATTTATCAATGATTAATTTGTGCGAAAGATGGAATTTTAAAGTTAAATTAATCTCTTTAAACCAAAATAGGGGAACGGGCAGAGGCAGTCTACACTTTCCCCCATTAATTACTGGATGACTGTAGCAAACGGTGGATTTTAGGCAAATCTATGTGTTAACAGGAACGAGGGTTTAGATTTTGTTCTTGAGGGCAGTAATCTGGAGTAGAAACGAACAATAGGGCTGTTGTTTCCCCTACTTTTTATCGACGCCAAGTATATGCAGTGAGTATATATCCCAAATATCCTCGTGGTTTCACTGCTGACCACAGTGGTTCTCCATCGGGCGAATCTTTTGCTGTAGATGTCGCTGAATGTAAGTAATTAGTACAGACCGCTCCCTTACCTACTACTAAGATGTTACTTTTTATATGTACTAGAAGTAGAGTAATAATCAGAGAGTACAAGATTTGATGTAGAGACTAATCTAGTTTTATTAAACAAATATTAATTGTAAAAAGTTTGAAACTAAATTCCTCGTATTGTTTCTAGGGACCATTGACATCAGGAAAGCCACGTAAATCGTTCATATTAACCATTTTGGCTGTGAATTGTATTTCCTTGTAATGTATGTCGTTAGGGTTCACAAGTGAAGTGCGATGATGATATTGCAAGGGCTGGTAAGGTTCCGCGTAAATAAACGGGGTATGGGGACGTAAAATGTAGAGACACCGCAAAGCCTTTATAATGGGTTCCTTATTTGACCTGTCATGAGACCTAGTAGGCTTAAAGGCTCAACTTATAAATGATGACCTCGAGTAACGTGTTGGCCGTCTCGATCATTCAAGTTCAACCTGACCTGATTTTACTAGGACGTTTACCACAGCACAACATGTTGTGGTAAAAGCATAGTTGGAATTGAAATGGCGAAACATAAGGAAAATAGTAACATACAGAGAAATATTTAATTTCCTGCGCTGAAAACTGAAAAAAAACCCATTGTATACGTCATCCCATATTTATTGGAACCGACAGCCAACCCCCATTGTTTATCTTCCAGTTTCGTACAGAGGGTATTCACTGGAAACACACTGTGTTAGGATAAGTTCTGCGGTGAAAGATTTCACAGTCGTTACGTCACCATGTATCTAAACCGAGTATCTTCGGGTCCTCCAACTTGTAAAAACGCCTTTTGTATTCACGTACTAATTGAAATTATGTCGCTTTGAATGTTTCTTTTAAGTTACTAATTTGTCTGATTTTAGTGAAATGGGTTGTATTCATTGCGGTTAAGGCTCAAAGCCGTTTTTTCTTTATGGTGGGTTCTACTTTGTTCTGTTTGAATTAGAATTTAAATTTGGCAATGGTTTGTTCTGTTGCTAGCCAATGTAAACTATTTATGATGTTTCTTGTTAAGAATATTTGCTTGAATGAGAATAATGAAAATGAACGTCCGCGTAAAAGATCATTGTGTGATTTATGTGAACTTTTTTAGGCTACTGCCTTTGCAGCCTCCCTCTATTTCTTGCGAAGAAAGAAGCAATTGCTAATGATTTTAAGAAAAGGGGTGAATTTTTACACTTACACGATGGACCGTTCCTTACGACATCGTTGTGTGCTTCAGAAGTAGTTCGGTTTACTTATGAAGTACGAATGTTTGTTGTTTTGCACAAGGGTACCATGTACACGATGTAAACATTAAAATACATTAAAACATGCCTTGGTTGCTTTTAATCTTGGTTTACCCCGCGCGCAAGCACTTCCGACGCTGGTAAAGAAGCCACCTTCTTAGTTGACCAGTTTGGAACTCACGGAGAGTTGCCTTAAAGCATAGCAGGCATCGGAAAAAGCCTCTCATACCAAGGATGAAGTACAGGTATAACGTAGTGGCGAAAGAGCGTAATAGTGAAGACCCGGGAATCAGTAACAACGTTCTCTTTACTTTAATGGCGGGGCTCACAGTGTCTTTGCCACGGCAACACGGAGGCCGGAACTCTACATGCTTATTGGATAAATTATACCTTTCAAAACTATATGGAAACCCCGGCGTCAATAAACTGTCATGATGAATATGACTTTAATAGGGCTGGAACCAAGTACTGTGACAACAGTCTGCCAGCCACTGGCAAAATCTTTAACTTAGTAGGCAGTTCGCAAACGAGCAGGCGAAGTCTTTTCTTAAGGAACTTTTCGGGAAGAGTTCATACGACTAAGAACTGAAAAAGTCGTGGAGAATGATACGGACGGAGTTTTATGTTTTCTATCGCTCGTACTTAGATTGTAAACAAATAGTTTTGCCGACAGATTACTGATTCTTTTGTCTTGAGGAATACAGATTCGGTAGCGGTAAGGTGAGTAGGTGAATGCATGGGCCATTTTGCACATTAACAACGAATTGATTTGTTGTCGAGCAATTACATACATTAAGAGAATAAGCGGGAATTCAACACGTCGTTGGAAAGCTAGTTGAGGTTTGGGGCAGAATACTTGCTTTATAACACCTCATAAGCAGCCACAAGTATTTATTGAAACAACTGTTGAAAAACGCACCTTACTACTTCGGACAGTGAAAGCTGTAGAAAACAGGCAACCTTTTTCTAATATCATGTATAGATCTATACTATATATGTACATTTAATATACAAGATATACAAAAATAATATGAAGGTAAGGTCACCGTTCACGATGCAAGACAAAGAATGCTCTGCTATTACTGGGGCATGTAATGGTCTCAAGTGACTCCATCGTCATATAAATTTGTCCGGCTATGTGATCTTTGCTTTCTCAAAGCGTCTGCGATACGTTGCCTACTCTCTTCTTCCGAAGCATCCTTGCTTTTAAGGATTCTAGAACATCTGGTGTCGTCAGCTTTTCTGTTACTCCTGTTTTGGGCTTGTAAAGGACGATTCGATGAAGGTGGGCTGGGTATTCGAGGCGACATTATATGTTTGCTGTCAGTGCTTCGTAGCGAAGGCGATGGGTTTGTTCTAATGTAAGCCAATAGCTGAGTTCGAGCTTGTGTTAATGCCTCTGTTAACTCCAAACGTTCCTCGCATTCCCTTCTCACCGTTTCATGTAAATTCGATAACTGACAAAAAAAAGTTCAATTACATCAGGTATTAGTTTACCTATTTCACTTCGGATATAAAATAAAGGGAGTTAACGTAATTGTATAGGATGGCGCCTGGGACAACATTGGACGTTAATCAAAGAAAATAAATAATCTATGTACAGTGTTACTTATACTTGATCAAGTTTAGAAAACCACTGAATGCTCTAAAAAAACACTTTCCTTGTAAACACATTTTTAATCATATTTGTTTTTACGTTGTTATTTGCAGTGTTGCTTACAATCTGGGATAAGAACACGCATTCACATCTAATGATACACCTAGAGTAGCACATTTAATCATAATCAACTACGCACTGTCAACAAATGAAATCCTTAAATACCATTTGCAACTACAGCAGATGTCATCATCAATGCCGGCCTTCCACCACGCGCAATTTGAAAAGCAACATGGCCTGTCCTTATTGTATTTTTATCACCTTTCATGGTTTTCCTCTAACAGTCAAAGTTGCACAAAGATCTCCTATGCTCATGCTGGTCACTCCCCCACTCCCCACTCTCCAAATACACATTCTGTTATACTAATTAATAAGACTCTCCTATATGAGTGTTTGCACCAAATCGTTCAGCCCGTCTTTTCCTTTTAAGTTTAACATATTTAGCACACGTGAGCGTATTATCCTACAGTGATGAACAGCTACCGTAAGATTTGGGCGTAAAACGTAAGAAGAGAGTCAGTTATTAGACTTCGGGCACGAGCAAGCTGTCTCTTCTAAATGAAAGCTCAACTCTGATTGGTTGGAAAGGAGTGTTTACAGTTGGCAGCCTGAGCACTTTACGGCTTCGGTTTACAGAAGTTACCGCTTGAAAAATTGTTCCATTATCTCAAGGGAAGATTATATCACTCAAGTACAAAACCAAAAAATATTTGCATGCCATAAGCTAGACAAAGGAGCGTCTTCATGTACAATGACAGAGACATTCTCATCAAGTTCAGAGGAGTCGGCATGTAGATTATACAAAATATTGGAAGAGGCCTGGGTCAGTGTAACAAAGATATCAATATTTGCTATACTGTCCTACTGAATCCATCCTTTATTCTGAATATCTAATACAGGGACGGGGGAACAGGGAGCAGAGGGGGCCATTCCCCACCCCCAAAGATTTGCCTGACCACTTTTCATCTTTATCAAAATTGAAATTGATTACGACATTGTGTCACATTCACAGCAAGATATGCATATTAACACGAAACACCCCTTTCCACACAATAAAAAAAGGCACCTTAGTGGAATGTGAAAAAATAAATTTGAACCCAGTCTACTTGGCCCGGGCCGTTTGAAGTTGTGCAGGGAATCTTGCCTTGGGCCTGCAACGTGGCTCCATCATCACGTTGCGTGTACCGTGGGTCCAGAATACAGCATGACAACATCACTATTGCTAAGTACATTATAAAAAGACGTCGCACTAAATAGCTAGTAAGCTAGTAAATAAAGTTAGTCGAATACAATCGAGGTTTGAGGTAACTAAATAGATTAATATAAAGAAACTCTCTCAATAATATTACAGAGGTTAAATGTCCTATGGATCTGAGAGGCCTCATGCGATAAAATAAACTCCAGAACAGCCATTTAGAAAGCAATGCTGGTTGACACAATAAAGCTGTATACATCAATAGAGCTTCATATGGTATTCCTTTTTAAATTTGCACTTCTGTAAGAAGAGTAGTGTTTCATATTCAATCAATGCTATGGCTATGTGTTTTAATGATATTTGTATCATCTTTTACAGTCATCCTGCCAGCATATATCGCACTCTTATTGCCTACTATAGCCTCGATATCAATAAGCGGCGGTGGGAGTGAAGCCTATTTACCACCACAAAAACAAAATGATTGGCCCGCATCATTTCTCTCCACAATCAAAATGATCCACTCTTTAAAATAAATTACATCAAGATCAGTCTGTGAACATAGGGAACCGATGTTTGCTACCACTCTATGTATTGTTTCTAGTATGTCTCCCTTGGCGCTGAAAATCGTCCAAGAAATTCACTCTATTCTGCTATTATACATTCCAATTTGGAATCCTCTAGCGTCTATACGCACTAGATTTCATATATACAACACTACCATCTCAATCCAGTCATTAAATTGCAGGTATGATGTCATATGCTCGTAAACTGCACAATACGACAAAGAGTATCCACATTCCAATCAACAAGAATCCACTGGAATACTTGGTAATACTTCGTCCACCCAATTCTCCTTTAACACACTACAATAAAGCAATTGACAAAATCAATCATGTGTTTACAAACGTCGTGTAGGAGAATGTAAAAAAACTGCGGACGAAAAGGTTATCAGCACCTGAGAATCAAACCCAAGACCTCAAGCTTAAAAGTCATTCTATACGGGAGGTACGCTCATAATGAAGAAGCGCCTGGACGCCGAACAAAACGAAAAGGAAGAAGTGTGCAGGCTAATGCAAGTTTACATTGCAGAGAAAACTTAACTAAGAACGTCCAAAATTTGGCAGCAGTTATTTTAACGAATATTGTCACGTACAGACACTAAGAATCGATATATTTAAAAAAGCCAGCACAACAACCCAGACGCAACAAAATCGTAGGAAAATGTCAAAAATTGTGCTACAATCCTATCTTTCTACGATGATAATTCAGAAACCATCAGGGGTCGTGGCAGATCTGGCTGTTACTTAATAAGCAATGGATGGAGCAGCAATGCAGTAAAACACACTGAAACAGTTTACATCAAGTCAGCCACACAGATCACTCAGCACTAAAATGTCCAGCAGTTCTTCCAAAATCGCGGTACGAAATCTTAATTGCAAACCGTTTTGTATTGAGATTTCCGCAGCAGAGCGTCAATGTTTAATAACTCGATTGCTCTACGTGTTTTTAAGTTACAAATTTGTGAGTCAGTTTGATTGAAAGCACTTCATCTTCGAGCATTCCTTCTATCGATCAGCTTACCTGACGGGTTTGTAAAAGAGAACTAGTACATTGTAATAGCTTCGTGTTAACGTAACATGGAGCACATTTGTACTTACAATCCTTCTGACCACCAGCATGCAAATGCAGCACACACCGCAACACATGAAAACCAAAACTGTGAAGTAAAGATTTGCATCTCTTATTTCCAATGTCTTGCCTTGCATCGAACGATAGATTGTATTTATAACCCATGGTAATCCAAGCCCCAAGAAAACATTGACGCTGTTACTTCCTAAAAATGAACGAAAATTACGGATACTTTCATAAAAGCCTATAAACATATCTATGTAGGAATGAAAAAGACGGGATTGAACCCGCCCTCCCCTTATATAGAAGAGCTTATTAATAAGCCTTGAACATAATGAAAGGAATCATGGTATCCAAAGAGCCCTCGAGAGGTAAATCATCTGGAGAGGACACTGGCTAGAAAAGAGGTGGGCTAACTACAGCCCACGGACCAGATCGGTTCGTTGGTCATTTTAATTCGGTCCGCAGAAGAATGGTACAGAATTATGGTTTGACGTGAATGATTGCATTCGTACCACTAGACATCGATGCAGTGGCTAAAATTGGTGATCGACATCACTGTTGCATTTGGTGCTGACCCGTCCCGTCGGTCCAATTCTATAAGTCGATGTGGCCCCCGAGACAAAACGTTTGCCAACTCCTGGGCTAGAGTCTTAATCACTGAGTCTTGATTACTGACTAATCTCGATTATTTAAAATTTTTATTATTTGTTGATAGTATGTTGCCCATTATGTGAATGATGCATGAGATATTCCCAAATTTAAAGGGCTCAAAAGTCAATTACAAATTTCTAAGTTAAGAAATTATGATCGACATCTTTTGTCCACGCCATATAATTGCCATACTTTATGATCTCGACACTGATGAGGTTGCCTTTGTGATGTAGAACGAAACTTGCACTGTAGCTTTAAGATTGATTAACGGGGCTAACAAGGATGTATTGTTTTTCCAAGACCGTAATCATTTATCCTGATTCTTAAATAGTCATAAAACAGTCATTGACGAGTAAAAATCTCGCAACTACAGGCCTTAAAATCTTGAATCTATATCCAAATACTGATGACAGTGTTATACCATATGGTGTTCAAGAGACCCAGGGGAGGCCTTACAGGTCGGGTGTTTATCTGCTAGGGATAAAAGAAAGGCATTTTTAAAGGCATGATTTACAGATACGTGAAAGCTTACCGGTAATATTGCCAATTGCAGCATCAGCAGATTCATCTTGTTTTGCAGCAGACTTTGAAGCAAAAGTGTCAGGCATACTTGTTCCTAGGGCTATAAGAGTAATGCCAGTAACACTGACCTTGAGCCCTATGACGCATCCAAGGAGCTTGGCAAACTAAAATAAGAAAATAAATCATAAAAATTCTTTCGTCTTAATACGACGTGGTATAGTTAAAAAGAAACAAAAATCAGTCGTTTTTTTACATGAGTTGCACAATCTTTACGTGTCATGTTAAGAGAAATGTCTCTACATCAGTTGAGCGTCTGGCTGCCTGTAGCGAGTAAAGAGCTACTGAAGGTACGTTAAACTATTTCAGGAATATGGTATGCAGTTTAGCCTTGCTCTAATAATTAACCTGATAGAGATTCACTTTTCCTTTCGGGGCTGGCGACCTCCATGATGCTTTCAACCATCTCTCAATTACAAAGAAACAAGTACGAAGTCGTATTTAAATATAGCTACATATTAAAAAGAGACAAACTTGTTACTAGTTCATTGCTATCATACCATCTAACACAAAAACATTAAGGTTATCACTTTACTCCGTAAATAAGATGATTCCGAAGTAATATTGTAACATTACCTGGCAAACACATGGGTGACTACAACCATTCATACACACTGACTTCGTTACGGCAGGTAAGTTGTTAATAATGTCATACGTACCTGCTCAACACATGCAGACATCAGCCCTAACATCGCAAGAGAACAAACAAAAGCCACCCAGCCACCACCAACAGATCTACGAGTAAATCATGAGCATAATATGACACCTTTGATGATATAACTTTTAAGGGAAATGATTGGTTAAAATACGTATACATGATCCAAATTCTGTTGTGTTTATTAAGGTCTGGCATAGTGAATGGCATCAATACTGCTGACAGAACCAAAACAAGTTGCATCGCATACATAATATTTCCGCGCAATAATATGTGACAGCAAATGAAAAAGCTATGTCTATTATGCATAGGTTCTGTCAATGCCAGGGAAGTTCTGAAATAGTCACCTTCTTGACTTACTCGCGTCAATAGGGATGAATGCGCAACAACTACTATCTCTGCTACACGACATTATATCACCGCCCCAAATCAAATGTGGCAATAATGTTTCATATTGCTCGAAGCGAAAACTTTTCTGTTTAAAGCATTTTCCAAAATAAAAGATGGAATAGTGTCTCCTTCCAAACAAAGTGTATATTAATATCAGTTTAACGACAAAAAAATTGTATCTCCAGGTCATCGTATTCCAGATATCTTTCGTGGTTTCCCTTTCCTAACTCCAAGCATACATTTACAAATTCGTGGGTGAACTAATGATTTCGATTAACGACCTTCAGTGATGGACTTTGTGTCAGTGTAAATAAACCTCGAAAAAAGATCCTTCTCTGGCCGTGATTGGCAAAGCCTTTTTATCCATTACCAATGTCTGGTACCACGGTGCCACACATACACAGTGTATATCTGCATCAAAACCATTTATCAAATGTCGATAGCTTGTAGAATTAAAATGCCCACTTGCCCAATTCACGTCTGAAATACTCTCGGAAACTATTACAACAAAACCAATGTGGCGGTTGAAGATTCCTTCACACAAACAGTTGAAAAGAGATTTTGGGTGAATCTGAAATTTATATTTCCAATGGAATTACCTAGTTGGTTTCTGTATGTACGCTTACTTACTAAAATAATTGTTTTTTAAAAATTACTTTTACACAAGATCGTGGGTATGATCCTCCTTACCACCCAGAAAAAAACTCTCTCCAGGCGTCCCCATTCCGACACGGCCCATAATAATCCGATAGGTGAGTTTTTTCAAGTAGTCTGAATATCTAGTTGAGGGTCTGCCCTGCTACTAATTTCTGTACACAATGTATGTTAGAAGGTCAAAGCCAAAGCTTGTACTTGATAGCTACATGTACAGCAAAGGCGAACTTTCAATCATCTATGTTTGTATACTATTGTTGACGCCGTCCTTGCCGCGTTGTGAAATACGCTGTGGTAAATACTTGTATCTCTCGTAGATAGGAAACACTGCACCAGGCTGGGGATCTACTCAGGTGTTACGTGCCATGTGCTCGTGATACTTATTTTAAGTATCAGTGCATAACATCTTCCTAACACTGATGGTATAAGACAGATTTTCGTAAGCTGCAAGATGAATCTATTGATTCAAGACCCATGGCATTACTACTGTTTATATGCTTGCTGCGGTATGGTACGGGGTTGTGATGATGAAGTTGCCAGCATGTTGCTAAGGGATCAAATGCCATGTGGAAGGTGTACCGTGTCTTGAGCAATCAATGAGCAACAAATTTGCAGCTGTCTACAATGCAATCTCGGGAACCACGCAGCGAATGGAACCGCGGAGCTCCGCCGAGTTGAAGGTGTAGGGGTCTTCTCTACAACGGCACGGATTAAATTAGGTGTCCCTATATACATGCTTAGATAAAATGTGCTCACCTGGGTGGAATTATCGCCAGAGAGACTTTCCAGAAGAATGCTAAGAAGTGAAGGATATGGGCCATGAGACTTGGCTGTTCGCCATCGCTCCCTAATGACATTGCCCTATCAGAAAAACGGATCATGTTAAGTGTTGAATACGAATTGATACTGTCCAAAGGGGAAGAATTGACAGAAAAGAACCAGAGTAGCGTGTTTGGACGTTATAATACATACGAAGAAAGCAAAATTAATCAACTTGCGTAAAGAAACAATAGTTTTTGGGACCTGGGATTTATAACGTGGCTTGCAAAGGGAACGATGAAAGTGACAAGGGGAAATGGCCGACAAAAACAAGAAATGTGGGGCACACGTATATAGCATCTTGAAGTTTCTATGGTTCTGATTAGGCCTACTATTGCATTATATCAAACTCTTTGAAAACGTTTTCTCAGCTCTGTGCGGAGTTTCCAAATATTTAACGCTACTGAAATATCACGTTTTGTTACATGTACTGGGTATCACCACCATTAGCAGCAGGAGATGCGACATATATTTAACCAACTCAATCGCCATGTTATTTCGGTTGAAATGAAGGTCAAAAAAGTCTGGAGATGTTCCATTCTTGGTACACCACAAACCACAATAACCACTTACTATTACCACATTATTATCGTACGTATAAATATTGGTGGTTTAGACACAAATTTATATTCCCCTAATTGCATCAATGTAAGCCACAGATAATTCTAGTAAACCAGGTAGGTCATTTCCATTGTGACACATACCCTGCTTTTACGTTGAAACCCGAGAAGCAACTAATAACCTTGGCATTGAACTCTAGTCAAGGATATTTTTGTTTAGAGTTCTTGATCTCAAAATGGCTTAGGGTAAGGGCCGACCGTTTCATGGGGTGGAAGGCCATCAATTTCATTTGGTACCCTGTGGCCACTGAAGTCACTACACATTCTTATGGAATGGTGAACTTTCGCCAAATGGTAAACTTTCTCATCCCCTACTTTCTTCCATTAAGAGACCACTGTCAGTCTTATGATCTTGGGAGAGCGTGGGTGGCTCCACATAGTGCCATTCACAAATATTTGAGCTCCTCTCCAGCAATTTATTCGGCGAAATTTATTATGTTTAAAAGCATTTTAGATCAACTAGCACCCGGGGCCCTTAGTCTGGTGTAGTGTTACATTTTATACCCACAAAGACACCAGAATTCGCATATCAAAAAATTTCCAACATGGAAGCTCAGTTATATCAATAGAATATATTCAAAAGTCAGTCTTGAGCAGAGAGTAGGTTAAATCCCATTTATTAAATTTTTCTCGACTATTATTGCTGTAACCTTTTTCTTATTTACTTTATTGTAAACAAAGAAGATAATTTCGTTTCTTGGAATAGAGCTACTTGAGAAACAAATAAAGTAAATTCAAGGGTTAAGATGACAAAGTTTACTTTGATCTCTTCATAGCAATACGAAGAGCAGATGGCAACAAACACGCAGGGAATTCCAAACCTAGCTAGTCTTGAAAATCACCACTTATATTAAAATACCTGCATTATCTACATGCTTGCTTAATTTTCATAGGATGGGGATCGGTGCTAGCTTGAAAAGCGCTGGCTTGCTATTGTACATACGGGCAACGAAACTATGTGATGTCATCAAAAATATCTTGTGTAGTTGTGGTTCTACCGTACAAAAAAACATCAGCTAAAGGCATCCTCCTCCCGGTAAGTACATACGTATCCAAACATAACTTACCTTCCTCATGAAGCAACATAGTATACCAAATCACTGATACGCAGAAGAAAGGTAACTACTACAAAATATGCATATAGGGGCTTGTTGTATGTCAACGGTCATTTACTTCCCATCTCTTCTAGTTCCGCGTACTTTTGCATGATCAGTCACTCGTTATCATCTCTTCCACACTGGTTTACGTTGATTCCGTCCAACGTCCATGTATGATTTCATGATAGAATGTAACAGTAATGGGTTTCTATGGTGAAGTTTGCCAATGGTAATTGGTTTATTTGTAACGCAGGTGACACGGACATTGTTATCAAAGTACATTATCGAATCATGGAAAAGATTTGAGAGCAGGCAAAACTTTGTCGTAAGCCCCATTTTATTGCAGTTTTCTCTTACTATATAGTTGTTAAAATTCCGTAATTAAGGGAACAATGTCTCATTTGCTACATTAACATCAAACCATCCACCAACGGAAATGGCATACAAATCTACAAAATGCTTCCCAAGAAGGTGTTTAGTCTAAAGATGCAGTATGTCCCAGTCGGTTTCGAACCCAGGGCCCACGCCGTGTTGCTCTACTAATTGAGCTATAATGCTTTTGATAAAAGAAAACTTTATTTCTCTGATCGCCGCCTCAGCTTTCAACCCTCCACCGGCGGCCATTGCATCTAGATTTACACAATGCTTCCCAAGAAGATCTTTGCCTATGAAGATGACGCATGTCAATACCCGGTCTCGAATTCGGACTTGATGCTGTTGCATCGTGTTCATCTACTAACTGAGCAATGACAGTCTTGATGACAACATGCAATATTGCAATATTCGGTTTAGTTTAAAAGTGCGGCCTCCCTACATCACGTGGCGTGGCCATAGAAGGACTGCTATCAAGCCAATTAATTTTTTCCTGGGCCCTGGCTGTTAACCTTTGAAAAATTTGGCACTAACGTAAGGGCAATTTGAAGGAAACTATGATACTGAAGTTGGTGGGTCATAATAGCGAGGGGTTTCGTTTTGCATCTCGAAGATAAAATATTTTATTAAATTTTTTAATTAATCCTTTTTATAGTATTAATCCTGATGGATTACCAACAAACGTGAGGAACTCGTAAAATTCGTACATTACACATACGCTACACATACATTACACATACATTATACATACGTTACACATTTATCACACATACATTAGACATAAATCACACACACATCATCCATACATTACACATCCATTACACATACGCTACACATACGTTTCCCTTACATTACTCATATATCACATACAGCATTAATGCATTACACATACCTTACACATACATTACACATACGCTACACATACATTATATATACATTATACATACATCACACATACATTACACATACATTACACATGCATTGCACATACATCACACATACATCATCCATACATTACACATTCATTACATGTACATTACACATACATTACGTAAGACATTAAATTCTATGTCACATTGCGTTTTCGCAAGCTCTATTGCAGTTCGTTCTAGTTCTCTCAATGTTATGCGTACGCTGAAGAGTTGCCTCAACAAAGTGAAAGACATCCATTTCGTTGCATACAATTTTTAAATTGTACAAGACGTTTCGGCACTCGTTGTTGCCATTCTCCAGTTAAATAAAATGGCAATAGCGAGTGCCGAAACGTCGTGTACAATTTTATTAGATATTAAATATGACCACTCTTTTTAAACCTGCTTCTGATCAAAAAGCACGGATGGTGCAGAGTCACTGATAAGAGAAAAGGGTGATCAACATGAACCCTGGTAGAAGTATACCAAAGACAAACCTAGAAAGCTGAACATTAGTTCTGAATGGCGCGAATTGGCACGAAATATTGGTACCGCATTTAAGTCGTATAGTTACTGTTGAGAATACTTTAATCATATGATGACATACCTTGATGGGTACATTTGGCGTTCGAAGTCTTTTCACGCTGTTTTCGTCATGAAATTCCACGAGATCGAATTCAATTATTTCCGTTTGGGTGGAAAATGCAAGTTGAGGATCAAGCCCCTGGCAAAGAGAATGTAAGCCTCGTGTTGATTAAAGAAAACAAATTAAAAACAAGACAAACGTAACATTAAGAGCAGTATAATCGCCTTCCTATTTGAACAGATACCATGATAAACATTTCTTCATTAGCATTTCAAGCTCTTGTTTAGTGTGGAGTGAAAAATGTAATTGGTGAATATGAGGCCTTGTCAAACACCAGTAGCAGACTTGTCTGTAAGCGAAACGGTGTTCTACACGTAAACTTGGACTTCCGTAGGCATACATTGGTTAAAGGGTTTGGTATATTTGAGCGATGATGCAGTTTTACGTTTTGCAGTACTCAATCAGAGGCTTCTGATAATCAGTGGCAGTGATAAAGAAATTAGCCAATATAAACATTAAAAACACACTAATAATGGTTGGCAGAGAAATCGAGAATACTCCTTAATTGGACTACCATGCGGTGGTCATCAACCCACTAGACATGCTCCACCGACCAGTAGGATTGCTTCTAAAAGTATGCGTACTCAACCGACTAGAACAGATGCTACACTTGACCCTTGACGAAAAAACGAGAAGCTTTGCACTCTGATATGGGTTTTACCCTTCATATTTCTTTATAGAAGTGATTTCTGCAATGCCCCATAACATGGGGCCATTACAGGAGCACTACCCATTCTCCGGTCAAATGCCACGATATACCATCATGAACCAAACAGTGACCTAGAAACATAACAAAACAGTCAAAAGATCCACTTGACTTCATCGGGAACCTGGTAGCTCCACATCAGCTTATCTATATACATAAAACAGGTCGGTGTCCGTGCGTGTGTGTATGCTCCGTATAGACTCTCAAACCGCTGAACAGATTGGCATCAAATTTGATGTTAAGACTCCTGAAACACCAGGGCATGCTTCTATGAGGTCCTAGGTCGGTCGTTACCCCGTGAGGGTGGACCCAGGGGGTGTCAGAAAGTTTTTTATTGTTTCTTAATGATAAATCCAAACGAAACCAAACTTCGTAGACTAAATGTTTGAACCCATGGGCAGGTTTTAGGCCGGTCGTTATTCCCTTTGGGGTGGACCCGGGCTGCATCGAACCTTTGCCACTGTTGTTTCACGATAAAGGGGGCAAAACTTGAGGTGAATGAGTAAAAACTAAAACCTCTAGCACCCCCGAATTAGGGGCAATGGAGGGGTCTCCGGGTCCCCTTCGTCTTCTTCAAAAGTCTGTGTTCCTTACTATATCAATGCCAGGATAACGGAGGGCAATCCTGCTATCATCATTGCCTTATGTCAACAAGTAATTTGCTCGGAGAAAGAAATGATGTTCGCGATGCCATCCCCTTAAACCGGTAGCGCCCCGGGTGGAGCGCCTCCAGGTCTACCGTGATAAATCAATTTGTAAACTGAAGTAGCTATTAATATGCTAAATCTAAGGTCCGGGGAGGAAATGTGTCTAAAATCTAAGTCCTTGTAAATGACTAGGTCTTGTTGTGTCAAAATGCAGATACCGTAATCCGATGGCTAAGCAATGTGGACAAAACAGCACACTTGCAAAATAATTAGTACAGCATGGCATATTCTTCCTTGTGATGCTACATGGAATAGGCCGGACAAAATGATGATCAAAATGAGGTATTAATTGCAATACTTCTGGACGGGGATAGAGTGCCCAATACAAGGTCTGGTGACAGGAGGTATTGGTAAAATGTTGCAATCATAATCATGATTTGGGGACAAGAAAGCAAGGAAGTGGTTTCAACTGATGCACCAAAGTATCTCCATTAGAAAGAAGAAAGTTTTACTTATTGTTGAAATAGTATAACTTCTGGTTTAGAGGTGGAAAGACCAACTTGTAGACCCTGGGATGAAACCGTGGACACAATTTGCCAACTATAAAACGCAACTCTTACGCATAATAAAGGAGTAGGCTCGTCAGTTAACCCTTTAGTTACATATAATTACATGTAAATATACTCTTTACTGGCCTTAGTAAAAGTCAAGTTAAACCCTCGTCACCTAATTGCAGTAAATGGAGAGGGTTGTGGGGTATCATGTTTGGCAACACACAAGCACTTTTAAGACAGAAGTTAATGAAAGATCATTAGCCTTGGCCCTTTCTCTCATAATAATCCCTTAAAGTCCCACATGACATTGAGTTGTTCTCCACTAGAAAGTTTCAGCTAAGCCATAGTAACTCAAACCTATGCACCATGCGGTTCTTACTGCATTCATGACGTAAAAGCAATGTTTTCCAAATATTCTTTCAAGTCGATAATAATTTCCTCTTCCGTTATTATCCTCCACTAAACATTAATTCCCATGGATTCCTGCCTCAACTTCCTCTTCCTTGTTCCCACTTATTTTTAAAGTTTCCGCACTAAATTTCTCTCAGGACAAGCACAACACAGCAAAGTTAAGACACGTGTAGGGAAAGCTCAGCAAGGGGAAATGATCGACCGGGTAACGCTATTACAGTATATAATAAGAATAACCTTAACGAAATAGCTATAACTTAGCAAGAATAGAATAAAATCGTCAAATTAACACTAACATGTGCTAACAATCGTGTAAAACTGCGGACTAGTGGCACATGTCCAAGTCAAAAGCATGTAATCCACTATCGTCGTTTGAAACATTCCATTACTAAACCACGAGCAGTCGAAAAACCTTAGTTTCCTTATTTCAGTTTATGATGCATGCTTTCTGATACAGATACATACAAACTCAGTTTTACTGTAGTTAATAGTAGGTCCTTTGAACCTGGTAGCGCATGCGTATCAGGGTAAAGTGTTTAATTTATTAAACACAAAATATAAAAACATATATAGACGCCCGTCTTTGGCATATCAAGTGTCCGTTTCCTACCACTGATTTGGAAGAAGGTTGCTATTTCAAATCTGCATCAGTTCTTGTCACTTTATCAAAGTCATAAGTGCTTCCTATTCAGAGCGTAATCTTTCAGTTATGGTAAATCCCTTATAATCCACTTTGTAATCTTTCCTCGTTGCCATTGCAGTTGTCAGTGTAGTTTTCATTGCAGTTGTCATTGCAGCTGTCAGTCTAGTTTTCATTGCAGTTGTCATTGCAGCTGTCAGCGCAGTTGTGTCAGTGCAGTTGTCAGTGCAGTTGTCATTGTAGTTGTCAGTGCAGTTGTCATTGCAGTTGTCATTGTAGTTGTCAGTGCAGTTGTCAGCGTAGTTGTCATTGCAGCTGTCAGTGCAGTTGTCATTGCAGCTGTCAGCGCAGTTGTGTCAGTGCAGTTGTCAGTGCAGTTGTCATTGTAGTTGTCAGTGCAGTTGTCATTGCAGTTGTCCTTGCAGTTGTCAGTGCAGTTGCTAGTGCAGTTGCTAGTGCATTTGTCACCTCAGTTGTCAGTGCAGCATACCTCACTTCTCTCATCCTTACACAGCCATAGGTGCTTCCTTTCCAAAGCGTAAAAGACGCTCTTTCAGAAAGTGGGACAGTCAAACGACCAGGCCTTACAGTAAGCCTTTATGCCTGAGCACTTTCCTTACGGTACATCCCCTACAACTTATCCAGTACCCTCTCTCCCATAGTGTGCAGAGGGGTATGAACCCCCACATCAAAAAATTAACCCTCACCTACGATTGCAACCCCCACATTAAAACATGGGTTGATCCCAACCCCCACATCAATTTCTTCATTACATGTTATCACAAAACAAAATCTGGTCGAAACTTTTTTATGTTAAAATACATTGTATTGTTTGTTTTGTGTTTTATGGCCACTTGTTGATGTTCAAATGTACATGATGTTGAAATTGTTAGTTAATTTGAAAATGTAGACCAGTAGGTATCAAAAGCTTTGGCATTGTTGTTCACCGTACATCCGAGGAGGCAGTACGTTAAACAACTTTAAAACTCTGCATGGGTTTAAGTTAGCCAAAGAAGGTATCTAGATAGTTCAAGTTCGATAAACTGTTAAGTAATGAATTTATTTTGTTTATCGTTTGTCGATGATGTGTATTTTTTTCACTCTTAATACTCCATGCTTCTCACCTAAAAATCACATAACTTACTTAATTACTTGCCATCGGTTGGGTTAGGTCAGGTTTTGGAATGCATGTCATGCATAGGGCAGTTACAAATTTAAAAAGTGCGCTCAATTGTACCTTTCAAAACAATTACGTCTGAGAAGAAAATAGTGAAGTGAGTAGAAAATATGTCGTGACTTTTACCGTACTGCGGCCTGAATCTCCATTCTCCCAGACGACAAAACAGCTAAATTACTTAGATAAATCTTTGCAGGCTTGCAGATGTTGGTCTAGAGAAGCAATAGACCTATCAATAACAGGCAAAAAACTTTCCGTTCAGTATTTTGCTGCTCAATTGTGAAGCTCGAAACTGTAATTAAGTGCTGCTGCTTCTTGTATGCGGACAACATTGCTTCATTTCTCAGGCCAGTCTTGACTGACAAGTTCAAACTGCAAACCTTTTACTGCTGGGAGCTCCCCCTCTTGGTGGGTGGTCCAGGGCCCAGGCCCCTAGGCTACATTGCCCTCTATCCGGCCCTGGCTACACTGGACATTCATACAGATGAATATCATCTACAGAACATCCTTTACCACTCTCGTTACATACATTAGACTACAATAAATCGCCTCGTCAACAGGAAACCTCGTACAACACTGATATGATTGTAACATAGAACAACGATTACTTCTATAACAGGATAACGTACGAACTTACCCCTGCACATGACCATGTACCAGATCGGCTTAATAACGCCTGTCTCTTGAATCCATCCTTTGCTACAAATGAAGGCTTGGGGTAGAGAAACTCCTTAGTGGTCTGTACGAAAGATGCCAACTGGCTACCTCCTGAAGAAAGTCAAAAAAAATAAAGTGTACAATCATAAATAATTTTTGAAAAGATACTAGAGAAATTACCAGTATTTGAAACCGGGGCCATTCCTCGTTCAAGTCTCGCAGGTGACACATTTTCTATTTCTCTAGTATCTTATCAAAACAGATATTTAAAATCCTATCTTGTCGATGATACAATTTTAAAAAATCTGTGGGTAGGCTTAGACGCCGAAATGTTTTAAGAGCCAAAACAACTTCTTGTTGCACTTTCTTCACCCTAACTCGTGCAAACAGTGAGACAATAGGCAATAAAAGCACAAATAGCTTTGACAAATCCGTGATTCCAAAAATTTGTGCTTTGCCCCTTCCGTCTTGCTGTTGAGTGACATATGTAAATCAAACAAAAAACGGAAACCTTGGTACGATGAAGGCTATTCTCCTACCAGGGTTGCGTTTATCTTCCACTGACTGCTACAAATCAGTGCATATGAAAAGAATCATTTTTGCCGGGATATTTCGTTCACTTCACGTTTGAGGCAGGAAAGAGCGTTTAATAACAAAGTGAGTTATTTTTTCTGTGCCAAATTTCGTGTTCCGTACCCTAAACAAACTTTTAGTAATATGTGTATCTGATGATCACTTCGAAACTTCTATTTCCATGAATTAGAGTAAAAGTGACGTGCCTACGAGTGACGTTTAATAGCGCAGCCTATATTTTGACCTGATGTACATCCGATAAACGCTACCAGCGAAGCGTATTGCCAAGTACACATTCCACGTTTAAGTAGATTTAGCCTTGGCTAGGTAAAATTACAGTATTGACTAAAATCAGTTCCTTGTTTCCTTCCCAGAAAACATGCGATAATAAAAAGTTGGTTAGTGGTACCAAATTTGAATGATTGTTTTATTAATGGACATATTTAGCTAAAAACGATTGCCAGGCACTGCTCATAGCAATCGTCTTGACTGAAGTAGAAAAGCTTTTTGAAAGAAAAATATTGGAAGCGAGAGGACTGAATCACGCCGTAGAAAATAACAGGCACGTAAGCGACACGTTTTCTGCCAATCCTGTTGTTGAAAAACGCTGAAGTTTTAAACAAATTCCCTTTGTCAACCGAGCACTGAGCTCCTTTGTTTGATGAACGCGGCTTCTTAGGCGGCAAGATGAGACGGAGATCGTGCTTAGGCTTATACCTTAAACGAGGGAGGAGAAAGATGAGAATATTGACAAGTTTTACATACCTTCATTAGTATCCGAATACTGACGCAACTCAATCACGACATTTTCATCTGGGGTACAAAAAATATAAATAAAAATTATCACAAACGGTATAAATGACCCATGAGCTACTTCCTACATCAGTATAAAGACAGAGTACGCAGAAAAAAATACATGAAAATTCAAGTAGAGTGGATCATAACAAGGTGTTTTCACTTGGCTTCACTGTCAGTCGCTTCTGAAGTGGTTTTCTATAGCTATGAAACTACTTGTGCGCATGCGAATCGGTTCACAACACCTGATGTAAGCAGAGTACTCGACATAAATAACTGTGAGGTAGTTTTCATCCTTGTCTACATGGCTTGCAGGTGGTGATGCCACGGAACACGACAGTGATGCTCTTTTTTGCTTCATACCGATTCGTCTTGTTGCTTTCTGTATCAAAACCATCACAGAAAACAACCGTTCGCAGAAGCAGGGCAAAGACTACGGTATTAGGAGCCTTACTGCATTCTTTAAAAGACATGGTTAAGATTCAAGCATTTGTACAAGGCACTGGAGATTGTCAAAGACTCGAATTATGAATAGATCTAGTAAACAGCTACAATCGCACGAGCTGCTCTGTGGTGATACACTGTCATTGATGGCGTCTAAGAGCGTACTAAATTGATCTTTAAGTCATAGTGAATAAATGGACAGAGAGCTCGCGAAGAAGTTCTCAAACTGACCTTTTTGTGAATGAAGCTGTTGAGTACATTCATCAAAAAGGTACTCCATCTGGATGGCATCAGATTCTTCCACGTTTATGAGTCATTTCGAGTCATTTTATCCTTCAACAGTGCCAGCGCGGTAAAGAATCCATTTTCTCACGAATGAGCATCTGGTTCTTACCTTTGCCTTAAATGAGCCATTGAGGACAGTTAAAAAAGTCGCTCAGATAATATAGCTTAACAAACTAGTTACTACTCCCAAGCATTGCAATTAATTCATCCTAGTGTTATGTATGCAAAATGTGTTGGAAATCTTAACTTAACTCGTAAAAACAGTATATACATTGATGTTATCACCCATGGCAAGATGAGATATAAGATGATAGATAAATAGAAGATATGTCATCACTTGGACACGAACCGGGTCGCGAATTATATTTCTCCTTTGCCCACATTGGGCACCAATTATTCACTGGTAGACATTGATATCAAGCTCAATGCAATTGGACAAAGCCTCTGTGTGACGTGTTTAAAGATGCCCTTGTTTTAACTGCGGTGTTTTAAAAGCAGTTGTTCTAGTTTTGATTAAAACATGTATGGGATGGTTAAGCAATTGTGAATTGTAACTTTAAAATGCTCATTTTTCTGCATTGTTATTACATTATAGCTTTCTATTAAGTGTATTAAATTAATGAATTAATAACTTCAAGCTTTCCTATTTAGTTTCTCGTATACGTGCTTTGCTATATCTACTATAAAACCCTAACTATCAATAGTTGTTGATCTTTTGGATTTCTTTTGCTTCCTCACGTGTGACCATCGTAATCTTTTTGTTCTTTATGATCATTTTCTTTCTCTGCCTTCTACATCCTCAACGTGTTGCATTCCATTCAGGGTCATAATTTTTATCAATGCCACCTGAAGTTGGGGTTTTTTCATCATTTTAAGCACGATTTCCCTATTTGACTAACAGGTAAATTGAATTTGTGGTCCTATGACTGCAACTGAAAACATGTTGATTTTCGTGTGTTATACTTTCAGTTGGTTGCTTGCTAATACATTTTAATTGCTTTGTTGCATTTTTTTAGACCCTCAGCAAGTCAATCCTTTACCTTTTCACCTGTCCTGCTCCTTTCGATAAGAAAATTACTCAAAAGTGTAGCAGTAAAAACGTACTCGACCTCCGTAAAAACTTGCACTACCAATTGGAGAATATCAGATCTACCCCTGCAATGCAGTCACAAGCAGTGGGGGTTCTACATGGAAATGGAGGGAGAATGGTCTAGGGACCAGGCGCTTTTGGTGGACAGAAAGAAGAGGCGAGGCTGCCATAACGAAAAATAGAAAATAGGAAGCCTTTTTAAGCAAAAGAAACAAACAAGAGGAATGGGAATGCTAAACAAGCCATTTTAGATAGGAAGATATAGGGCACAACTTTTAGGCATTGCAGATTTACCATAAGACAACTCGAAGAAGAATTTGGTTAATAAGCACTTTCAAACGGCGGTCCCGCAGCCAGTAAGATCGTTACAGGTTAAAAGTCTTCTCTCGTGATATCTAAACTAAACGTACTTTAAGGAATTGTAGTACGAAGCGCACTTACGTTTAATCAATAGCTAGACATTTGATGTACAGACAGTAGTGAGTAACTTTGATATAGTGATTATTGTTTTATGACGTCTTTAATCAGATGGTTTTCGAGACCGCAAGATATTTTAGTTGGTCGCTACATGACTTTTCTTCTATTTCTACTGTAGCAACTACCATATCCAAGTTAACCAAATCTTTTACTCTTACTAAAATAATGCAATTATCAAAATTTGGTTGGTTTATGCATAAAAAAGCAAAAGTAGGTCGCGCCTTCACCCCAATGATATTGCTCGTAACTCCAACTCCCTTTGATTAACACAATTTCGTTTGTTATTATTTTGAGAAACAACTAACACTAAATGTCTGCCTTATGTTATCAATTCGGCACAAACAACAAATGCTGTAAGAACCACAGACACAACTCTGTTTTATTGACTTTAATTCCTTGTTTTGATTAAATATAATGCTTCTAAGTCGTGAATCAATTTTTCTCCTTGCGGGCTTATCTAGTAATCACCTTCTGAGATATTTAAGATCGAAGTCGATCGTAAATTAATAGTTGTTATCACGAGAGAGGTCAGCGATAGACAAAGAAGGATTATGTCTACTTAATCAGGGCAAATAAACTTTGGAGCAAAAATACAAAATTTTAAAGTATACTGATTTACCCTATTCAAGATTGGAGGATGAACTTAGCTTCTGTTGTAGGCGTTGTCATCAAGGACTCAAAAAGAATAGAAAAATAGGCTTATCAAGCTGATCTCCATTTACCAAATTAACATGACGTTTTGCAATCAAATCTTGTTTAGATTATGTGCATTGTAAGCACATGGTCGTGATAGCATACGTAGAGGAATACAGTATCGTAGTTTAGATTTAATATCATCAATAATATGCATGTCGAACATATTTAGAGGTAGGTGTTCGTCGTATCGTATAAACAATTTGAAATTGCATTTTTGTAAACATCTTAAACACAAGATAAAGAATGTTGCTACCAGTTTAATTATATTCAAACTTCCAACACTATTTTATACTTTCAGTATAAAAAAGCATTAAATTTATGCAAATAACAAAACTTGATTTTCGCTTCAGTGTTGATTTGTTGGCATGGAAAAATTGATGGAATTAGCAAAATTAACATTAAGTGTTAGAGAAGAGAACAGTACATTCTTCTATATTATCATTCTTTGTTTTTGTAGTCATAACTATGTTTAATAATTAGCATCAAGTAGTATGAAGTTATGATAATTTGTTACAAGAGTGATCTTCCAAATAAACTGCAGACGGTGGCGTATTTCAGATTGGGATATGGCTTTCCTCATGGCATAACAAAAATTATATTAGCAAGGATTTAACTTAAGGATGGCAGGATATGATTACTGTTACACCTATAATAGATACTAAATATAAGGAGACGTCTTGCTTTTGCTAGATTATTTTACTTTCTTTGTCCTGGATTAATGGTAATGATTAACTATTCTGTGTTGCCTGTGCTTTCTCTGTGATCAACTCTGTTTTATTTAAAAAGCTTTTATTAAGTTTGAACGGGCACTTTTTGCCTTCCCGTCGGCAAGTGTTGTATCGCGGCCCTTTCTCAGCAGCTCCCTCAATGTTATTAAATACTCCCTTTCATCATTCTAGTCACAACATTGCATATGCTGCTTTGGATCCAATTAGAAACTTTCCGAACTTGATTTTGCTCAACTTGCCCTAATAACGAGAAACATTTCTGGGCCATTGGAGTATATTTAGACCGACCAATATCTCTTTCCTTTAGAACTTACGATTCCTGCTATAAAGAGTGGTTTTGTACCGCAAAAGCTATACTCCAAGATAATGAATAAAGTGACACAGGAAGAATTGTGTTTCGCTTGGCAGCATAATTGTATCTCAACATGAAGGAATGTAAGGATGATATTTATACGAACTGCATCCTGCCACCTATTACTACAGAAGCCCAACTTGACAGCTTTAAGCATCAAGGATCAAGATAATGGTGTTAGAAAATAAAGCCAAAGGGAAACATCTCTCATGAGGAGACAAATGAAAGACGATGTGAATATGTATAAGATCATTCTAATATAGAACTGGCAAACTACCCTCTACGCTATGCCATACTTAAAATCATCACCACCTTAATAGCAGCCAAGGTGCATTGTCCAATGGCCCTAACATTTCTAGCAATTTCAATCAACCTAACTTGGTATTGCACAATTGGAGAGGTTAGTTTGCTTTAGCTTTGTAAAGTTTGCACTGATTTTTTGTAGGAAGCTTTAAGCTACATTAGAATTTCATTAAGCCTAATTATGCCAAGGAGGAGAATTTAGTATACTACCTGGGGTATTTTTGTCTTTCAAAAGTATTTTTCGATTTTTAGGAAATGGCTTGTAATATGACTTCTTTAAAGTTTGGAGAGCAATCCTGGAACAAAAACAGACCCTTATTTAATAAGTCGGTAATAGAGAGGAGGTCGTAAGCCTACTCGAGGACTAATTAGACAAGAAAAGGCCGCCAAGCTTATAGCGCCAAGAGCTAGAACAGCCTCTAGAAGACACAAAATATTTTTGCTTACAGAGTTTAGAATACCATGCTGTTCGGTAAACTACCTCTCAGAAGGTATATTTGATGTTGACAAATATATCCACCATTTAATAGTATGCATGCCCCCCACCCCCCTTACCTTCTCCCCAACCAATTTTTGTCCCTAAAACGTTCCTTCTAGTTTGCCACAAAAACCATACCCCTATATTACTTTATGATAGCGAAAGTGTAGATTAACAACTACTTTAGCCTTAAATAAAGTCTTCCAGTTTAGACAATAGCGTTTGAATAGAGTTTGTCTCTTGAGAACTTTATAGCTCTGGAAGTTTTTTTAAATCATGTAGCCTATAAGGCGGGTTTTGTCGACCTTTAAAAACCAATGCCCCTTTTTATCTCCAAAGCCACATCATTAACTCTTCCCTTATATTGAAATATAGCAATAGCTAGGCCTGTGCTTAGTATCAGTGAGCTGTGAAATTTGAGACTTCAAAAGTTGTATTACCCTGCAAATAAATGCCCTGCAAATAAAAAGCAAAATTTTAGTTATAAACGCATTAATTGACATTTAATTATTGAGGTAGCCCCCATCTCCCTGTTCTCTTACTGTGACATGAATGCTTTTAACGCCTCCAAAGGGACAGTATCCATTACTTGCGGAATTACGGCTTTAAGTTAGGTTGAGACACGTACTCGCAAAAGTCATGTTTCTTTACAGCCGCGTTAATAATTTGGGATCAACCGAAGCCAATATTCAGGAGTAGGAAACATAAGTTTAGACTAAGAGCTTTATCTTATGCTTGTACAAATCAAGTCTTGATGGGAAGTAATAATAATCTTTAAATTGAGTAACAAAATAAGTAGAACTTCATCAGGTTTTAAGAGATTCTAGAGAAATGGGAACTAAGTCACAGTCGCAATTCGAATCAGTGGCGCAAGCTTTTGCGGAGTGTGCTCATGCCTGTGGTGCCTCGTAAAACTGTGTTGAGTTGGACATCAATGTCTAACAATGGACGATTAGGTACTAATGTGGCCAATAGATAATCAAAGTTCGTTAACATTGGTGTTCGTCTTCTCTCGCTCATTTGGGGGAATACAGGCCATGAAAGCTTTGTTCATCCCTTCGAATCTCAATGGTCACATATTTGAGCATTCCTCTAGAATCTGTTAAACCTGATGATCAGAATCCTCTCTTTCCCTGTAAAATAAATGATGTTCATCCGTTATTATATCAGTTGTATTATAATTAGTTTCAATGTGATCAGAAAACGTACATTTTTGTTTTTGACATTCAATTAATATTGTCAAACTAAAGCGTTTATTAATGACCAAAATTATTCTACGACCATAAACGTTAAAACATACTTTTCCTCGTTTGTCCATAATGATATTTCATACTATTCTTTGGAAGGGACTAAAGTAATTTTTACCGATTTAACTGTTATTGTAGGAGCATTGAAAAAGGTAACCAAAAAACATGTAATTTCTGCATTTGCTAGAGTTGCAATGTCTCTCACCTATAGAAATATGTATATCAATGTAAGTTTTTTACTGCTTCATAGTTTTGAAATATAAGAAATTATCATCGACTGGTGACATGTTTTCTATTTTCTCACGTGTCCTTTCAAATCAAATATAGAAAACTGTAGCCTTGGAAAGATTTAAACTCCCAACAAGTATAACTATATCAGCCTCAAAGTTAATCAAAACTTTATCTTCACCCCATTTTGTCAGGCAATTTTTCCAAACTTTTTTCATCTCGCGGCAGGAGACCAACCAAAGATTAATCTATTAGTGAAAATTCTAATGATGACGGTACAAAATGGCCATTAAGCTGCGTTAGTAATTTACCATGCCACGCGATTTTAAGAGTTTTCCCATCCCGCTTTTTACTCCATTGAATGAATTTATCGATGATTGATAGATACGATACGATACGATACGATACTAACCGCGCAAGCTGTTATTATTGTACTACCGAGAGTGAGGGACTAAAATGTTTCATTAAAAACGTAATATTCTCCCGCTATACACAGACTATTCTGACTAGCTGTTCTTAAATATCTGCTGTTCCTTGACAATATATTGGCGTTATGGGGATCAAATTGGCTCGTGTGCGATGCAAGCAGACGATCTTGCACGGCTGATACACGGTCATTGCTGAGTTAAATGGCCGTAAGAGATAAAACCAGCCAAATTTTATGCTCCTCTAACCTTCAATTGCGTTTTATTTCACCACAACATGTGGCAGGTACCACCAGAGCTCAGGATTTGGGGGAGGGAGATGTTCTTAATACAAATAAAAAAATTGATGTATAATAACAAATTGAAAAATAATAAAAGGTTAAAATTACAGTTTATTGCTGCAACGAAGATGGAATAGCTGAAAGCATAATCATGTGATCATCACACTTTCCAAAGAATTCAAAAAAATACAAAAAAATTATTTTCTTAGTAAAGTACTGAACTTTAAACCTGTAATCACATTTTTGCTTATAATAACCTTGATACTTTTATCGGCCATCTCTTAGAAGTTACTATTACCTTCTATTTTTATCCTTGCATCACTAACTTTGTCATTAAAAGAACCATCTGTTGAATAACTTTTGAATAGTCTTGCATATTGAATGTACATTTTAGCAGCTTATAAATGGTTGGTGAAGGTAGGTTAGCTACCTGACGTGACAGACAATGGATACCAAACGTTTCTGTAAATATTTCAAAACTATTCGATGATGATGACTATTCAGCCGAAGAGCAGATGACATTGTTCTGCTATTCCACGTAAGAATATTTTCTAACTATATTGACTTTTTTATTATTGCTTTTGAAGATCTCCTTAAGTGTGTAAATGCTAAGTCATCACAATTAATCAGCTAGAAAATAATACTACCTGCTTATCGGTTTCCTGGTTTACTCGTTTACTGGTTTATTGGTTTCCTGGTTTCCTGGTTTATTGGTTTACTGGTTTCCTGGTTTCATGGTATACTGCTTCACTTGTTTATTGGTTTCCTAGTTTCCTGGTTTCCTGGTTTACTGGTTTACTGGTTTACTGGTTTACTGGTTTACTGGTTTCTTGGTTTACTGCTTCACTGGTTTATTGGTTTCCTGGTTTCCTGGTTTCCTGGTTTCCTGGTCTCCTGGTTTACTGCTTTACTTTTTTACTGCCTTACTTATTTATTGGTTCACTGGTTCACAGGTTTACTGGTTTACAGGTTTACTGGTTCACAGGTTTATTGGTTCGCTGGTTCGCTGGTTCGCTGGTTTTCTTTTAGCTTTGCTTTTGTTAATTGCATTCTACACGGCATGTTCGCAACTGGTTGTCATGCTAATGAGAATTCATTTTTTAATAATCTTTTCTTAGCATTTCTCAACCCAAAAACATTTTTTGTACAATGTGACAGCTCAACGTTTTTACTATCTTACACAAATATGAAAGTTT
>JAAAKM020006971.1:38838977-38873860 GCA_010016025.2 Alatinidae sp. Z8VKAUB7J3
ATTTCTCAACCCAAAAACATTTTTTGTACAATGTGACAGCTCAACGTTTTTACTATCTTACACAAATATGAAAGTTTTACAAGGAGAAAGAAACATTCTTGTTTCAGCCAGCACTGGAAATATTTGTGTAGAAACTGAAAGTGTTTTTATAGTTGCCTTGCAGATAAAAATAGAATTGAAAATTGTGATAATGACCGCATATTGTGTCTGTATACCAAAACGTCAGAACATATATAGAATATAATAAATCAAGCAGAGACTCGCGCAGAAGTATATCGGAGAAGATGGACAAAAAGCAGTCACAGTGGATTGTGTAAATCATTGATGCAAAGCCTATTCGGGTTACGCAATTTAAGGTTACCGAAAGTCTTCCGTTTGAATTAGTAAGGATTAGTATGGAAGGGAGAGAAAAGAGCCGTGGGAGAATCTATTTAACAAGAAGCGATATCATCTGTAGCTTAATAGACTAAGAACTTCCTTGGAACTTTTCATATTGTCTTGCTTGTCAGTGATATAGATATAAGACAAGTCAGTTTAACATAAGAAGGAAAACGGCAGTTTTAGAGCAGCAAACAAAGTATGAAGATTAAAGATTACGCTGGTCGGGGGTACTAGAGGTAGAGAAGAGCGGAGCCTAGCGGACTGGAAAGACGACTAGATACTCAGAAACCCAGATAATTAAGAAACTAGTAAAGTCTTCGAATAGTTAAACAAAGTTAAAGTCTGGAATAGTTATAAGTCTTATATAGGTTTAGTATGGTACGACCTACCACAGGTACGATCTAGTGTTCCGTAAACTATAGGTCATTTAATATCTTCTACAAGCTTCATTCTTAAATATTTGCTAAATAAGTTTTACTATGGGACCATGAGCAGATAATGTACATTTGGCGTCCAAGACTGGAAGAATTTTCAGTAGGATTGGATACTATCAAGAGAATAACACTTCAACAACACAACATCTGATGTACATTACTTGCATCAAACAACATCTTGTATAAGATAAAGTCCATGGACTATACAGCAACCTATATTGGCGAGTCAAAGCGTTAGTAGAGGGGGGAAGAAGACGAAAAGTCGTCCATAGAGAGATCAAGAGTCAAGAAATCGCGGAATACTGTTAGAAGGAAGACCACGCCTTTTATTTGGAAAACAATCAAGTTATAAACGAAGAGGTCAACGCAACCACCACGAAAATCAAAGAAACTATTCACTCTATAAATCACCACAACCACATCAACAACATATTCTACCAACTTCAACGCATATGGTATCAAGCTCTAAGGGGAAAAACATAATGACAAGATGAGTATGGCGCCAACTAACAACCTCGTTTTATCCAAGATCACAGATCTCTCAGAGAACCGCAGTCCATCGAATAACAACATCGGCGCAATCCAATTTTAGTAGCCTGAAGATCTCCCGAATCGTAGTATGCAAAAACATTACCACTAATTTGGAGTTCTTCCATTGAAACATTTCCTCACTTGAAAGGTTTCACAATGCCACTTCCTTGAAGAAAAACAGCCAAAAGCCCAACTTTTGGAGAGAAAAACGTAAGTTAGGTGAACCAGAATCACTAATACAACTTTTAATATGAAGTGGATACCACCATGTAAAAAATTTAGTTTAGACTGGTTTACAACCCCCACCTGCATATATCAACATCCACCTTAGAGGCCAAACCCCACCTGTAAATGGGATTTGAGCCAACCCCCACCTAGACAAAATTTGTTTGAAAATGCTTGACCCCCCCATCTGCCTGGGGGAGTGTAAAGTATGGGTACCTATTGCGATGTTTTGATTTTAAAGAACTTCTGTTATCTAACAGTAATTGCCTTTTATTTTTAGACTAATTGGGTCATTATGAGCATCAAATGTGGTGTGATGTTACCGTATCCTTTTTGATATGATGGGGTCTAGTCAGTGTAGTATTTTTACAGCTCTTATTTCTGGATCATACTTAAATTTGTCATTATATCATATATGACTGAGTCACAGAGATTCAAATATCCACAACACAAGGTTATTAGTTCGGCTTTTGGATAGCTTTACCAGCTTGTGTATTCAGGATGCATGTACAAAAGAGTGATAACATGAAATCAATGTTCTGGAGTACAAATTCCAATACTAATTAAGGCAGCTCTATGCTTCTATATTTATGCATAACAATGGGCAGATCATGAGATAGCTCACAGTGATCTTGCATTGGCATTAGCCAGTAAAATTGTTCCTACATGAGGCAGGGCAAGCCCTATGACTATGTGGATGGCACATGATGCCTGGATAACAATGGATGAGCAACCTATATAATTAATTAGATAGAATCATGAGCCAAACATACAAGTTTATCAGGTAACCATTTGACTTGTTAATACACAATACCTGATTAGACTTTGTGTATGGTCACACATACATTGGAGAGAAACTATTCTCCAAAATTGCTTAGAACTGGGTACTAATGTCCTGAGATTTTTCTTATCATGAGGATTAGGTATGTCATTAAGATTTTGTGGATAGTGTAGATTCAGGAGCTAATATGGTAATGCAGGGAAGATTGAAGTGTTTGAATCGGCTGCAGTTGGAGAGGGGGGAGGTAACAGAATTATTATAAATCATTTACCATAGTGTGCAGAGGGGTATCAACCCCCATATCAAGAAATCAATCCCATCTACAATTGCAACCCCCACATCATAATTTGATAGCAACACCCCCACCTTTTACCCCAACCCCCACATCAAAACAAGGGTTGATCCCAACCCCCACATCAACTCCTTTGTTGTACGTGAAACAAAATCTGATTGAAACTTTTGATGTTTTATAATTGTTCCGATGATGCCTAAAAATGCATCTTATTGTTTGTATTGTGTCTTATGACCACTTGTTAAAGTTCAAAAATGCATGTTGTAGAAATTAATAATTATATAATTTGAAAATGTAAACCAGTAGGTTATTCTGATTTCGAAAATGAAGAATGTATATAACATGCTAAACAACTTAAAAACTTCATGTTGGTTTAAGTTCATCAAAGAAAGTGTGAAGGTATCTTGATAGTCCAGGTTCGATAAACTGTTGAGAAATGAATTTATTTAATCTACATCCCATCATTTGTCAATGCTGTGTAGTTATTTCACTCTTAATCTTCCATGATTGTCACCTAAAAATGACAGAACATACTGAATTACTTTCCATCGATTGGACTAGGGTCAGGTTTTGGAATGCATGTCATGCATGGGACAATACCATGTTTAAAAAGTATGCTCAACAGTACCTTTTCAGCCAGTTACTTCCGAGAGGAAAATGTGAAGCGAGAAGAAAGTGGTTCCTGAACACTCTCCCTAGGGGTGATTCACAGCATAACCAGCTAGAAAATTTCTACATCAACAAAATCCAACCCCCTCATCAAAAAAGTTGCTCCCACCTATATTGGCAACCCCCACACAAGTTCTGAAATTTTCCCAACCCTCACCTGTGGTGGCAGTTTGGAAAAGTCTCAACCACCACCTAATGGTAGGGGGTGCACACTGTTCAAACTCTTAGTCAAGGAAACAATCATGCTTGAGAAAGCAACTGATAATGATGGGAACACAGTAAAATAAGACTATATGTTGCTCTTATTCTTTGCTTGTATATACATATTGCGAATGTCAATCATTTGGAGAGAGGGCAGGGAAACATCTTAGAAGAATTCTGTATTAGGGGATAGTAGTTGTTTGAAATTGGATTGATTTTAAATCACAATATGGACAGGGTTCACCGCCAACCAGGGAAACCAGGGTATTTCAGACTGGACCCATTTTATTAGTAAAATTAGGGAATTGTCAGGGAATTTTGGAAAAATTCAGGGAAATCAGGAAGAGCTGGAATAACGGTGCTCTTGCTTTTCCAGTTAGTCTTACATTGATTGTCTAGAAAAGTGCCTTTACTAGAGCACCTGCTGCAAATGAGTGGGTTTACTAATTTCATGTCCTAATGGTTACTTTACAATCATATTAAAACTCAGATTTTAAATCCTCTCTTGTCAGTGTTCATAGTGTGGTTATATATAGTGGTTAATTGTAACTTAACTCAGTTCAAGATGCAAACCATTCAGTCCAGTGAAGGACCTCCTTTTTTCAAAGCTGGTTGCATGCCCATCACAAGTATGTACTATTTTCTATTTATTTTCTTATACTGACTATTTTATATCCGTGTTCTCTGTGTTATAATGCCATTTAGCATCCATTTGAGTATATTATATTATCTGTTGAGAGGTTTTATGTTATTATACCATGTACAATATTATACTATGCTCTGCTAATTATGTACTAGTACTAGTAAATATGTTAAAATTGAAGAAGCCACATGATAGATAGATAGATAGATAGATAGATAGATAGATAGATAGATAGATAGATAGATAGATAGATAGATAGATAGATAGATGGATATTCATCATCATCATCATCATTATCATCATCATCATCATCATCATCATCATCATTGTCATCACCATCATTATCATTATCATCACCATCATTGTCATTATCATCATCATCATTATCATTATCATCATCATTATCATCATCATCATCATCATCATCATCATCATCATCTTCACAATTACATGGATCAACGTTGTCAATTGGTCTCCTTGACCTTGAATTCATATCACTTTTAACATCATCACCATTATCGCAATCATCAACACACATCACTATCACTATTGCCATCAAAATTAGCAGTGTCAGAAATGTCATTTTTATGAACATCACATTCATCATTACATGGTCTTCCTCATTGCCATTAGTTAAGTCTTCATCTGTAAATATTGACCCTACCACCCTTGCAGAAGCCAAGAAGACCTATGAAATTAAAGAGGAAGAAGCATATTTAAAGTTATGCCCTTTATCAGAATGTAAACAGTGATACTGTTCTTTACCATGTATTTGACTGAATTATGTTATCTGCTCTACTAATCAAATAAGAGATTATGATCAGTTTAGGGATTGCTTGAATCTATTTGTGGTAAGTACTTTTCTATTTTTTTCGTTCCTGTTCCAGATGGCCAAAGAAGACTTAGACAGTCTATGGGCCATGGTAACATTTTTTGGAGGACAATGGGAGACCAAATTAAGTGCAAAGTGTACCCATTTGATAACAGGAAAACCAAAAGGGGTAAGGAGCAAACATCTGTACTTATATCAATTAATTGCATATCAGTTTGTATCTTAGATTTGTCTTTGTTACAATTTTTCCTCTTTGAGCTTAAGTTTGTGGCATACATTTTGTTGCGATACTGAGTGGTTTTAAATAAGTTTGGATAATCTTAATTATATTGTTTTTTGCAGTATGTGCTCTTAAAAATATTTTTTTAATTTTATTAATTTGTTGTATAATGGAAATTTCACAAATTTGGGTCCATTCATTATAAAGCCAGAAAATCTGGAAACTTGTTCTAAGGCAACCTCATGCTCTCATAGAAAATTAGATTTGAATGTAGGGAGAAGTTTCCAGGAATTATTCAAGCCAAGTTATCTACAAGTTTTTTTTTCCACATCAACTTCTATAGCTTTTAAATGCATCCTTTCATCATTTTTTAAGTTATAGCAATGTTCATTGGTTGAAGGCCAATTGGTTGTTGTCTAATTAATTCATTGAGAAGAAGATACGTGATTCATTAATTGATTGATTGAATGTAAAAGTAGGTCTATTGTGGTGTCCTGTAGTCAAGATCAGTGGTTAGTAATCTGTGCCTTACGTATCACTTGCGGGGCTGCATAAAGTGTTTTTGGTATCCACAGCAGACCCGAGATTTGATCAAATAGTAGAAGTTTTGGCTGTAACACATGCACATGCACATGCACACAAACACACACACATACACACAAACACCATACATCCACATCCACACACCATCCACACTCCACACACCACACACTCATGTATATATACTATATACATAGGCATACACATACAAACATACACACCATACACACACCATAAACCACAAGACTAAGCCTGAAATTCAGTGTTAAATCTTGGATATTATTTCTGATGTTTGCTTCAGAAAAAGTTTGAGAAGGCCATGGAGAATGAAGACCAAATAAAAATCGTCACCCCAGAATGGTTAACAGACTCAATCAAGGAGATGGTGCTTCAGGATGAGAATGACTATTTCCCAACTTTGTCCACAGTGCCAATTTTGGAAGGAGGACCAGATGGAACAAAATCTAAGAGTCCAATCAGAGAACAAGATTCTTCAAGGTAGTTTTAACGTAATTTGTTAGTTCCTTAACTGATTCTTAATTGTAACAAGTATATGTCTTATTGTCAGAAATTATTGCAAGAAATAAATTTTTTTAATAAAAAATTGGCATTTGAGAATTTTTTGGGCAGGGAGTAGAATTTGGTGGGGGGGGGGGTCCCTTTCCAAATAATGCAATGGAAGACTTCAGCATTTTCAGCTGTTATTGTTTGCCATGCTTACAATTTATATATTTAGTACACCTTCGGAAGTGGAGGTACATAATTTTGGGGGGTGAAGATGCAAGTTGCATTATGCTTATGACTAGAGAAAATGGAACAACATCAATAGATTTTTTAAAGATAACAAAAATAAGATAAGGCCCTTGGTATCAAATATATTCTTTGATGGTCGCACCAAGTATATCTTAACATCAGGTTTCACTTTCTTTGGTAGCAATATGATTCTCCTTTGCTTTCCACTTTAGTTGCGTACCAAATGGGCATTTGCTACCTTTCCAAAGTGGAGTTTTGCATCTTTCCTTAAAATCCATAAAATTAGCTTGAGCTTATAACTGGTGGGCCTATATTTTGGTGCTTGCTACCTATAACTGTAGTTAGATTAACTTTATTATAAAAATAAAATAAAAATTTCATTGGAAATATATGTAACTGGATGTGTACTGTATGTTCAAGGAGGTTTCCGTAGGTATATAAGGGTTATTTGGTCTTGTGTTCTTTACATGATACAGTGAAAATAACAACAGGTAATGAAGATGTGTTTAAGATGTGTAGGCTGGGAATACTTCTGCTAAGTGTACCCTAATAGTGCAAGTCCAGTAGTCTTTGCAGGAACCATTAGATAAAGTCAGGTGACCTGCATGTCCTAAAGGCAATCTTGTTCTAGTTATTTTATCATGCAATGTAGTGGGTTTTTTTGTTTGTGCCCACAACAGTGAGCCAAACAATAGCCTATGACGTAAAAGCATAAACATTCCAAACCTTGCAATACAACACTGTCAACATCATACTTTGCGCGTAGCTGTTATTCTAATTTAGTATAGTCATTGGTGTTTCCATCACTCCCAACCCTCGCCGCCCTTACTGTGAATGCTTGTGTTGCAAAAACAGGATATTTTCCATTATCCTAATAAACTGAGTTCATTTTTGAAAAAGGCTGTTTGGATATGGTGAAATTGGAGGTCGATCTGTGACTTTAACAGATCAAAATGTTGTCTTGAACATCATATTTCAAAGTTCAGTTATACAAGGATGCACAATTTGTAGGACTTATGGCTTCTATAAATCAAGTGAAGTTCAATTAGGGGAGAACACCCAAAAAACCCACACTAGATCAAATAAAAGGGAGTATACGTCAGTAATTCCCAAACTTGGTGGTATTGCGTGCTAATGGAATTTTAAAAGTTTAATAGGTATCTGTGGGCATTTTCAAGTACTACCTCAACTCTGGAAGCTAGGAAAAGCATTTTAACCATTTATAATGGCAATGAAACTTACCACAGCTATGGTTAGGAGTCCAAATTCTAAAAAGAGGCAGAGACACAGACTACAGACAAATACGAAAGATATGAGAAGACCAAAATAATGTCATATTTGCCTCAGTTACACCTCACACTTATCTCTATTTTTCTTGGGTATTTTTCGTTATTATTACTATCCTACTAAGGTTTTCAGCCTTAGCGTTAGGAGTTGAAGGTTTGAAAATCGGTGAAAAGTTATGCTCTTGGTCCTTATGCATATATAAATATATGGGCACAAACTATGGCAGTGTTGTTCTTCTCTTGTATCCAGATATCAAATAATTGTAATGTGGCTCCTATAAATAACAACCTTTTTGGTGCAGTTGATTCCATTGATTGGAAAGTTAACAGACAACAAAGTTTACCAAGTACTCTACAACTGGCAGCAGCAGTAATTTCAATGGCTAGCAAAAGTGGTTAATAGGTGATTATCTTGGTCAAGTGTTGAATGAACAACAATATTAGATAAAGTTAGTGAGTCATGCTTGAGTGTGGTGTTCTTATGGTTTTTGGACTTGATTGCATGCATTGCTATATGACTACCATTACTTACCCTTTCTTAATTTTTAAATATATTCTGTTATGTTTTGTACCAGGGTATCGACTCCCAAAATGAATGATGGAGTGCCATCCACACTGATGTCCCCAATAACACCAACACTGAAGATCTCCAATACAAAGCATGGTGAATCGCCCAGTGAGGCAGTAGTCAATGAGTCTTTCATTCAAATGGGGAGACCATCGTTGGAGGCAATGGAGGATGAAAACTCACTGGAAGCTCAAAACAAGAAGGGAATAGATCTTTTCCAAAGCCGGGCAAGCAAATATGAAATTGAAGTGGCACCCAAACGCTCAATGCCAGACTCTACATTGTTGGAAGGTATGTATTTGTCTATTTTAAAAAGGGTGTGTCATTGAGTGTGAAATAAGTTCCTATGCATAAGTTTCTCATTTTACAGCCTTAACGGAACAAATTATTAGGACAGAAAACCAAAGAGGTAAAGTATTATGATGAAAATTTCAAGCCATTATTCACAACCCTGAAGACTAGAATAATTTGTTGTTGTTTTTGTTGTTTGCCCATTGAAGGGATGAAGACCATCTAATCATCCAAAGAGTGGGAATGGGTGTTTAGATGACTCCAGGCTCAGAAAATTCTTTCAACAATAATGACAAGAGATTGTGGCATAAGTTGGGAGTCTGTTGCCAATCCTCTTCCTGGCCATCCTGCATCCTTCTACTGCAACTGTGTTATTGCTCCTTAGGTCTTGGTACATTTAAAAACAAGTGATAGTCACTCACTTTAATTCTGCATAGTCAGTTGAATGTCACGTGCATTAAGGGAAGCTTTGAGGCAGCCTTTAAAGTGATGACATGGACCCGTTCTTCAGTGTTTACTATGCCGTAATAGCAGTTTAATAGAGAGGAAAGGTTTTGCCATGCCAGATGTGTAACCTACCCATCAAAGCTGCTATTGCATAAACATGTTAAAATCCTGGGTGCACCAGCCTGTTACACACTGCAGTGTCCAATATCTTCTCTTACCACTTGATAAACATAGGTTTCTGTGGCAAGTGAAACGGCTCCACTTACTGGTATAATATTGGTACAATATCCATGTTTAACAGCTACAGTGCAATGCGATGAGAAATATGACCTACACTCCTACATACCTGGTCTTTGTCACAAGCATAGAATTACATTTACTATGAATCAAGCATGTTTACACCATGCAGCATGTCTCTGCTAGGAAGTTTGATCAGATGCAGTTTATTCAATGCTTGTTCACAGTGCTCCAAAGGCCATCTTGTAATGTTTTGAAGTTAGTTGTTCTTCAATCACACTATTTTTTGTGTTCTGTTGATAGGAGGGCATGTCATTGCCAGTTTGTATTGTTGTTGTTAGGTTAGAAGATATTGTATCCAGTGAGACAACAGTAACACAGTGTAGAGATAATTCCTCCCCATGAACACCCTCAGTAACACCCCCTGGTAAACTGCTCCCAGTGAATTGCCCCCAGAATTTTTTTACCAGGGGGGGTTCACCATGATATAATTGTTGTGGCAGCAGTCCCTTCATGGAAGAAATTAAGCACACTCTGCCATAAAAAAGCCAACCTTGCACTGCAAGAATTGTGTTGTAAGGTGCTGAAATCTAAGAAATGAAAAGCGTAAACTGAGCACCCTATTGTGTTCCTTATGGAGCAAAGTGTCTTGCCTTTTAACGTTAATGCAGCTTTAAGATGAACTCAACTATGTTATAAGATCAGATGTCAACTACTAGAGAGGGACAAGAGTGATTCCTTGTAACAGGAGTTTACGATTTCTCTAGCATGGAGGCCTTAGTATAATTGCATGTTTTTTTCTCTTATTGTAGGTATTCGTCCAAATCTATGGAGAGGGCATTTCTTCTCATTTTCAGTATATTAGAAGCTTTCTTTCTTTCTTTCTTTCTTTCTTTCTTTCTTTCTTTCTTTCTTTCTTTCTTTCTTTCTCTCTTTCTTTCTTTCTCTCTTTCTTTCTTTCTCTCTTTCTTTCTTTCTCTCTTTCTTTCTTTCTTTCTTTCTTTCTTTCTTCCTTCTTTCCTTTCTTTCTCTTTCTTCCTTTCTTTCCTTTTTTATTTGTTTTTCTTTAAATTCCTTTCTTGTTATATATATATATCTTTTCTTTCTTTATATTTCTTTTATATATTTATTTATCCATTCTTTTATTGATTTACTCTTGTTAGAAATGCTTAATCAAATAATTCATTCATGAAGAACATTCGTTGATGATGACTCGATTCCTTTTATAGTCAATCATATTTTGTATTTCCTGCAGAGTTTCCAATTCGCTGGTCATGTCCGAAAGTCGAAAATCAAAATTGGCAAGGAGAAGAAAACCGTAAATACTCTGATCGCATTTTGCACACCAACAGGCACCTCTGGTGACGATACTATTGACTTTGTGAGCGAAGGAATCGAGGACATGAAGGGACAGGACTTGGAAGACGTTGAAGAGCTCACAGAAGGGTATGTTGAAATATAATATGGTTCATTTTATCGGGAAAACACTGCGGTAGGGCTTCGTTCACCATCTTGAGAAGCATTAATTTGTTTCGCAGGGAGAAGAAGCACGGCCTTCAGGGCTGTAGCAAGCGGGGTCCGAGGGGGACTGCGCATTTCTGGAGGCCACAAATGTGGCATATTTGGGGAAGTTATCGAATTGGAATGCGTAGTACATTTGTGGCAAATCAATATGAAGCTCGAATGCTTTTTTCTCTGTTGGCTTCAATATTAACGTGGTGGGTTTGCGTTTATCCCGAGAATAAATGTAGAAGAGTATTGTCTTAATACGAGAGAACTGAGACTATCAGATAATAACACTAATGTACAGCAGGGTAGGTGAATACTTACAATTGTTTGCGGGGTTTTGCTCTACTGAGGAAAGGTTTCGCAAATACATTATTGTAGATGTATATACATACATGTATTGTATAGATATATATTTATACAGACTTATTTATTTGACTCACTTGCTATTCGTATTTGTTCCTCTAGGTTACCCAAAATGACCGGACTTCATATTGAGCCTCGGTTACGTCCACATGTGGCCCCAATTCCAGTAACTCAGAATGAAACCGAGAGACGTTCGAATTGCCAAGCCTATACTTTACTTCAAAATGGAAGCAAAGACTCGTATCGCCGTGTGAGCAGCCAGTTTAAACAGAGTGAGTTTATTAACGGCTCGGTCTGGTCGAGAATGAACGGACATGCGCCATATCCTGACATATTCCGAGCGGCAGCGCACGACTATAGCCCGGATTCGAGGCGACGATCGCCAACTTGGAGTAGTAAGTCTCCGACATCATCAGGTCGGTCAACGCCGGACTCTGAAAACGGGAAAGCACCTAAACGACCCAGGAGTGATAAGAATGGCAGCCCGGATTTCATACAAGCAAAATATGCGAAGATTTACGACCCGACACATTACGTCCGGGTTGTTCCGAAGCAAGTTGGTTTTGATGATATTAACAGAGGAGCGAATTTGTTATTGGAACTTTCGAATTCAAGAAAACATTATATTCGGCCGGTTACTTACCCAGCAGCAGGTCTTTCTCTTGACAGCACGACACGTGGAAGCGAGCTTGCAATGCTGGCAAATCGTTTAAATGGGTGTATTCCATCTGTGCTCCCTAATGGATACCATGAGCCAAGGATGAGGGAATACTCTGTGATTCGGTCAACTCGACCGGAGTCTGATGCGAGTGGTTCTGCGCCAACTTCGCCTAAAAAGGACGAAAGAAAAAGCTTTCATATCAGTAACATTCTTGGGCTGACAGACGAGAAGAAGTCAACGAAGGAGGGAAGTGATCGAGGGAGCCCAGCGTCTGAAGATGCTCGGATTCATTCCCCGGCAACAAGCGCCGCGCGCTCACCTGTGAACGGAGAACGATCGCCAGTGAATAGCTGTATAACTAAAAGAGAAGAAGAACCAGTTTGGCCATACCTTAACGGCAGATCAATTCGACCCCACTTTCATCTTCCCGACGGACTGACACATTCACGCTTCTGGAGAAATGGTGACCTGCCTACGGAAAACGGGAAGATGGAGTACCGAAATCGAAGTAGCAAGCCTAACGTTGACCGTGAAAATGGGACTGCGGAAACAATTCACAGGAAGGAAATTATGAAAAGTGAATCGCCACGCGTTGACAATATCGATATTAAGCATTCCTTTGCTAAAATTCTTTCAGGATTGACTACCACAATAACCAGTAATCTGGACCGGACAATCGAAACCGTTTTTCAGAGCTCGAATGAATCTGACGCAATAGATGAACACAAGGAAAAGAGAGAGTCGCGCAGTATGTCGCCTGAATGCGTAGCTAAGTCTGGACTTGAACGGAAAAACGCGCACCGAGTTATAATAAAGGGGATGTCTTAGATAGGCCCTTGAATGGAATAAATTGTAATTTTGTTATGGTGTGATGCAGGTCGGGAACTCTGTATAAACCATTCGATGCACTATTTACGTTTGTATCAATAGTTGGTGCCCCATATTGTTAACGTGCCTTAAAGGTTTCTCTCCCGCCAGCTCGTGTTTTCCGCTAGTTTGTGCCGTTAAGTAACGTAAAGCAGACACTGACATCCAGAAGTCAGTGAAGGTTAATAAATAGTAGATTTGATGTGTCAAAATACCTTGCTCCTTTCAATGCAGTATGTATATATTGTGTTGGGTTAACTGCAGCTCCCATGTTTGAAACCAACCTCAGATATTGAGCAGGGGCTAGCTTGCAAAATTTATATACCTTTGGCGCCTCCCAAGCTTACCATGCGTTAGTCTACCAAATTTTGTGATGATTTATACTGCGCATGATCGAGGGGAAGTTGAACAGTCATTGTCCGGTTAGCTAAATCGTAGACTGCTCGTAGACTTCCAAAGCAGCTCAAAGAAACGCAAATACAATCTTTCAGTGAAGCACTGGATGCGAATTTGGGTTGATGTGACTATTACAATAAATAGTAAAGCGTGTTTCGTAGACTGCAACTCGAAATTCACTGATCGAACTAGAGACACCACCCCGCTTCTCAAAGCTTTTCGGCATTAAAAACGAAATTCCCCTAGTAGATACGCATGGTCGTTGACGGTCTATGAATACGTGATGGGCATCGATCATAATCGTGTTAGCTGTAAAATGTTGCTTAAAGTCAACCAAACAAGGTATCAATGGCTTGGCACAGAAATAACTTCTTTTAGAGGCTTGCAGGACTCACATATTGCTTCTCTGTAACATTACTAGAATGCTATGACCTTTCCACTTTGTCACTAGGAAATGATACTGGATATTGCCGAAATCTTGCAAGTAAAGCCATTTTTTAGTTAATAAAACTGTTTGCCCCAGCCATTGAAAAATCGTGTTGCCCGCTATTTCTTTAGCACCTCGCGTTTTGTACCTGGCCAGCACGTATTTCCCTGTTGTAGCGTATGCCATTTTCGGTGTAGGCATAAAATGGTACTTAGTGAAGTATCCTGTAGCACTCCTGAATTCCGCTTTCTTGTAGCCGTAGCCAAACGTACGTAGAGGTTCGACGATGCTTAAAGGTATCGTCTCGAGTAGACCCGTTAGAGTTTGGCATAAGTACGAACTTTGGGGTGCATTTGCTTTCAATGCATGTTTCTGCTTTAACAAGTTTCAACACGTGCATTTCCTTTCCGTGTGGAGCTCTGGATCACGTTTCTCAGATGTGAACGTGTTTCAATAATTTACTGAGGAATGAAAATTGAAATTTGAGGTGCTTTGCCACAATTGTAATTATATTTGTAAGGTTGTTTTATCAATTCATAAACGCCCTAAATATGTCGGAGTAATTTATGGCAGCTTGGTGCCACACCGTTTGAGCAGCAATGCTCGAATCTTTTACCTTACATGCACTTAAGGCACGCATTGCGATAGTAAAGAAGGCATTACTATTTATCTAATGTAAAAGAGAGGCCGGAACGATTTTACGAGGCACCACGATGCTGCCTTCGATTTCAGAAGGGTTGGGCTGAATTGCATCAAATGTCGGGTGATGTATTCGATGATGCAAATGCCCAGTGTACATTTTTTACATTCTAATTTCAATTTATGAAGCATAAATAGTTTAAATAGATGTCATAAGTATTGAATACTGTAGAAAAGGAAGTGTTAATTATATGTTAAGAGTATTTTGATAATTTGCGACGTTTTTAAGTCGAGGAGGGAGGAAATTTAATGCGGTCCCCGTGTACCTAGACGCGAGACGTAAATTATTTGTTTGTCGTTTTTTGAGGTGTCGATGTTTACAATATTATTGATAGTTGCAGCACTCACCTGTGTATGTCAAAGCAGAAGCTAACTCAGTTGAATCCTCGAGTGGAGTGAAAACAGAAGTACGGTTGGCTTCGGGTCGAGTAGAAGGAAGACGTGTGGTGCGTTAAAAATGGTCGACTTCAAAATCATGCAAAGTACTTTGCATTTTTTCAGGGAACAAGCCGTTGAGAATAATTTACCCCGATATGCCTTCAATTAGTTCGAAAGACCCGACCTTGGGGTGGCAGTACTAATCAGGAGGTTGGAGTAAAAGAATGTTGCTTTTAGCAGATCTTCTCTTGAAACGACCGAATCCAGCTAAAAGGACAGCCAGACTTTTCCGAGACAGGTGAATTCTTGGGCTTAAGTGTACAGCATTGTATCATACCCGAGTACTGATTAGAAATACACTCGAGAATTCAACAACAATGTTACATTTAGAATTGTATTTGATGCTGTTGGTACGTATGAATAACGTATGTACGTAAATATGTGCATATATACTTGTGTATAAATTTCTTTACATACAATTCTCAAGAAATACACATTGTCTTTTACGTTTCAATCTTCGTCAGATTGAATCACGTATGCGAACATGTACATGTAAATGTATCTGAGTTTATACGTACGTACCAACATCAGTTATTAGGTTGAAACAATTAGATGCTATTACAAATTTCGCCTTTTGTACAGTGCTTCCTAGCATGAGCCAAGTGACAACGCCGAAGTAGTGACACGTGGCTCGCATTGTATGTTGATATCATAGTTCAATTGAAATAGCAAAGGGTTAAATGACCTTTGTACATAGAAGTGTTGAAGTTCCATTGTGTTATGTAACAGCAGGGTAGTGGAAACAAATGTGTCTTTTTTGCAGAAGAGGCTTGTTGACGACATTCAGCAGTTCCATCTTTGCGTACAGCGTAACCATAGAGGCGCATGCGTGTGCGTGCGCTTTAGTGGGCTATTAACAAATGACTACCGACAAAATCATCGACGTTTAGATCCGATCTCTCTGCCTGTATAATTGTGAGAGGCAAGAAGTGGACTATTAACAAAAGAGGCCTAACAAAAGCATCTACACTTGCACTCGTATCTTTCCGCCTGTCTATCAGAGTGTGAGAGGCAAGGAGTGGACTATTAACAAAGGACGCCCGACAAAAGCATCAACACCACTGATCCCTGAAAATGAATGGATCGAGTGTCTATCGTTCAAAAACTCATGGTCGACTGTAAATCGTTTGAGCGCCGTATTGGGACCAAAGAGAGGATGGACCACCGGCAATATAATATGAAAGTCAAGTGTCCTTCTTTCACTGCCGCTGCTACATACCTCGGACTTCCTTTTATTTTGTTTCTTGCATCCAAAAGCGCAACACTGCTTACCTTGTTTTCGCTATTTTAACTTTTGGTACCAATATGGCGTTTTCAACTTTGCTGCGATGACCATATTTGTTTGAATCAGCAAACAATAGAATGCTCGATCCAGTCCCTTTTAGAGATCAGTGATCTATACACAGACCGCTCCTGTCATAGGAGTGCACGTGGCATATCCAGTGGACTGGTGCCATAGGACGCCCGACAAATTGATCTACACTAGGACCTTAACGGTCTACCATTTAGCGTATGTGAGAAGCATAGGAGTGTCAACATGCATCCGTAAAAAAGAGAATCGGCGAGGCCTTGAAGGAACCTGGGACCGTTTGCATTAGCGGGAGTACATCTTGTTGTGATAAGAGTAGAAGAGAAGATAGAGAGTGTTATGAAGCAAATGTAGAGTTAGTTTTCAACGTAAAATAGGAGCGTCGTGACGGTCAGTGGCCGTGAAACACATTTATTTCGCAATTTTGGAGATCGACTAAATTCAATGTGAACATTGAATATATCTCGGCCTGCGCAAGTATTTTTACCGAAAAATTACGACAAAGACCACAAAAAACATTTTTAAGTTATTCAATTAAATGGGCAACATCGTCAGTTGTGGAGTGGTTGAAAAGTTTTCCCGCCTGGAGTTCGGTTTTATATAGCGGTTGCTTCAAAATTTCTTGCACAAATCCATACTCTTATTGTTTAATTCTCAGTCTTGGTATAAATTGATCCCCTGGGAGAACGGATAAGATTATAACAATGGCAAGAATGTCAACATTTTTAACACTACTTACCAGCTTAGCCACTCTTGTGGTCCAATGCTCGGACTAAATTAAAGCCACAGAAGGAAGAACGTGATTCTGTTACGGCTCGTGCTCTGCCAACAGCCATCTTGGTCGCTGCAGAAAACTGGTTAGTGATGGTTAAGTAGAAATTACTCCCCCAGTGTGCCTGTTTTTTTTCTATTGATGAAAGAAGGACGCTATTACAACTTTCTCTGGCAGTGCGTTTCTCACTACTTTCGATTCACTTTTTTAAACCTCAGTCGGTGTCTTCAGATGGCTTAATCATTTATAAACTAGCAAATCGATGTATTCAACAGCAAAATGCTGCAACTCGGTCTCTCGGCCGTAATATTACTGAATGCATCAAATTTAAATGCTGTGTTTACGTTCACTCCTATGGAACGTAAAAGCCGACTGTCAAGGAAATGTCAGTTCAAGAAGTATGACTTGAAGTCTTCTCATTCCATGCTACATTATATAATTCCTTAAGGACTGCTCACTCGTGAATTGTGATCAAAGAGATGATGAAACCTATTCAAATATATTCCCGCCGTCCCTGAATATTTGTATTTCTGGTATCCGACAAACCTCCTGGGGCCCCCATAATTCAAAGTGGAATGCTCCTAGAATTCCCAGCTCGTGCAATAACTCCTCTTCTGCTTGTTTGCTGTTCTTTTCTACGCCTTGATGGTTGCTCTGAAGTTTAAATACTCTAGAGAATTAAAGAGAGATTTATGTCTCCTGGGATGTTTTGCCGTGGGGAAATGTACAATTTTCCCCATATCAACAATTTTATTCTCGCAAGTCCCATGTTAAAATTCCACTAAGACAATAGTACTCACTTTTTGAAGGCCGACTGCTCTTACCAAGCCATCGTTCTGTTTAGTAAGCAATTCTCGTACAATAGACATTGTCTTTATTGATAAAAGTACACTAGCAACCGTTCTGCCGCATGTGACCTCACTAATGAAAGCAAATCTCGTTTCTACTGACGTGCTTTGAATCGAGTAGTGGACGGTCGCTTGTGTTTCTCAATCAAAGATCCCTGATGAGCAGTGGACCCGACATTGAAACTACCCTAAATAAACAGAAAAACCACCAAACAGGCTAACTAATAAATAAAGGGCAGCTGGGGCGTCCCTCAATTTTGGCTATCGGGCAGAGAAGAAATCCATGAGGCATGCTCAATCATGCAGTAGGATCGCCTCTTGCGGATTATGGAAATATCTGTCATCAATCAGAACAGATACCACGTGAATTCCTTGCCAAAAGGCCGAGAAGCATATAGCAGCCACATGCAGCGCTGACGTGATTCTTTCTGTAATCATAACGATGAAGCACAACAGAGTTGGTATCTTGCTTAAGACCTGAAAGTTATGAAACTCATAACCCTTGGATTATAAGACAGCTTATAAGACTTAAAGAAGCTAGTAGGACATCCAAGTGGAAAAAGGAGTTCCACAGGGGGCGCACTTTATCAACCAACTAGTTGTACTTCAAGATTATCTTAAGAGGCGTAGGGGATTTGTTCGAGTTTCTGCGTTAGCGCACATGTCATTGCAATGGTGGGAGATCTAGTGGAAAATTTAGTAGAGATGTTGGAGAAATTAGTAAGGGCTAGCCATCGACTAGAAAAGCAAAACAAGAGACATCTGAAAGTGTGATTCATAGATTAGTGCAATCAAGTTAAATTGGCGAAAAAATCATAGAGATAAATAGTATGCGAGATTAGATTAAAAGGCCATACATGTATCTCAAGAGGCCACTGAAAGATACCTCTTCGAAAAAATACAATCTCGAAGCTAAAAATGCGAACAATAACCATAGCTGCCGTTTCTGAACGCAGGAAAGGGGAGCATCCCCTGAATAAAATTTCTCACTTAGTACAGCCACCAAACTGGCCAACTAATGAACAAAGTAGAGCTTTTCCCTCGGACTGTTTGCTTTCGATTGCCAGGAGAGGCGCAAACTGTGAGGTACTTTTAAAGTCTAAGCAGGATCGCCTCCAAGATCTGTAATCTACGAGAAGATGCTACATCTAGTTCTTGCTGACCTGTTATGAATTCAATCGAAAATACCCCGTACGTTATCCTGAATAGCTTCAAAGAGTCAAAAGATTGTTAACTCCATTAATGACAAAGTAATAAAAATATTGAAAGATCTCTTCGGAATACAACGCAATTCTCTGACAATAAACGTAGTTGAAAATCGTAAAACTGTCTCACAGTGCAAAAGTAGCTGAGGCAGCAAAACCTGCTGCCCTCAACAGACCAAAGTAAGCACGATGCAAAATTAAGGTCACGCTCTTATCTTTAGTGCGTCTGACCTGCATGCAAGATCTCGTATCTCAACCTCTAGGAGGTTAGCACTGGAATACGGAGAGTGAAATGTTTCGGGTTTAATTAAACGTGCTTAAAAGGTTCCATAAAAAATTTAGCTTACTAGAAGCTCAGAAAATACACTCCTGAGACCCCCCTCATCTATTTTGCAAAATTCTCCTGGGATTATTTTCAAAGACAAAGGAAATACACCCAATTTGAGAAGTAGGAAAAAGAAGTTTAGCCCATTTTCATGTGTTTATTGTTGTTTATAGACTCGAAAAAGTGCAATTAACTGTGTTTTTTATGCGTAATTGCATGCTGCCAGACCCCCCTTGCCCCAAGTTTATGTACGTAAACATATGCTTTTGGACAAACACCTTCCCCTTTCTGCCTATTTTCTGCGTAAATGACCCCTAATTGTCCTTCAAACACAGCCATCCGATCGTCAATATAAAGTATGCCTTGTGACCCCTCCCACCAGGTGCAAGGAATTTCTGCTCCCCCCAAAAGTGTGAGCACTGGTTAGTTTTGGGGCTGAATCCGTCCCTCAGCACGTCAATTATTCTGTTAAGACTGTGCACTTTCAGGTAATTTCGTCATCTGAATTTCGTTCGCTGGTATAATAGCAACCCAACACATGCTTACCTGTGTCGTTACAGACATCAGTTGTCCACATCAAGATTGTTATTGGCATTGATAAAAAAAGCCTCCAGAGTAATCCTAGATAAGCCTAAAATTTATTAAGGACCCTCGGTAGGGGGCGGGGGGCTTGGTCTGGTAGCCCCTGAGTCTACCACTGCCGACGTCAGCTGGAACAAAACCATATGAAGAAAATAAGCAAGTCAGTTGTAGATCCAGAAATGCATCATAAGGGAAGGGGAAAATTTCTATGAATAAGAATTTAAGATAGACAGGTAAAACTTGTTACTTCTCAACAGGGTAAATCTTGGTAAACCTGATGTCCAAATCAGCTGCTTGGCCTGTCAAAAATGTTTCTTATCATTATTGAGGATGTGGACATCATCCGGTACTTAAAACTCCAAATTATAATATTTGCAATCTTCATGTTCAGTGAGGGCTTATTTAAGTAAAAATATATATTCAGATTTATAGAAGTAGCACGGCTATGCACTTTTGAATGTATTATACACTCCTATTTTCAAATTGAGACAAAGATTTAATTAAGGCTATAGACTATGTTTGCAAAGTAAACGACACAGTGTAGCTTAGCGCACGTCCAAAGAGCCATTATCCTATCGGGTATCGAGTAATAGGTTGAAAGTGTGAGTTCTGTAGAATGAATGTTATGGAATAAAACATTTGTCACAAATGTTCAAACCTGGCATGTAGTTTCATGCACCATCTTTCTTCAATTTCCTGGAACATTGTTACGTCTGATTACCTTAGCTTTACCCCATTCAAATCAGCCGTTAAAAATTTTAGAATGTATTTAACGCTTTGGCCTACTTAAAAGTCGCGGTAGTAAACCACAAATAAAAAAGGAAGAACAATAGTCAATTCAAAAAGTCAGGCAATTGCCAGAAGCGCCTCTGTACGGAAAATATAGGTCACCATAGGTCGTTTGATTTACCTCTTTTACTGCAAATACCGTGTAGAATTTAAAGAAAAAACAGAAATACGACCTACGTTTCAACTCCTCAAAAATTTGGTAAACTAAAAATGAATAAACGGATTTGAACTTATTTTGGACACGTAGTTCCCGATTGGGAAGTAGGTGAGAGCACATCGTAGCCTACATGACAAAATAATCATATTTGTCGCGTGTATTTTGGCAACTGTAACTGTAAGGCTATTGACACAGTAGTGTTTTTACTGCACTGTTTTCCTATCAAAGTTGCGAAAAAGTAGGGGGAGGGGGGTAGAACATTTATAAAAAATTATAAAAACACTTTGAACCATAGGACTACCCTTGGCTCGTCAGGCCTACCGGCTTACTCTGCTTTTTATAACTAAACGAATATTTCTGAATTGACCCTTCATTGTGTACAGAAACTAACCCAAAACTTGTAAACGCTGTTGAGCAAAATAAAAATGATCTAGTAATACAATGAGGGAAAGAAATTGCGAGTTGACGTTCAAACAGGGCGATTTAAATAACATAACGATTATTATTTGGATTACCCTAAGACATTTAAACACATCTACAGTAATAAACTGTATTCTACATGGCCTCTCGGGTCTCAAAATCACCAATGCACTAACTGGATTGTCAGTAAAATAAGCCATCATTCCAAGGCGAAAGCGAACAACAATTCCTACATTATGAAATTTTGCCCTTGTGCTGCAAAGCTAAGCATAGATGAAGGTCTAAGCAACGTGAAATCAAAAAGTCAATGACAACAACAACAACTGCGAATTTATAAATATATATTGATGCAAATGATTAAGATGGCACTGGGTGACATTTGCTATGTGCAACTAATTGATTCACATCAAGTTTCTAAGCAACAAGACGACTTTAGAAAACAACTTTATTGTATTGTTATATCAAGATGTCTTAGTCAATTTATTTAACCTTGGCATTTGCAAAGCAAATTAAGGCTGGACGTGTTGGTTAGTATCAAGTTTTGTGCTGTTTGCCTCACATTTGTGCTCCCAAATACCTATCATCTACAAATATTCGGACTTCCCTAATGCTCAAGCAGAAAGCTGACTTTACTGAAGGCTGTTTCGACCAAAAACTATTGTCAGGAAGACAACGTTCAGCGTTCCGCAGGCTGATGATGCTTGGGGATATTCGTATGTGTAATGCTAAACCGTAAATATATTGAAATGTTGGAACAATTGTATTTTCATAGAAATCTTAATATAATTTGTTTAAGTCTACAGCAAAGGCCAAGTATTGGGGAACATTATAAGAGATAGCCAAAGTTGTAAACGAAACTCGATAAAAGTTTTTTGCTTCTTAAAGGCTGTGGTTATGTTTTTTCGAAAGCAACATATACTATTGGCTACAAGCACTTACCAATGGACCCCCACCACCCACTCCCCTCGTGAAACGGCAAGTTATCTTCGAGCCCTTTTGCCAATTCATCAAATGCATTGTTCTATTTCTATGTTCGTTTTGAAGCTTTCTGCAGTAATCTTGCAAAGTTAGAATTAGAATTCTTCGTTTCCTTGATTTAGTTACTTTGAAATCACAACCAAACAAAGAATGTTTTGCTTACACTTAGTACGTTGGATGCCTAAATTTCCTAAACAGTGCATCCCAGGCTGATGACCATTGTAGGTATTGAAACAATAGGCTAGACAATACGTTCTTGGCTTATTGCAACACAAACTACAAAGTGAGACGGCGATCTGATATGAGACTTGACTTTGCATATTTGCGATGTTTGTGGATGCACGGTATTTCGTCCTGAATAGGATAAAAATGCAACGCCATTGCCTATTCCTGTTTGCACTGGTGAAATTGGTCGCAATGTCGAGAGGTGACATGTACCCTTGCACAAGACTGGATCAATGTTCTTGTAAGCTGGACAATGGCCTGGAGGGTGATAAGTACATACTGAGTTTGCAAAACATAGATTCAAGATCATCACCAAGGTAGGATTTTGACAAATCCAGTATTTAAATTTGACGGAGTGACATATACATGCCGAAAATAGCATGACTCGTTTGTTGCACGAGCTCACTTTTCATTTAATTTGCAGATGTCCGACTTTCTTGGCTCGGGATACATTGCATAGGAATGTTCTTTCAACAGGAAAAGTTGGTACATTTGTGGTTATATTCTGTATCCTGAACTACTGTTTGTCTTCCATTAGTGGTATTTTAGGCCATATGCTTTTTAGCCAACCGACGACCTGCTATGTTTTTTATTTTACTTTCCAATGCGTGATGATGCCGTAGTACGTTCTTAGATTCTTGCATCTTTAGAAGTAGGACCTGCAAAATTTGCTTTTGGGAAACTCAGTAGGATCTTACTGCCCCTGGTTTATCGAGAAAATTGAACAATTTTAGTGGTGATGCCGTGATGATGCCGTGATGATGCCGTGATGATGCCGTGATGATGCCGTGGTGATGCCGTAGTACGTTTTAAGATTCTTTCATCTTTAGAAGTAGGACCTGCAAAATTTGCTTTTGGGAAACTCGGTAGGATCTTACTGCGCCTGGTCTATTGAGAAAATTGAACAATTTTAGTAGACATCGTGGCGCTACTACCGTAAGGGCGCCGCCTTGCGGCTTTGGAGGGGGTCTTCTTCCCCCCTCTAATAATTTAGCTACTTTCTTTTGTTCTCGTAGCCTGCGTGCAGACCATCCCAGCTGAAGTGGGTACTACGTCAGTAGATGCCGTTTGCGCGCAGGCTGTAGAGTACTAAAGTGATGACGTCACAAATTTTTTTAGAGGAATCGCAATTATAACTATATAACAGTGTTAACCCTGCCACCAAATGTCCGTATACCAAATATTGCCCTCAAATCTCGTAGCAGCTGCAAGAAACAGCTGCTTGAATTTGGAAAAGGCCTTAAGGAAACACTGTTAGTTTTGCTCAGTTCATAAAATTATGAACTGGGTTCATTTAACAAGGTTTTGATAGGCAGGATTTAAAGTTTGAAAGGGCGTATATCATTGATTGCTCAAGGTATGATTTTCAAATTTGGACAGGTTATTTATGTCAACAAGAAGAAAGCAATGAGTCCAAAATATTATCAAATTTCTGATATTCATTAAATCGTGACGTCACACTTTGGTACTCTATTGTTTTCGGTGTTGTTATTGTTTTGTATGTGATACAGTATTATACGGACCTGTGCTGCAACGGTCGTAAAATCTCAGAGAATGCATCCAAACGATCGAAACAGCGAGAGAATATTGACATTATAGTCTTAACGTTTTGGTTAAAAAGCGAAGTAAAAAGACGCACGTTTTAAAATGGGAAAGGAAACATTTAAGTCAGTTTTTATAAAAAATGCCGTGATCATGAACACAAGAGCCAGAAAGGTCTTTGGCGACTTTTTGCATACACGGACTTTTTCGCCCAAACGCTTTTAAGATATTCGCTTTGTATTTTTGTACTCCAATGGAGACACGATTAATTAATGTTTAGATGTTTCCCCCTCCTGAATGAAACAAGCGTGTATGATTGAAACGTAACACGGTATTTTCATCTCACTGCCATGGCATTAATTAATTTTTTTACAAGCAAGTTATTTGCTTTCTTGAAATGTAGATTTAATTTCATTCTATGAAAGACATAAAATATCAATAAATTTGTGTTAGGCTTATAATGATGCCTGGTGAACATAAAGTAACATCAAAGCCGCGTATATATAAGCAGTATTTGGGGTTTTCATGAAAAACCGAATAAACGTTACAAGTGGAAGTATGCTTATCAGGGTTAGACCGCGTGACTAAAATATGATGATTCAAAGGCAGCTTAGAATCAACGAGCCTTGTCAACGAAGTCGATCTTACACCATCAAAGTCTGTGAGACGGTTACTGTGAAGGTGGATGTTAACAAGGAGGGAGATCAGACTTAAGCTAGGAACTTTGTTGGATCTGTTCTCATTGATGACACACTTTCCATGGTCTGTGAGAGGAGGTCCTACTGGGCGATTGTGCCTGCTTCATGGCTTGCTTCTCTGCCCCGTAGCCTAAATTAAGGGGCGTTGCTCTTGGACGCCCCAGCTACCCTTTATTTATTACTATTGAGTGTCAAATAATCTTAACCCCGGCTTATTAATTTTTTGAAATTTATAAACCCCCGCTCCTTACTACGACCCCTCGTTTATGAATTCAAGGAATATTCCCAGCACTCATAATGTAGATTGAACGAGATGCCAAATTTTTTGGTAGATTTTTACCAATTTTTTGCACAACAGGATGAAAACACTTCACCCGCTTTCAGCAGCTGCCTGTCTTAGCTCAAAACAGCTTATCCGTCTGGGGAGAAGAACGTCAAAAACATACTAAGGCAGGAGAAAAATTGATCCGTGCATGTTAAATATTTTTAAATCACACATTGATGCTAAATGTTGTTAAGATATTGCCTTTGAACTAATATTTTTTGTCTTCAAGTGTGTCATCCTTATTTACAATTTTACCGAAATTTAAGCTAGAGTTCAAACCCCCCCGTTTATTTGGAGCCCCCACCGTTTATTGATTTCAGACCATAGTGATGATTCTCTCGTTTATTCAGACCCCCCTTTTATTCAGCACTACAGAGGAGTTAGCCTGTTTGGTGGTTTTTCTGTTATTTAGGGTAGTTTCAATACCGGGCCCACTCCTCATCAGACTTGGACATTACATGTTGAAATCGCGGAGTTTGCTGGCAATAGACCACAGATCTGAATGTCATGCTTCAGATCTACGCTTGGACAAAGGGCTCCTTGTACATCGGCCAACTGTGGAATGGGACGTACTCGTTAAGAGACCGGGGCCGGATGCCCTTGCCAGCCCGGATGACTTCTTACACAATCTTTTTGTGGGTCTCACAACCGTCATGCATTTGTGCTTACTTTAGAAACTGTTATTAAATGCGGATTGTCTTAGCAGTCTTGCTTGTATATCGGCTATGGCAAATATCTGCTCATAGTAAATGTCTTTGTTGCATATCCAAAGGACGAATTTGTGCCCCTCTCCATATCGCATGATAGTTCAAACCTACTTTTCTGCAACTGTCTTCCAATCAATATTGAATATATACAATGCGAGATGTAGCATACCATATTGAACTGTTCTAGAAGTTGAAGTTAGAAGACGGGCCCGTTGCCATGAGGAGGGGGGCATTGCACCGTCAAAAATTTAGAATACCCCCGTCCAAATTTTTTTAAACTAAATATAATCTTTCATATAGTCATCGCGATGAAAACTAGCATAGCAGTAAGTCTGGGCTTCATTGTAGTATTGTCTACCTTCTACCAGATATCAAAGTAACCACTATCAGATGCAAGGACATAAAAAGGCTATCGTCTCTTATTGTCTTGTATACTATTGTGCCAGAGCTCGGTCCTTACAATTTGAGTGAAGTTGAAATCGAGTGACCATTCACATTTGACGTTCATGAAAGAGACCAATACTATTTTAGGCACCATATTTTTTATTAAGAATAAAGGCGTAGTCGATTTTTGAGCCAACCCGTTGTTCGAAGTTTATTTCAGCAATATACAAAACAGGATGCTTTCCAAAATAAAAGCGTTGTACCCCCTCCCCCAATCTGAAGTGCCAACTAAGTGCTCGATTTTAGATAATGGTCTACTTTATGCCAGCAATTTTGGAGTAAGTAGCTTATGCATAAGAGGCTAGTAATATACTTGTCGTTTTATTATAAATTTAAGAACTCAAAATTTACTTGAAAATTGCAAGTAAACATCCATGTAATAGCCACAAGCTCAATGACTAGACGATTCCGTTACTAATTAACGTTCGCTGTTTTCTTGTAAAACAAGTTCATGGACCCAAATGTAAAGTACCAGCTCCCTACCACACATATTCATGCTACTAATATAAAGGGAGGTGTATTTGCTATAAGGTGAAAGTAAATGTGTTTTGTTTTGTTTTCTTGCGTTAAAGATTTACTTTAAAGGACAAAGATGGCAACGAATATCGTTACAGCCCATGTACACCGTTCTCTATAGGCACGAAAAATACAAGTCTGGTAAGGGATATTCTTACATTTTAGAGTGTGGTTTACTTTGTGGGCGATTTTTCACTTATAAGGATGATGTTTTACTCGAAGTAAAAGAAAATTATGAACACTATGCTAAACTGTGCCAAAGATTTAAGAACACAAAATTGAATTTCTCATCGGTCAAAGCTGACAATAGAAGGAAGAATAAAGGGCAAAAAACAGAAATGCACTGGACGGTTGCATTAGGTGAATGTGCAATGGAGAAGAGATTATTATCATTCTCATTCTCCCTGTTCTTCCTATGATTTCAACTCTTCGTCAGGCTGCAGTTAAGGAGTATCAGATAGCTTTTAATAACGGATAGTTTTTTATTCCGGGCGGCTTTTCATTTCGGATGGCTTTTGATACCGGGTGTCTCTTGATACCGGATAGCTTTTGATACGGAGGGGCTTTTGCTGCGGGTGGCTTTTGTTACCGAATAATTTTGCAACCGTATAGCTTTTGGTACCGGATAATTTTGATACTGGATAGCTTTTGATAACGGCTGGCTGTTGATACCGGATAGCTTTTGATAGAGAGTGGCTTTTGATACCGCGTGGCATGTGATACTGAATTGTATTCCGGGTGACCCAGAGTTGAACTGCTAAGTTATTAATGAGGTATAATTTAAACCCCTTCTGGATTTCCAAATAGATTTAGAGGCAAAAACACCTGGGGTCCTTGATTATGCTTTTTGAAAAAGTAATCAATAACTGCAATCAGCTATTGACCGTTCCCAGCGCTCTGCCCCTGAAAAGATCTATTGATTTGCTCGCATTTAGCATATTCTATATCACGACAGAAGTTGGTATTCCGACTGATACTAGTCATTCTCGATCTATTTTCATCTTCTTCCTCTCCTCTCTACATGACTATAAGAGTACTGGACTCTAATCTTAAGCAAGGGGCTAAAATCATTACACCCCCCTTTTAAAAACAATCATCATCATCATCATCATGCGTTTATAGTCCTTGTTTCCCTGTGCCGGGGTTGGACTTGTCCAGTGGCAGAGCGTCGTATGGATGCGTTTTAAAGGATGGTTGAAAGCAACTTTAACGGGTGGCATTGAATACATCGTTAAGTTTCTAATATAGCTAAATTTGGCATTTCGAGAACCAATTAAGCATATTTTAAAGATTTGTGTATTTATTATTAAGATGAATAAAGCCCGTTTTTGTAAAACGACAACCAAGGCTCGAATGTTATCTGTGATTGCTTTGAACTTTAGTATATGCAGATTGCTTTTATTTCGTTGATATGGAAATCACCTTGTTTATTGACGCATTTGGTTTATCACCTGTGAATTAGGCCACTGTAGTATCCTGTGCACTTCCTTTCAATGCCGTGAAGCAAATTCCTTTCGCTTGTCAGCTGACAAAGTCTTTAGGACAACTTGAGTGGGCAAAACCCAACAAGGTTCGAAAGCGAATATTTCCTTATGAGTACTTTTGTCTCACTGAATCGAGAAACTGCGTCGTCGATTATCCGGACGGTCAAAACTAAACAGCCAAAACATTTTCCGGAAAGTCGAAAAATCCGGATAATCGAAAAAAAATTACAAATCATTGGTAATTCAGCAATCAAGTTTTGCAACGTGGGCTGGTCAGTTTACCGATGTGCGTTCAGTTTCGATTGTTTGGTTCTGATTTAATTGCCAAACGAGAATGAAAGAGGAGTTTTTAACTCAGCGCTCGTATTAACGAGGGGACTGCTGTTTGGGTATGGATGCGGTGGATGGATGATTGGAAGCCTTTGTTTTAAACAGAGGGACTTTGGCAATATTGCACTACCGCTTCACACCAATCTTCGTAAATTTGCTTCCGCGCAAGTAAACATTTAAAGTTTTTAATGACGTCCGGATAATCGCTATTCGGATAATCGACGGTGCACTGTATTTCAAAGTAGAGAAGAGAAAAGTAAAGAGTTTTGTCTTGAAATTTTGAAACTTGTCGTTCTCGTTATAAATAAAATTGACTTTAAACACAGTGTTTCATCATTATAAGGGGATGGTGTAAACATAAGGGGTATTCTAAATAATCGACACTTTACAAAGCACGGACCATGCAAAGTCATGTAAATTTGAAAAGAATGACGGGCATAGGTACAGATTTATTTATCGTAGTATGTGATTTCGGGGAAGGAATAGAGGGATGGTTGGACCTATCTATGAACACGGTACAGTGGAGCCTAAATCCAATCCAAGTTCCCGTGTCTATATGGCACATCATTGAGGAGGAGTTGATTCGATACCTTCAACTTATAAAAATATAAAAATCATCATTGCCCCAATTAGACAGAAGTGGTTTAACCAGCATAAAAGTTGATAGTTTGTTACCTATAAGAATTTCGCATGTAATTTGTTTTCTCTAAGAAATCGGTAGAATAAATGCAATAATTATAAGGTATTTGAAATTAAGAAAGAAATTGTGTACTATATTTTGTGTTATGGACACGCGACGAACTTTTAAATTACAGGTAATATGTATTAACTATCTATCGGGAGTCGATGAGTACTGTAAAATTATATCGCTGGATACGCACTATACGCTAATGATGACGATGATTCTGTGCTTCCTTGCTAGCCATTAAATCTTTCCTACACTACGCAAATAAGCCAGAATGCATGATGTAAATTGCTGTCAGGTGCAATAGCTATCTCCCTGGCAAGACCCTCCATCTAAGAGGAGGGAAGAGGAGAGACTATGTTTGGACATGTGGCTAATTGATCATGCTAGTCTTTGTGTGTCAGATAAAGTCATGTTCTACCCACTGACATGCAAACCTAATTAGTTAATATTGTTGACTCTAACAGACAGAAGTCTCTTGTAGGCCGCGGGTAGGAAGCTATAGGGCCGTAGGCTGTCTACCCCTACCTTAGATTTTGTCCGGAGCATCCCTTTAGGAACGGTACTCAGTTAGGCGTTTACAACCTTGACGGTTTGCGGATAATATTGCCCTACAAATGATGTAATTCAAATGACGACCTATTTTGAACAGTTATATATATTATTTCGTTCCGTTAGATGTTTCCGTGCTTTAAAAGAAACTTTTTCCTTTATTTGTGTACACGTACTTACAGTCTGTTAGTAATGAATTGATGGCAAATCAGACAATGGTACGGGGGTCTTGTTATTCTACTTGATCTTGTACGAATATTTATTGCCAGGAGCACAAAAATACAACTAGCCTTGTCCAACTGGCACTTTAAAATCGCAACTTATTTGTTATTCTTGATTGTATCCTGTGACACTAGCACTGTAGACACAACAGTATTATTTCTGTTCCGGTTTATTTGAACATTCCAATCTTTTTTCAGTCAACCAAGAAAACGGATTCAAAAAGCAGTTTGTTTGCAAGGCAATTCATGAAGGAAAGAGCTTCTATGTTCGGTGCCACAGAAGATAGCATGAGCATCGAAGACTACAATATGGGTGGTATTGGTACTGAAGAAAGAACTGTCGGAGATGGAAATAATAGAGAGCCATCACTTATCACAGGAGAAGGCTTACTGGCACCATGCAATAACGAACCTTTGGCAGGCAAACGCCTTGGATTACAGATACACGAAGAAAATTTACATAAAATTGCGTCAATGTCTCAGGCTGAGATACTGGAGGAACAACAGCGTTTGAAGTCCACCTTGGGTAAGTTGTGTCAAAGGGTACACCTTTAAAATGAGTAGTGGTAACCGTACAGTTGTGATGATCCGGTTGCCCTCGATTTTCTTACAAGATTTTCTTAACTTTTTTTTCTTAACACATTCTCGACCATGTTCATAGAGTTAAGTACACACAATCTATATTTTTCAGCTTTTTTGCACCATATTTTCATTTACGACTGGACAGCAATTTTTGCTCAATCAATGATTGTTTGTTATCTTGTCATTATATGAGAGCTTCTTTTTACTTGGAATTTCCTTATCTCGAATTCACCAGATGATGGTAAAATCTAAGACGTTTTTAGTGTTAATACGTGAACACGCTGTTAGATGCTCTCCATCTACTGATTTTGTAGTACCAATCATCTCCTCTAATGTTCCTGTCTGAAATATGGAGGCTTGTATTGGGACTTCAAGATACCTTAAACCCTGGCCTTTGGTCTCTTCATTTTTTACCGCAGACCCAAAACTTGTAGAATTCCTAACGGCACGCCTTCAAAAGCAGGGTAAAAAAACTCATGAGACGGAAAACAAACAAGTGCAAAGTGACAACAACGATCAGCAAAGCAAAGAACTCTCAAGACCAGAGTGTACACATGAGAATTCCAACGAAATAGACAAATTTGATCCACGCGAGGTATTCCAGATAGACAAGGACATCGTTCACATGGATAAGGTCGAGGAAGAGAAAATGGCGTGGATGAAACCCATTTCAAACAAAGAAAACGCAATGGTAAGACAAATTCTTTAATTGATTTTGATCTGTTGAGATACTTTAACTTGAGAATAAAAGTGTACTTTTTTATTCGAAAACATAGAAATTATTTCCAGGGATAACAGAGGCACGTTTGTTGATTCTTGAGATGCGGACTTTTTCTTTAGCGTCCACGCTTCATCACGCATATAAAGTAAATAGGTTCTCTTGGATGATTACGTAATCGGAATATAGTGCTTGATCAGTGATCAATGTGATGAATTTGATCAATGTGATCAATTTACTAAATTTAATCAATTTAGTCAACGAAATCAATTTGCTCATTGTGATCAATTTGCTTCCTGCAAAGCTTACAGTATCTAGAAATTGTTGCCTGTTAATAGAAGTACGAGGGCCTATAAATCATCTATCCATTAAACTATTATTTTGAGGGTTTCTCTGTTCACACTAAGGCTTCGGATATCACTATAAATATTAGTAGTAATTGGGTCCATCTGATTCTTATGCAACAAGTATAGACGTTCTTACGATATTTCCATTAGTTAATTCTATGCTTTTACCTGTAAATGTTGCAAGGCAAGGAATTTAATAAAGTCAGCAGACAATACATCTGTGATTTCTTTATGAACATAAATTTCTCCCGGAAGTGACCACTGGGCTTGTCAGCCGTCAATGTATGATTCTTTGTAAGGTGTTCGTCGTTGTATCTCAGTGTAACGTCCACATTCGTAGAATAGACTACATATTGCGAAGTTCCACCTCAAAGGAGAAATAGAGAAAGTATTGCCAGAGTTACCTCAGAAAAAGTAAAGGATACCGAAAGATCTAGGTTGAGCCAACTACACGTTGGATAGATTCTCGCAAACAGAGTTAATCGTAAATAATTGTTATTTCTGATGACAGATTTCTTGGTATGTTCAGCATTTGTTCCGTAAATGTTTTGAAAAAATTTCATATTTTCTCACATTGTGGCACCTTGGTTACTCTGGAGCCGGCCTGCGCAATGAAAAGACGATAGGCTAAATGAAAGTTGCCTTACCATACCGTGGCGAGTATGTATCTTGGACGAGTATTTCGTCGAGTCATCTCCATTGCTCATTGCTGGCGGGAGATAGCCAATAGAGCAGCCTGTGTCATCCATCAGCTGTTTTGTATACGTCTTTCCAGGGCGACTGATTGGTCTATTGCCGTGTCGGGGTTGCCACAATAATACGTCACTCACGAATTCATTCTTGCTGCGAAAACAAGACCACCAAAACGCAGTCTTCTTTCTCTGATTTTTGTAGTCACTGGTGGAAGATGACCGTAAAGTTCTGCTTTAGTAGGATGTTTCTGCTAAGGGTCATCAAGTGTTGCTCTGAGCATCTGTGTGTAGTTTCCGTTAGGTCTCTGCTCCTACTGTTAGGTCATTGTCCAAGTACATAAACCGTACAGTAGGACGAATTCGACTGCCTCACAGAAAACGTTTCTCTTTAGCTTTTTGGATAGTTCTGATTTCCAGATGAAAGTTATTACAAGTAATTATGCAACTGCCGCTATCGTCTACGGCATTTAACATTTAAAGGGAATTTCCAATTGCTCACTAGAAATTCTATATCAGTCATCTGATAAACTTTACCTTGTTCTCTCTGTCTTTTCCTTCAATGTCAAATTGGAGGAAGCTAGTGTTTAAAGGGAGAAGTCAGATTGCGGACCAGAAATCGTGGTATTCCACTATTTGATCGCATCAAGTCGTCTTTAGTGGGCCGCCGGCAACCGACAGCTCCTTCAATTGTTTTGTAGCCTTTCAACATCCGACCTCTGACCTACAAAAAGGATGACTACCTCTCAAAAGTAGTACGCTGTTAACGTGATGAGGTTCTCGTGCGGGACAGTGTCAGGTATTAAGCTTATAGACATCCATGATAAGTAAAACGCGGAATGTGGAAACCTTATTGACAACGGTTCGTCTAACAGACTCCTTCACGTCACTAATTAAAAGTGGCTGATTTGTTTCGCCAATTTTCAGCGGTGACCTGAAGAAGTCTGATAAACGAATCGTTGTCAATAAAGTTTCCACATTTGGCGTTTTACTTATCATAACTTGTCGATTGACTATTCACCTTTCTTTCACAGACATCCATGAAAGCTAGAGCAAGTATGCACCAACAAATTATGTAGACCTACTAAGACGCTTCAACGTCATGAACCTATTAGGCTTAGTTCGTTGTGGATTCGGAGGTCCTGTAGATCTTCAAGCCATGGCACACAATAGTAATAGATTTGTGTCTGTGGAAAAGATCATATTCGGGATAACGTTATAGATACGAACAAATAACATTTTTTCGTATTTAAAATTGGTATTATCTTCATACATAGACTAAATGCTGCGCAAGATTTGACTTTGAAGGACGTCTTGTTCCGAAGAATGCAACAACGGGCGTTGACGGTAGCCTCTATCACCATGGCGAGGATCCAGGATTTGCTGGATACACCCTGGAGGAGCTTTTTGCTTTGGCAAGGGCAAATTTCCAACAGCAAAGGGTTTTGGCACTTCAAACTCTTGGAAGAATCATTGAAATGGTAGGTTTTTTAAGTTCCAGAATAAATCTCTAACAGTGACCTTAATCGCTACACTTAAGGAAAGGATGGGTTTGTTTGCTTTCAGAATTAAGACATCTTGTTATTGTCATAAATCTGTTCCAGATACTGGTTAGAAACACTAGGAGGCATACCTTAAGGCGTCAACTCGGTATGAAGCAGTGATCAGATTTAGAACTGATAATCTCAAAACAAGTGGAATAAAGTATTAAATGCTTGAAAATCTATTTTTTTTGTCAGTAGTTTGAGACGTTATTTAATTTGAGGGCTCAATTTGTGCTTAATTTGATCTGTACAAGTCCGCCCACAAACCCTAAACCGCGGCGACTCTTAATTTTCAGGGCAAACCGATTTGCTAACTGCCAAGTCTTCTAACGGCTATTCAAGTCCTTAAGGATTGTCTGCATTTAGGATAAAGGGCGTTGCTAATGTCTTATTGCGAAGTCAAACTTTGCTAAGTCTAATAAATTTTTATTAATTAACCACCAATACTGTAGCTTTGGAATTGATTCAGTTTAAAATGCCATTTATTGGTTTAAAGTTTTATACCGTTTTATTTTAAACACTATAGCAGACGAAAAAAAAACCAAATAATAAGCTCAGTAGATTGCCTTGCGCATGTTTTTTCGAGTACTAAGTAGCCTGAGAAAATTAGTAATAAGTTATTTTTGAGTAGTTTTCATGGTGAGTCAAGTTGATACCATATACCGATTAAAGTTTCATAACTCTGTTCTCATCAGCATAATTAATTCAAGCATATCCGCTATGCTGCAGCTGTTGGTGCTGGTGGTGATAATTGAAGAGTGATGGTAGTGTATAAGAACTTCAAAAGAGACAGCAATCTTCTATACAACCTTACGAAGACTGTTTTCGAATAGAAGTGACCGCTGCCACGAAAGTTGCGAATTGGACCCTGACCCGTAATACTAACCAGTGACTGCACAATGACTAATTTATCTTTCGGTCGGAGCTTGTTACCTGACAGGGTCCTTTCTTAGTTTGTTACAGTTATCAGAGCTTTGAACCAATAATTTAAGACACTTTGAACCTTATAGCCCTTCCAATAAGATTACTTGTTTTTAACCCTTATGTTCACGTCACTGGGGATGTGGCTGAGGCTCTGAAAATCGCAACAAATTTGAAATGTGGCCCTTGAAGTGGCCATTTACTAGCACAATATCACAAAATCAATGTGATATGTAAGGCCAGCCATACAGGTTGCCATACAGGTTGCCATACAGGT
>JAAAKM020006971.1:38882925-38922965 GCA_010016025.2 Alatinidae sp. Z8VKAUB7J3
GAATCATTCTTTTTTACGAATGGAGTTGAAACAAAAAATACATGATTGTGTTGCTGGGAATGTAATGCAAAGATTCTTATTTGCAAATTACATTATAGATGTAAAATGATAGTTGATTTATTTAAATTGTATAACAGAGGTCATACTCAGCTTGTTATCGTGCACGGCGAGTGGAAAGGTCATGTGATAGGTTGTAGGGGTGGCAAAACATGAAAATCTGAATATTTTAATGTGCGAAAGTTTTCAGAACTTTCAAGGTTATAAAACAAAGGCAAATTCTTTCATTAAGCCAGCATGTTGCAGTTTCAAAATTAATCTGTTCTTGAGAAATTATCCGTGATAAGGACATAGAGACCTTAACAGGAAAATGATTACGAAGACTCTAACCACCTTGTAACTTAGGGACATGGAACAAGGGCATAAAACTTTTCAAAAAGGCTTGTGCCATGGGTAAAACATAGCCTTAACAGATGAACACCAGTATCAGATATCTTTTGCTTTACAAACATTGCTATCCTTGATTTTACAATAAATGTATGAAAATCGGCTATTCCATTTTGAACAACACCATCTGCTGAACAGCACAGCAGGATCATGTTTTGTCGGCCTATTCATAAATCACACTGGTGTTTGTCTCATTAGTAAGGATTCTCCCTTTCCCCTGTTCAACTGTTGCACTACTATGTGTGCTCTTATTGAACACACTGTACTGTTGAAGACTGTACTGTTTCTCTTTGCATATGTGGCAATTATACGACACACGAAAATATGTCACGCACACTTTGGTAGTTGTTTCTCGTTAGCACACTCTGATAGTTAATCTGGTAGAGAAAAGTGGATATGTTTGGGTTTTGTTTTGATCCTTTCCGTCGTAGAATTCGCTCACATTTCTTGTGGAATGGAAGAATACGTGGTCCGTGTTTTAAGATTTAAATCGCTCTTTTCCTAAGAGACTGATTTTCACTAATTCCCTACAAAGTGCATGCGACAAAGGTGGAAAATTATGGAAGATTATCATGCTTTACCCCATCACGAAAAGAACAACTGCTTTCATATTATTTATTGAGATGCATTTGTATTGCTATTGACTTATATTCATCTATCTTGTTGATCCACTGCTCGTTTTCGTCATCACTGATTGTATGTTTAAAAGCAAACTTGGTCATGAGCCCCTCTCCGAACTATTAATTCACGTGGCTTTGAAAACGACAATAATAAGTGATGTCTCATGAATATTTCTGGAATCCTGTGTGACCTATATATTGCATACAGTGCTAATAGGAATTTTTCTTGGAACCCTGCCACCATTAATTTAGATCCAACCTATTTATCATGTAACGCAATTGTTAGTCCAACATTTTCAGACATCAACACAAATCTCATTACTGCCAGAAGGGTGATTTTTTCCCAGTAGCACCATACAGCTTTACCAGTGTCTTGTCAGTAGTTTCAATATGCCTTGTTAGTAGTCCCACAAACAGTAGGAATTGTGTGTATATATGTTCTCAAGGGAAAAGAGAATTGTTACTCTGTTGTTGGGGTTATCTTACAATATATAAATATTGGTAACTTTCTGAAAGAAAAGTCGAAGTAAAGGTTGTCACAAGGGAAGCAATCCTGATGTCAAGTTTAGTTCTCTAAAGCTGTCATTGTGACTCTCACATTTATTGCAGGTTTACCATTTATGTAGTGTGGAAATCCATGCCAAGAGATAACAGGACCATTGTGTGGTTAACATAAGTTAATCAAGATAAACTGAGTGGCGACAGCTTACATTTTTCCCCCAGAGTGTAAGATGTTGATTTAATCTTTAGCATGTATTACAGTCTGAGTAAATCCACCATGTCTTGCCATATGTTTGCTCTGGTAAGTGCTGAGAAAATAGAGATATTGGTGATAAAGCCCTAGTGCACTGGCTTGTCATCAAGAAGAAATTATAAGATAAATTTTGAGAAGAGAAAGACAATGTAGTAATATTGATTATCAGATTTTGTTTCTTAAAAGTCAAACCATGCTTATGTTTTATTAAATTGTAAAAGTTCTAGGCATTGCATGCCATTGAAAATTTGCTTCATTCAAAGTTATGTCAGGTTGAAAGCAATAGGGCTTCTTGTTTAGGGCAGAAAGATCTATTTCCAATTTTTGGAATGGTTTATCATAAATTGTCAGTACAACAAAGGAGAATAAATGAAGCCAGGCTTTCAAGTTAAAAACTAGTCTGACAAAACACCTTCCCAGTACCGTCTTACTTTCCCTTACCATCTGTAGCTTTGATTATAATTCTGTCAGTTTCCCAGTAGCTGGGGTAGGCAGCAGTTGTAATACATTCAGATTTATTTCTTTGTTTACTCCGATAAAATCCACTCTACTATGCTGGCCTTAACTTGAAACCTTTTTGTGTACTGTCATGTTGCACTTGCTTTTAAAACCAAAAACCCTTGTGCTAGGAATATTTGACAACCTGTCTCCATTACACTCATGGGATTGTTCGAGCCCGTATGAAGGAACATGGAGAGAATATTTCTGTAAAGCCTATTTGATAAACTGCTCAAAGGTAGTAGTGGCCTAACTGCGTATTGTGAGTTATAATTCTAGCCATCTATTAAAAGGGATCCCTCCATCAACCATGGCAATGCATTAATAAACATGTACATGAAAGACATGTAATTTTTGCAATAAGTTTTCAAAACATTGAGTCTATGCTTGTAGCAATTTTTAACTCCTTACAATGTCGATATTTCAAGTTCAGGAATACATCAATTTTTTTTCAGAAATACAACTATAAGGAAAGGGTTCATACTTGTAAAGTAAGTAATGCGTACATGCAAAAATAAGGATAGGAAAGAACAGATCAATCCAAAGGTTTACATATTGCATTTAGGAGATTGATGTGTCATGCACAAATAGACTTGACAATCGTAACAATATCTACATTATTATTTATACATTATTAAATACATTGTTATTTATGTATATATGTATATATATATTTTTCACTGGCAGTTATATATCTCTGGCACTGATAAAGGCTCAAGGCCAAAACACCATTAATCCTAATTAATAAATTTCCCCTTACCCACTGAGTGGAGGCGAAAATATGGCAAGATTGACTTGAAAATTTCTCACCTTAATTATTGGACTTGATTGTCCGATGGTTAAGGTCTTGGTTTTCAAACCGATGGTCCATGGCTTAGAATCCCCTCAGCTCCGTCAGTGAAAAAAGCAAGCGAGCTGTGGTAATGTTCCACTTCATGATAAATATATAATAAATCCTATGTGTCTGCTGAGTACTTATATATGTATAAATATAAACTAAAATGACTCTAAAAAACCAAAACTTAAAATAGATATAAAAACGTTAATACTTGGCTGCTCAAGATGAGCTTTTGGAATCTTTATGCCTTCTTCTATGTATGTAGTTATCACAAGTGGAGCATTACCACAATAGCTTTCCTTTTTTCAATAAGGGATTCGAACACATGGCCTATTGGTTTGAAAACACAAACCTTAACCATTGGACCATCAAGTCCAATAGTTAAGGTGAAAAATTTCAAGTCAATCTTGTCATGTTTTCTCCTCCACTCAGTGCGTAAGGGGAATTCCTTTATTATAATTATTTATCGTGTTTCATCTTTGCTCTGTGTCTTCTGAGTACATGTTTAGGAGATAACAGCTTTGCTTCTTATCGAAACCTCACCATATAACCATATACCTTCTCTATGATCAGTAGTTTTTAATATGTAGTAAATGTTCACAAAAGTATTTAATGTGGCTGACCACAACATGTATGTGCAATAAGATGAATATTTAGACACCAAGTAATTTATTTTTCATATTGACTCTTGCTAGGCTACAGTCCTTTTTTTTTTAAATTCAAAAAATTGCTCTACAGATTGATTACTACAAACATTTAAATAGATATGTGTACGGAATCGTACCCAACTGATATTGCAACAGTTACTCACCTCCACAGATTTTTTGTTACTTTGCTAAGGTAGCTTTTATTATATTGGAGTGGTAAAGTATTTGAGTGTTCACTTATTTTTTAAATTAAAAATTTATTTGAAATTTATTGGTTTATCAGGTATTGTTTATGGTTGCATATTATTAGTATCTTTTTCTTACAAAAAAGCATGGCATTAGTGATCTTAAAATTGATACAAATCCAGCTTGGTTGTTCTCTGCTGTTTTTAATATTGATCTAAGTTTGAATTGATATCATTTAAAGAAGTGTTACTGTGGAAGTTTAAAAGAAGTGTCCCTCTCAGTGGGATTTTCTTTCTATGCAAGGGGCTGTAGGCTTCCCATTAACTATAGCATTGACTGGGAATTGACTGAAAGACTCATTTGAGAATTTGTTTCAGTGTTTAGAGGAAATACTCATAACAAGCATAAGTACCAGTTATGGGTCATGGGAAAGAGCTGTGATGCACTTAGGAACCCTGACAGTGAGTGCATGATGCAACATTGAGAAACAAAGAATTTTGATGTACAGACTTAAAGGGTGGTACCAGAGAAGGGAGTTCCTGGAATAGGGTGCCCCATTACTGGTTAGATGATTGTGTTGTTGTACATATCAAGCCATAAAAGCCATGAGAAATTTCAAAGCTTTCATGTAATTTACATTTGGGAATGCAAACATTTTCAATTGCAAATAGGGGAAAGTGGCTAAAGTTTTGCAACTGAACAAATTGAATAGTATAGCCTGCAACTAAGTTTAGGGCTGAGCAACAGTGATGAGTTGAAGAATTCTTTACATGTTTTAAAGAAGTTGTTCTAACACTCCATGTATTTTGATGTAGGTGAGGCAGTAGTTACTTGGTATATGGAATAAAACTGAGGCATTCCTTATAGGTGCTATAGTGAATAAATGGGAGTGAAAGAGAGTAGTTTTTGTTAAATTATGTCATTGTCTGTAGCTATAAGATATTTCTTACAAGTGACGTAGTTCTTTATAATGCCTCTGGTTAAAGTTATTCAAAAGAAGATGTAAAATTGTTTTTACCTGTAGTTTATCATATTTGTCACCATCAACCTGCTTAACTGAGTAAGAGTCACACTCCAATATTGTCTGTGTTCTGAATTGACTTGCATAGATACACATGTGAATTTAATGCTTTTATGCTGTTTCATACCCCTTGAGTGAGTCTACTCAATGTTTGAGTATTGTTCATGTACCATGACAGATAGCCATAGTCATAGGCCCCAGTCGCTTGGTACTGGGTAGCTTCTTGTAGCAGATAGCTTTCTGTACCTCGTAGCTTTTTGTACCTAATAGGTGTTTGTACTGGATATCTTTTGTACCAGATAGCTTTTTGTACCAGAGAGGTGTTTGTACTGGATATCTTTTGTACCAGATAGCTTTTTGTACATGATAGCGTTTTGTACTGGATAGCTATTCCTGATTCCAGATAAGCATTTCAGTTACTCACCTCACCCGTGCCATTCCGTACCTATTTGGTAGAATAGTTGCTCTGCTAGTAAAAGGGAAGTAAAATGAAGTACACTGCACTTATATAGCGCCCTTTTTGAGCTGGACACATTCATAGGTGCTTTATAACTGCCACTCCTACCCCACCCCCACCCCCAAAGGTCAGTCCTGCTGTTAATACTTTCCTTATTCACTCCTTAAGTGATTGTAGACACTTATAAGTGCACATGGCACTTTAGTATTTATTTTAGGCAAAGTGGCATCTTAAACACATGGTACCTACTATGTATCCTATATATATATATAAAGCTCAAAAAATACACATTATCTTTAATGTTTCGATGTTATCTTTATCGGATTGAATAATTCAATCTGATGAAGATAACATCGAAACGTTAAAAATAATGTGTATTTTTTGAGATTTATATAATATTTATACGCATAGGTGATAGACGGCTTTTGAGAGTCTCTCTCTCTATATATATGTATATACATTAGTTAACAAGTGACTATTTCATTTAAAGATGTCTTCTACACTTTTTGCTCAGATATCTCACAGAATGATAGATGTTGTGAAGTCAAATAATCATTTTATTACTGTTTATACTAATTGTCCTTAAGGAGAGATGAAACGGTAGCAATGAATAGATTCTATCAATCACTTGGAAATATGAATCCAACTCCAAGTGGTACCGAAAGCCATTCAGTACCGTGTAAACGGGTCCTATCGGAGCACATTTGGTAACATATATGTTGGTTATGGTATAGCAACAATTATCCTCGGTGTAACTGAATGTTATGTCTTGTATCTAAAGTTGCCCAGTATCAAAAGTTATCCAGTACCGTGTAACGGGTCTATCTGGTATCTAAAGTTATCTAGTATCTAAAGCGATCCAGTACCATGTAACTTAATGTTCTGTCTGATATCCAGAGTTACCTAGTATCAAAAGAGATCCGGTACCATGTAACTGAATTGTCTATTTGATATCTAAAGTTACCAAATATCAAAAGTGATCCGGTACCGTGCGACTGTAACCATAAGTGTGTTGGTTCTTATCACATCATCACAACTGGTTTGATACCTGGCAAACATTAATACCGTCCATATGTGCATTTCGCCACTAAAAGTGAGAAGTGGCCATTTCCGTACTTTGGGACCATTGTAATCTCGTGTAATTATCGTCGCTTAGTGTTGTATGGATTTCTTTGTTGTGTCATGTTTAGTTCAAGCCTTCGGTATCACGTTTCACATCACATTTGAGTGGGTGTTAAACAGGTTGTTTTTTCCGTTGATTTTATAAAAGTTGATTTTCAGGATAGGCGAAACGATCAATAGCTGATACAAGCGTCAATTGATTCACCAATGATACTTAAAATAGCGCCGAAGGCATCAGCTTAAGTTTGACGGAATATTCCTACGTATTAAACTCAATGTCTTAGGGAATTTACTCTCCTGCCAACACTAAGTTATGGCTGATCAGAAAAGATAATTGTTCATCGCCATGAAAATGTTTATTTTAACAAAATGCAGATATAATTTTGTAAGCCTTAACTGAAGCGCACGCACAAAATATTGAGCTGTTGTGCCATAGGATTGAGATATTCAACTTTTCGAGCTACGTTTGAATGTTTATAACCCATCAATTACAGCAATTTCGTATTTGCAAGTCTAGCTTTCCACGGCCTTCATTGTGGCGCAAGATAGGTGGTTACCAAGTTTATTGACCGTGCTCCAGAGGATGTTAAATGTTGTATTGATTTTATGATGGGCTGAGTCAGAATAAACTATTTGTTAAACGACCTCTTCTAAGCGAAGGCAGATAGATGTGTTTTTGTGTAAATCTTTACAGTCAGCGATGACTCACTTTTGACCCAGCTGCTTCAGCTTATGACCATAATAAATTCATGTCCACTGCAGTACATGCATTTTGTATGTAGCCATTATCCATTCTTGGATATGTACGTATTATACATTGGGATTATTACCAGGTAGTGAATGAAATATTCGGACACAATTGTTTGGTGTCTTTCCATCCATAAAACGGCATTGAAAGTGATAGAAAAGTTTTATGATAATGCAGATATTCTTGTATAGAATTAGGTTCTACTTTTGAATGCCTGAACTTTGATGCTAAACGGATTGAAGTTAAGGATGGGGCCTTGTCAAGTCACGTCAGTTTCCCACGACGTCAGTCCTAACCATACAATCAGATTTTCAGTTAATAAATATTCAGACATACCATACAGATGGTCGAGGAACAAAATTCCAAGTTGCTGAAAAGCACTTATTGTTAGGGCCTCGTAAATCTGCATGTGTACGTAAATAGGCGTTGAGCGATACCACAATCAGTCGTGTTATTGCCGAATACATGGAAGAAGTGATTGACTGAGTTCATATCATAATTTCTACATTTGAATATTGCGTTAAGTAACGGAGTCATTTTCTTAACGTTTTCGCCATACACTGATCACAGCGATCGTAGGAAGTGAAATGAGAAAGCTGTTACGATAAATTTATAGGAAATTTATATGAATTTATGAATGTATAAATTCATTCAAATATTCAAATGTTGTACCACAAACCAACTGTTCAAATTTCTACATTTCTTAGTAACATATGTTCGGAGGCCGTTAGCTAAACGTTATACAAAATTTCCCCGTTCGTTCCTTTTCCTGTCGGGATTTAAGCACATAGGTCTAAATCTGGGTAAAGGTCCATGGGCTTGAATACGGGTCCACGTTAAACGTGAAAGGTAAAACCCTTTTTGTAAATCCCCTGGTAAAATTCACACGTTATAGAGGTTGCTTCTGCAACAGTCTATAAGAGAAGAATGTCTCTTTGGAGGGTGGGAATGACATGGACCCCTTACGCACTGTTTGTTAGGTATTTCACTCAATATTAATAGTATGATTATTAAGGCTTTTTCCCAAAACTTTGCACGAACAAAAATTGAGCCCGTAGGCCTAGATCTAGGTTACTTAATCTAATTTTAAAGCGTCAAAGCATTAGAGTCCTCTATTAGGGCCATGAGCCCTCCCCAACCCCAAAACAAACAAAGCCGTGTGCGGTAATCAAGGACGCCATTATTAGATGTATAAATGTGCATGCTACCACATTTAACATAGCCGTAAATCCAAATATGATGTTAGCGTATTTCGTATACAACTAGGCTAAGGTTTGAATGTGCCAAGTGTTTGTTTTATACGATAAAGGATTCAGTCCCAAAATCGTCTATTAAGTAGTGTTCTATGTGCCACCATAAATTAATATAATTAGTTAATAGCTACTTTTGCCAAACAATTGAAAAATCTTGCAATACGCCCGGTAAGCATCACCTTTTCAACCGTATTGTTTTTATTTGAATTTGGCTTTTTGGGATACCAGATCGAAACTGCGACAGCACGAGAAAATTTCGGGACAGGATGGCAATGCCCTTGAAAATTTTCTCAGTCGTATAAGTTGCATGATAAAATTTTCGCAGGTTGTGCAATTAATATATCTGAGTGACATACATGTAGTCTTTACAAAACCGTGGTGCAGATCTCTGTGGGTGTGAAATTCGCGGAAAATAAATACCAAGTCATTAATAGTGACGTCGATGTTTAAAATAAGCCAGACGATTTAGAGATAGGCGCATATCCCCAATTATATTTGGCTTGAGTGGCTACCGTGTAAATTGAACCGTATAATGAAATTTGGCGCCGTCTCCCATTTTTTCCACGTGATTGGCTTCATTTATATCTTTCAATGTTCATATTTTTCAATTTTGTCAATTTTTGTTACTTCGTCAACTTTTGGATGTCACTTACTTCTGTATCGTCAATTCATTTCTCACTTTAAAGCATTTTATAGAGTTGTAGTTGAAATTATTGTTGCCACGATAGTTGTGCCCCTCTTGCAAGTTGATTTTTGCTGCCTTTACGAAGGTATCCTAAATAGTGGCCAGCTGTGAGTTTCTCTCCTTTTATCTTAGATTGATTTGATTAACAGGGTATATTACTGCACGGCAACTCGAGCCAACGTTTAACCAGATATCGCACGTCAATGCATTCTCATGATACCAATATTCTATTCAATATACTGAACCTTAACTATAAGTTCTGTGGTAAAGAGTCAGTATTTGTGTTTGACCCGGTTGACCTTCCGAGTAGCATAGACTAACGGTCAAAAGAACTTCTTAAAATATAGGCTTTACTACTTTTAGAGAAGCTGAGTCGGTTTTTTATATGTAAATATGTGTATATGTATATATGTACATATGTATATATGTATATATGTATATATGTATATATGTAGATATATAGGGAGAGAGACTCGAAAGCCGTCTACCATTTCTGCGTATAAATATTATATAAAGCTCTACATTATCTTAACGTTTCGATGTTATCTTCGTCAGATTGAATATCTTGAAAAGTATTACAGACCTGCTTTATATATATATATATATATATATTATATTTATATATATATAATTCTCAAAGAGTGGAGCATTACCACAATATATATATATATATATATATGTATATATAAGTACTCAGGAGACTCTTAGTAATTATTTTATATATATGTTTATCATTCTTGCTTTTATGTGGACTGACTCCAGAACGGCCAAATGAAATGCAGACCTGGCCTTTCCTATGATACGGAAGCAAATGTCCGTGTACACGGGATTTTCCAAGTTTCAATTAGTTGAATATGCTGATTATCATCAGATACGTTACTTCGCAGTTTGGTGGAATAGATTCGTGCTCCCGACGCTGAGTGTAGTAAACGAAGTGTAGTCAATTATTTCCAGTCTGTGCCGTGCACGCCTGCCGCAAGCCACCCCTTACATATGCTATTCTTCAGAAGTGAAGACCTGAGTGCATATTTAAATTGTAGTACATTTGGGTTGTTATTCTACCCTAAACGTCCACGTACCTTACAAAAGAACATTTCTAATGCGTCCTGAGAAAACCTGTACGTAAGAACACACTGGAGCTGATGCGATTCCCTCAATTCCTTCGTGATGGCAAGTATTGATTTTGAAGACACTGTGAATCCCAAAATAAATGTCTTTGGAGGGCCCTTTAGTAATTTTGACTTTCTGATGTCAGACAATTGCCGCAAGTATGTACATGTACTGCTTATACTGCTCAGCATAAAAAATATTCTAGCGGCGTAAGGGCTGCTTGTACTGCTTCCAAATTTACTTTTGCAGTTCATTATATCGAAAACGTTTAATCTTTTTCTCGATAAAGACTGCAGTTGTACCCTATTATTTACTCAATTTTTATTTATTCGCATCAAAATCTTAACACTATGTGAAGTGTAGGTAGGCTGGGTTCAAATTTATTTCTTCACATTCCACTAAGGTGCCTTTGGTCATTGTGTGGAAAGGGGTGTTTCGTGTCTATATGGATATCTTGCTGTGAATGTGACACGATGTGTGGCACAATAAATTTCAATTTTGATGAAGCTGAAATGTGGTCACGAAAACAATTGAGATTTGGCAAATCTTGGGAGGGGGGGCATGGCCCCCTCTTCCCCCGGTTCCCCCGTGCCTGTGGTAGTAACATGTAATCGTAACTGAAGCATTCATGTGACAATCATAATGTGTCAATACCACAATACGCATATTATACAAGGGTTGGTTAGTACTCTGTGCTTAATTGAAGGTGTCAAATTGCATTTTTGGGTCGATGAGATTTCGTTTTAATACTATTTTACTACGAACCTTTTTGGGAAGTTTAGGGAAAAGCCCTTCCCCTTTTAAATTGCCCGTTCCTTCTTTTATGGGAAAGAGAGGTACTGCAGTTAGGGCCTCATATAATTAAAGTATTATATTTCGAATTATTGTCAGCGCCTACTCCCATTTACAGTATGCCTAAAATCATTCGATTAGCCAAGGGTCATTATATTATGAACCCCCTCACCACACTTATTCGCCTCTGTAATCAAGGACAGAAGAAGGGGCGGAGCAAAGTATCTTGAATTGGAGGTATGAAATATCGAGGACTTATGATCAACCCAGTCTAGCCTCACTTTTGCTGAAGAGACTTGCGACATTTATGGTTCTCCTCTAATTTTCGTATGGTTATAAATTTGTTTCATGGGTACTGCTTCACATCCTTCTCACATCTCACAATCTGTAATACATCGTTTCCAGATTGATTAGGAATGCTATAGCCATACGCATCCCCTTTTCACGGCCTTTGAAAAGTGTGAAATTCATGCTTCTTGTGTAGGCTTTATGGGAGTATTTACCACGGAAGGTTTCTACTTACTTGTGGAACGACAACGACTTGTCTTCCCCAATACTCCGTTTAATACAGTTAAATGCTGAACACGATTTAAGCATTTTGACGAAGACTTCTAGCGAATAATAGAGCTCGTCGGTAATTTAAAATTAAGAAACGTTCGGCACCTACTCCACGTCTGTAGTATTTTAGAGAGTGTTTACGTTAATTCCCTCGCGCTTTTTTGTTATTGCCACTTCTTTGGAGCCATATTGGTAGTTTCTAATTTCCGTGTCACGTGATAAAGTAAGCGCTCTAGCCCAGGTTCTTCCTCTATGTTCTGCATGCGTAACCAATAATGGCTCTCGCTTTGCACGCATAAGATGAAATGGTGGGAAATCGAAACAGTAAACCTGTGACGCTTGTGGTTGTACAATAAAGCGAATAAGGAGGCGCAATGTATGAAGGGTGTGGGTTTGTATTCAGATAATGAGGGAAACGAAAGAAGGAGGCGATTAGCCTTTAAAAGGCTTATTTTCGTAACATGTCTCTTTGAATTATAGCGACATATATGTGAGATACTGACGGTGTGTGACCTGGTGGCCCTGTTGCCACACGGCCATAATCCCGGTTCATCTTTCATTTTGATGTTGGTTAAAATATTTCAGTCAAATGTGCGTAGTCTATTCAAAGTGCTTATTGGATATGGACTGTCAAAGTATCTAAGTTGCCTTCTGTCTCAAACCAACCCACCCAAAATGCTGCTTGAGACTAATGATACGAAGCATCATTCTGCTTCTCAGTACCGGTACCTACTAGAATTATCTTCCCTAGACTTTGACTTGAGAAACGTTTAAATCTTCCATCGACGTATTTGGATCTGCCTGTAAATGTTTTCCAATTCCCAATCCAGAAAAAATGTTTCCCAAGGTACAAAAAGTTTGTAAATAATCCCCCCCCCCCTAATTTTACTCATCACACCCCTTGTTAATTATCGGGGAACTCTAGTGGGTGAATTCTGCTCAGCACTTTGTGAGCCATTAATTTTTCATGCATATTTTCCTCTCGAGGCACTCATTACTAATTGACTGTTTTATAAACTTTTATATAAGTTACAACTGACCGATTCGGCTTCCATTATCTTTGGTCAGAAGAGGCCACTTGCCACTGCGGGAAAATTTAGAGCTGAACCCCTTAAATTTGCGATCATGCCTCCCCCTTTATAATATTTTAATGTTAGGGTTTTGTCAAGGTTCAAAAATAAGCTTGTCTGAAGAAATAGGAGTGTCAAGTGTTAGTAGAAATAGCAGCCATCCCTCCCCCCTCCCCCCCAAAAAAAATATATACCTTGGCTACGGGCCCTTGTCAGAACGTTTGCGTGTGTAAACCTTAGCACGTTAAAGATATGCGCCTACAATTCACAAATAACGATAGTCTCTTCTTCGATTCGTCGTATGTACTCGGTAAAGAAAAGTTTAAGACTTGCCATTTCAGCTTCTCTGAATCAAATCCTTCAGCAGCTCTCCTTCAACTCAACTCACAAATATTGTTCTTAAACTGCCTTAAATCTCTTTGCCCTACCCTCGACATTTTCAGCGAATAACTAACTTTGATTAGAAAATATTAATGTGATCTATTTGGTACTTTAATCTTTCTAGAATCCTCTGAATTGGGAGTGGATTTTTTAAAAGTGTCTCCTGTTAATTCCGCACGTACGTTCGTATAATGGCGGCCTCCACATTTCACTATATTTGGTTACGCATTCAATAGTGCGAGAACAATAGAGTTATCCGTCCTGCAATTTCATATGTAGTTCAATGGTCATCACTGTACGATGACAATATTAGGTAAATAAAACATTAGCCCTGTTATGACCAGTTAAGCCAAGATATTTGTTATATTTAAAACAACGTTTGTTAAGTGTGTTGCCATGGAAAAAAGAACATTGTTGTGAGGTCACGCAGATCTTCCCTGTCTAGTAAGGCTTGACAAGTTGTAAGCATGTTGAACTGTGCCTTTCCTTATGCATAAGGAATACATAGCCGATGGTATCTTATCCCACGTCTTAGAATTTTTTGTTGTTTGGAAGACACCAGATCAAGGCCCGTAATTTAAAATACTTTACCGTTGGCGAATGTGCCTGATGGAGCACAGATCTTGCTATCATTTGAAAAGAAAGGCAGCATTCTAGTTGAGATTGATATGCCCTAAATATACCACTGGATATGTTCAATTTTAGGCCTAGATGGCCCAACGTTGCATCAAATAATACGTTCCTTTGTTTTGTCATCCATGTCATAGATGACGATTGTTTCCGCGCCGTTACTTAGCTGTGCTTTAGTTTTTACCCATTTGCTTTTCGTAAGTGGTTTTCAATCAAATCTACAAATCTAATACCATGAAAGTGCATCAATGTCGTTCTCTGCTTGTTTTGAGGTAATCTATGTGCATTTGCAACGTGAGTTGCAGCATAGAGGGAAGCTTACACCACTATTGACCATCTGCAAGGTTTTACATAAGTGCTTGTAAGAACAAATGGTTATAATTATCAACTCTCACTCTATAGATTACGAGAATTATGAAGGTGTTAACCATAGCTACACATCAGATGTAGAAGAAATATTCAGAAGCGTGAGCGTTAAGGCTTGAATCAAAACTTTAAAAGAAGGAGCTGTAGAGCTTAATGTTTGACATCTTTATTGATATCTCCTTTGAGTATTTTAGTCACTCTTTTGGTCTTTGCTTAATTATTCGCTTGTCGGGTACTTGTTTGCTTGTTTTTCACTTCTGAGGAGGTTTTGGTGGAAATCACCGTTCAATTCAGTGCAGTTCATTTATTATTTTCAACGACACATTACACTCTAATGTCAAATACTACAGGAGATCGGTAGTAAGTTGGAAGACCCAGTGTGGAGGTGGTGTGGGTCCCAAATGAAAATATTTCCCAGTTATTACTGTGTAGTAAATGGGTGGGTATCTCACAAAAAGGAAGTGGCAGGAACAAGTTGGTGTAGTAAGTGAGCAGGTTTCTCTGAAAAAGAGTTTGAATGTAAATACTAGTGCCAAGGCAGTGGGAGGTGCTTGTGCAGAATAACATGTGGATTGAAAATTAATTAAGTGGTGACAGTCCCTTTGAAGTAAACAGGAGTGCAGTATTCATCCCAAGCATACATATTTTGCCAATTTGATAGATTGGAGCTCAATCTGGCTCCATCAGTCTGGCCGATCAAAGGTGAGGTTTTGGTGATGTAATCCCTGGCTGTGCTTATCATCTAGATACACCAAGTGGCACGGATTTTAAGATTTACTTGTGCCTCGTACCTTTTGGTGAAAAACTTGGGAATCGGGGTTAACGGGGTGGTACAGTACCCTCCCACTCAAATATGCAATTGTGTGATCTCTAGCTGTGTCTATCATCCAGAGACCTCAAGTTACACGGATTTTAATATGTTCAAAGCATCTTGTTAAGGAATAAAACTAACATAGTTAGATACTGAGTGCTGCAGGAGCGGGTGGCAAGTATGGTTCATATTTGTTGCAGCTGGCATGGTTCCAGTTTTGAAATTTTTTACCAATGTTTCCTGCAGTGTTATGTGCCTGCCTGGACTGGAATTAATAATTTTCTGAGCACTCTCGCTCCAAGTTTGATGGCATTGTGGTGAAGCAGCGAGGTGAAGAAGCACGAGTGCAAAGTCTGCAATGAGCTTGTAATTGATGGAAGGATGAGAGTTCACATTGGATACCACATACTCATGCATGACATAAATGGTAACATGTGGAATTTTTTGTGGTCTAGATTCCAGCCAGTGCTCAAACAAACTTAAAGCCACAAGCAGAAGTTCCAAAAGTACATACTACAAGCTTGAGTCCTCATGCGAATTTTTTTATCCAGTTTTTGCCAAGCGAAACAAATGTACCAATTATTTGATGAAATGCGATGCCCGAAACTGCAATGCTGACATCTGGAAATACCACATGTTGAACCATTACAATGAATCATCATTATCATCATCATCACCCAGTGCCATACTGTCGAGCAGCGTTAGCGATCATGACCCTTCATCTCGAACGATTACCCATTACTTCTAATAGATCTTCCATTGTAGTGCCAGTCCATCTTTTCACATTATCTGACAAGCTATAGCGTGGTCGTCCTGTCGTTACAATGAGTGCAACCCATTAATTTCTATGCCGGATGAATTTGTTGTCACAAGTGTAGAACACAAAGCAACAGCAGTATATAAAGTTTGACTGTGAGAACTCGTTTTGATGGATGATTACGAAATCCACAGTGAACAGTTTTTTCTATTGATTTGTTAGTTAATTTTTACACGGTCAATGGCGATTGAAGAGTTTCCCATGTACTCTTGTGTGCTTAATTGTAGGAGGGAAGGGGGCCATATTGCATTTTTGACAAAATTACCCTCAATTGCATTTTATTATTATAAGAGTTTGACTCTAAAACAACCCCCCTCCCATTTTACAAAAATGGAAGAAAAGTACATGTAGAACGTTTTATCCCCCCCCCCCCCCAACAATTAAGCACACAAGAGTAGTCGCAAATATTTTAAGGACAAAAAGTATGCACAAACAAGAATTTTGTTTTGCAATGCTTGATTGCAAAACAAAACACCTTGTCATCATGATTTAGGAACAGGCTAATTGTGAAATTTGGTGGTAGGTCCCTACTTTTGGGACAGAAATTCCAGTTACTACACAGTAGTAAATGGTCAGTGGGTAGGTGGGTATTTTCTGAATTGGGTTTTCTCATTTACTACACAGTGGATCTTCCCACTTACGACCGACCCCCCCCCCCTGAATACTACAATAATCGATGAAAATTGCTTAGAATTGTTTTCATAATTAAAATGTCGATATAATTGCAGAAAATAAAATAAAAAAGTACAAGAAGGCGAATGTCATGGGTGACTGCCTTTTCGTTGGTCGCCTCATCGTGGACAATGACAGTTTCTTTACCGAAAAAAATTCACAGGTAACATTTTACGCCCCAAACCTGGATACGTTTTTAGTGGTAAACAGCTCAGACTATAGGCTTCTCAGTAATTGACTTAATTTCACGTTTTGAAGAAGTCCTCTCCAACACTAAACAGTAATATTTTCGTAAGTCTATATTTGGAAGGCAATTTAGTTTGGCCTGACCAACGTTTCACATGAATCAAGTTAATCTATTAAAAAGATGATATCCGCCGTTTGTAAACTGCTGTATATAACAGAATGCTTTCATAATTCTGTTACCAGAAAAAGCTAAACTTAAGTCTAAATTTAAAATTAAGCAAAAATCTAAAAAGACTTACGGTTGACCAATTACCCTCATTCAAGAAGAGCCATAACCTATTATAATTTGATTGCATAAAGTTGAGTTTTTGTATCCACACCGCGACTGACCCAGATTGATGTATTTTAAACTGCATACAAGTCGTAACTGTATTTGGTGTTCCTGTCTCCTATAATGTTTCCCAGTTTGTAATCATGCAAACATAACACGTCAATTTTAATATTTTTACTTATATAATTTCTTCTATAATATAAGCCTCAACCTGTCTGTCCGTGTGTATGTATGTGTATGCACTATTTATGTGTATTTTTATCTTGTATAATTGGGAAGCAGTTGATTGTCCTTACAAAACTTATTGTAATCGATGTCACAGTTGCATTTTGTGAGACGTATGGGAACTCCTTTGAAATGTCTTATTATTTCGCAATACCCCCACAATACTACAAATGAAAACCACTTTTTTAACATAATAAATCGGATCTCTCCCTGTTGCCATTTTCAAGTGAGTAAAATCTGACAAGCGGACCATTAATGAAGGCATTCCAATAAAATACTAATATGCGTGTGGAAATTTAAAATATATAGAAATGATAAACAAAAGGCTAAAATATTTGCGTGAATAGTAAAATTGTAAATTGCGTCATAAAACAATGTAAAATGAGTTGGACGTTTAGGGGCGGTATGTGGGAAAGTAAAAGCGTTCGGTTAAAACAGATTAAGATGGTTATTGATAGTTAAAATAATATAGTTAAAATGCAAATCTAAAATAAAACGTCGAGATATATGCTAACCGGCTACAATTTATAATACTCTAAGTACATGGACAAAACCTTCGTCCTTGTTTATTGTTGGGCTGTCCCTTTTAATCCGTAGTGCTTCTGCTATTTGCAGGTCAGTACTGTTTTGTTTGCGTTAGCGTATGGTCATGTTGTGGTAAATGTCAATTGTCCCGTTGTGTTCTTGTATTTGTCCTTTTATGGTTCCATTCTGCTTGTGTTGTTTCGCACGGGTTTTCATGGTGTTAGTAGTGTAACCAATGTAGTTGTTTCTGCCGTTACATGCAGCATCTGGGCACGTAAGTTGGTATGCTACATGATCTCGTCTTTTTAAAATGTTGCCCATTCTGTCAGAGCAGTAGAAAATTTATAAGTTTTAACGTAGTTCCTGTGGTCGTTGGTGTGACATGTCTTTTAAGAATCGATTTTAAGATGTTCTCTTCTTTGTTTGTGTGGGGTGTCCATTGTCCTTGGAAGTACAGTGGAATTTTTGTTGTTGTTCTTGTTGCTGTTGCTTCGTCTGTCTTTTTCTGTTCGCTGGTATCGCTGTTTAGGATTACAGTTTTTCCTCCGTTATCTGATAAAATCACCATCAAACGAGCAGATAAGGGAGGAAAAACTGTAATCCTAAACAGCGATACCTACACACAAAAACTACATAGAGTACTCCAAGAGAAACCAAAATTCAAAAAGCTGAAAAGAGATCCCACAGAAATTTGAACATGGTAAACAGTGAAGTTTAAAAGGACAGTATACACCAGGACGCATAATTGGGCTACCAAAAATACATAAGGACCCCCTTGACCCACCACTCAAGCCCATCATTTCCATGTTAGGCACTCCAACCCATAACCCTGTTGTTTCGTCGGTCTTTTGCTGTTCTTTGTTTCCTATGTTCTGCAGGAATTGTTTGATAGTTGCGTCAATAAGAATTTGTGGGTAGTTGTTGTTAGTAAGACTTTTTGTATGTATGTATGTATGTATGTATGTATGTATGTATGTATGTATGTATGTATGTATGTATGTATGTATGTATGGCGATGTTTGGTAGTTCTGTTTTCTTTTCAGTCACAATAAAACTTGATTCGTAAAAATCTGGTTTAAGAACTGACTCAGAAACTGCAAAAATTTTCACATTTCCTGTTCCTGCTTGCAGTTTTTCTGCATATGTAGAATCTATACTAATGTTAATTTTGTCGTTGGCTACATCTATTGATTCTGATGATACTCTATTTCCTTGACTGTCTGTTATGAAATATAGAACTGAATCTGTGTTTTTCGTCTCAACTTTTATTGAAAATTCTTTTCCTTTTTGGACGACGTTTTCTAACTCTATTCTTGAAATTGTTGGAAATTCTGGATTCTCAAACTCAGACCAACTTCCTGCCCTAAATGGATACGATTCATCATTAAATGCACTAATGGAAATTGTTCGTGATTCTGGTGAATATGCCTCTAAATAATAAGGACCGTTACTGATTACTGCGTGATTATTTTCATCAATCCATTTTATTGAGGAATCAAATCTGTCTTGAAAATATTTTGATTCCGAATTATTCTTTTCTAATGATACCGGTACGTGATTTGAATCTCTAAACTCTTCCAAATAACTTTTGATAAGATTTGCATCATTTGGAATGATTAGTGACAACCAATTGATATTTTTGCTTGTTGCACCTGATCTAGAAAATGATACTTTTCCATCTAGAACTGCTTTTTCCATTGCGGCAGATATTTCCCAAGGCATCGTGTTCCAAATAACTGCCCAATCAGCTATCTCTCCTTCATCAAAATGCCAATAATCTACATAAACTTCGATAGTATCCTTGTCAATCTGATTTATTCCAATTATTGTTTGAATATTTTGTGCAGCTCTTGGTGTAAATTCCGTATCAAATGTTCGATCATTTTCATCTGTTTGTGTTCCCCACTCAATTGTAAAATACAGAGCATGCATAACATCATTCATGTCTATTTTTTGACCATTATGCCAGTTTCCAAAATTAAAATCAAAAATGACTTTACTCTTAGCCATTGTATCTGGTTTGATGTTTTCCCATTGTTGCAAACTTGGATTCCATATTATTGCATCTGTTGGAACTGTTAGATTTCCATTTGGTCCTGCGGTTTCTATCTTCCAATTTGTTCTAATTGGAAATGTTTCTCCTGTAAATGGATGCTTAAATGTTCCAGGATCTGATATCACCCCCCAAATATGTCTGCTATAACTATCAGTAAAACCCATAATTGGATTCCATGCCCCTTGGTAGATTTGTTTAACTCCAATCACTAATTCGTCATTTTGACTTTGTGCATTAATTGGAGTAAACCTGCTTGGTACACCTGCTCCAAAGTCATTTACCACTCCTTCAATTTTTTCATTTACAACATATTGATCAATTTTACTTGCCAAAAAAATTCTTACTGATTCGTTAATTCCTTCTACAACTGCATTTTGAATTAACTCTGATCTATTTTTAGCAGTTTCAAAATCTCCTGTGTATATTTTTTGAGTTAGTTCGTCTATCTTTGTATTTTCATAATTCCAATATGATGGGTCGTTAAATCCTGGCATGTTCGAAAACCATGGCGAATACATTTGACTTAGTCCTACTGAATCATATTTTACAAACGCTGAACGTGCCCATCCTTCTGTATACAAATTCCATTTCAAATCTGATGGGTTTGAGCCGTATACTATAACAAATGCTTTATTCAAATCCCCAAAATCTTTCTTAACTGAAAATCCAATTCTCTCTAATTCTACTGCCAAAATCTCTCCGATTGATTTTCTAACTGGATCATCACTTCTGATGAACATCCTAATTTCTATGGGGGATTCATCTATGTACCATTTCTCATCTATTTTTACTGCCCCTTTTTCTTTTAGAACCTCTGTGATAATTTCCTGAGCCAATGCAGGATTGTATTTGAAATTAAATCTCTCTAATTCTTCTAAAATTGTTAGATATTCTGGGTCAGAAGGTCCGTAATAGGAAATTATTGGTGAACCGTATCCTCCCATTAATTCATTAACTATCAATTTTCTATCCACTAAATAATTCAGAGCAAATCTGATTTCCTTTATAGAAAACGGATTAAATTTTTCTGCTTCTGCAGGATTGACTAGAATACTATATGAGCCTCCTGTGGAATCAAAAACATGTAATCCTTCTCTTGCTTGACTGTTTTCTAGTCTGTCTGAAGATATTCTGTAATAATACATGTCAAGATTACCATTACGAACTTCTTCTAATGCTGTATTTTCATCCAAATATTGGATAAATTTTACAGAATCTACAAACACATTTTTTTCTGCAAACACTTGATTTGTCCCAAAAATAACAATTGAAAGAGCTAGTATGACAACTAGCATATTTTTCATATCCATAATTTAAGAGGCTCATAATAAAACCTATATCATAATACCCTGTTCTTTATTTCTTAAAACCTAAATTCCTTTCATGATTCATGAATTTAAATTGAAAATAAATCCAAAAATGATTCTTGGACTAAAAGGAATAATCCCTGGAGGTGTATCTGCAAAAGATTTTTCGGCTGTAACTAAAATAAGCGAAGATGAATCAAAATCGATTTTAGATGAATTTATCAAAAACAACATTGGAACAAAACAAGATAATTTTTATTATTTTGAAGAGGGAGATAAATTAAAGATAGCTATATCTCTACTTGAAAAAGGATTCCCAATAGATGAAATTTCTGTTGCTTTGGACTGGAAAGACTTTGAAGGATTAACTGCAGAAATACTCTCTTCCAAAAATTTTGCAGTGATAAAAAACATGATTTTAACAAAACCTAGAATGGAAATTGATGTTGTTGGAGTTAGGTTAGGAATTGCAATATTAATTGACTGCAAACATTGGAAGCGTTATAGCATGTCCTCTCTTTCAACTGTTGTTAAAAAACAAATTGAGAGAACAAGGCAATATGTGGCAAAGACAGAAGGTGCTATTGCAGTTCCTGTTATTGTTACCTTGTATCAAGATAAGGTTGATTTTATTGAAAATGTGCCTATAGTTCCAATCTTTCAATTCTCATCCTTTATTGATGAATTCTATGGAAACATTGATCAAATGAAAACTATAGAAAAAGACTAGTTATGAAGAATATTACTCCTCCAATTAGAAATCCTTTAGTGATTTTTAATGAGTTGTCTAATGCCTTTGAATAATCTTCGTAGATTCCCTGTCCCATCACTTTAACTTCTGTTTCATTTTCTAAAATCTCAAACTTTGCAGTTGATGTATTTGATTCAGCATTACTTGCAATCTCCAAGAACCATTTTGCAAGTTTGTCTGCACCTGTAATTAGTCCTAATTGATAGTACCCATTTCTATTTCTGGCTTTAACTGGGGCATAATGAGTATCTGATGTACAAATTTCAAGTAATTGAAGGTCTTTTTTTGCAAACAAGTCTATGATTTTTTCCCTTACCCCATTTTCCATATTGTTTGCATCTGCCCAACCTAGAAAATACTTCTTTTCATTAATTTTGAGACATACTATTCCTAGTCCTCCCATTCCTAAGTCTTCAGTCCAAACATCCATGTCGTCTGAATTTGCGTATCCAAATTCAATTGGGAAACTATCTTTTGTGATTAGAGTGTCCAAACAAGATTTAGCAGCTTTTAGCATATCTTCTCCATCTTCATTTGAAATTTCTTCTCCCATTGCATTGTGACAATCAACGATTAGTGGTTTTGAATAATTTCTGTTTTTAGCATATTGTTCAATATCATTTTTCATGTAGTTTGGAATGTCTTCCATTCCATGTGGTGATAGTGACAAGAACAGTAGTGGATTTTTTCCAAAAAGTAAACCAATTACTCTTGCTTTGTTGATTTGTACAGTTACTGGTTCTGTACATTGTAATCCTTCTTCTTTGACTTTACTGTTTTCTAGATTTTTTAGATAATTTTCAACCTCATTTTTTGATGGAAGATTAAGTGCATGATCTGATATACTGTGCATTACCATGGCTGATGATGACAAATTTTTGTAAATCAAATATGGGATATTACTGCCTCCTACTGGATGATATGGGCCAGGATGAATTTCTGGAAGAACCATTCTGAATTCTTTGTTTCCTTCATTAGCTGATAATCTTATTTGTGATGTTGCAACTTTAGTTTCACTAGAACGCTCTTCCATGATTTCTTCTGCTTCTGTATGATCATTTTTTTGTGATGCAAGATATGCTTGAATTGTTTTATGTGTACTCTCCATTCCTGGTCTTCCTGCCCTATCTGTCAGTACTGACCATACACTAGCAATTATCATAAATGAAATTCCGTAGAACAACGTCATTGGGTCACTTAGCATTGGACCCCACAAATCTTGTGGGACTAAAACTGCAAACATTGCTAGTGGTTGAACAAAACAAATTGCCCATGCTTTCTTAAGACTCACTCCAAGCGTTGTGGTGTAGATTCCAATTCTAAAACTTGCAAAGAGGAACATTCCAAACGTTACAAAGAACAACGATGTTTCTTTAGATAAGACAAAACTTGCTAGTAATCCTAACAATACAGTTGCGGCCCATAACATATTTGCAAACAATGAGGAATGTAGCGACTTTGAGTATTCTTTTTTCTTTGTGAATCTTGTATCCAGTAATTGTGTTAAGAAAAGCACTGTCAATACTGCAGGTATCATATACCATGTTTGCTCAATACTACTGCCCAAATATCCTAAAAGTGTAGCAAGTGAAATTATTGCGGCAACTCCTAGTGACACTACCAGTGAAAAGTAATGTGATGATGGATTAACTAGAGTAAGGGAAAACCTATTGTGAATATTTGAAACATCGTCTGATTCTTTTTCCATTTCTTATTCAGGGAGCTAAAAAGATATCGATTGCCCATGATATGGAAATTAAACTAATAGGAATTGATACTACGATTCTTGGATCTATTTTGAATCCTTTTGTCTCATCTTCAAAGAATCTCATGAGACCTCCACTTGATGCTGGAAGTGGTGCTGATTTCTTATCTGCCATTTAACACGAAAACAAGGATTTTGACATAAAAACTTTATTGTTTATTCTTGATCTTATCTATTGCCTCTAGTAGGGAATTAATCGAATTTAGTATCTCCTGCTGCTTTGTATGATCCTTTTCTTCTTCTAACTCTTTTGACAAAATTGCAAGTTTTTTTTCTAATATTTCCGATAGTGATGATTTAATCTCTTTTTGGTCAACTACTGGGATCTCTTTTTTCTCAGGTTCTCTACCACAACTTATGCATAATGCATGTCCATCTTTCATCACTCTTACTCCTTTGCAGTATGGACATGGTTCGCTGAGTAATGTTGCTCCTTGCAGTAACATTTCTGCTGCTTTTTTTGTAAGATCTTTTGACACACTTTTTCTTGGATTTTCTATCTAAAAAATCCAATTATTTTCAAAAATATTGTATTTCAAACAAGGCTTAATAGTGCGTACAATTGAATTTATTCGAACGAATGGCAGTAATTTGTAATACTTGTGGTCTTCCTGAAGACTTGTGTGCATGCGGTGAACTTGCCAAAGATAGCACCAAAATTATAATTCGATTAGAAACAAGACGGTTTAAGAAAAAAGGTACTATGATTGAAGGCTTGGATCCTAAACTAAATAATTTAGAAACCGTCGCAAAGGAGCTAAAAAGCAAGTATGCATGTGGTGGAACTGCCAAAGAAGGTTACATTTTCTTGCAAGGTGATCATCGTGACACCATCAAAGACACTCTAACTGATCTGGGCTTTGCTGAAGAAAGTATCGAGTTACACTAAAACAAATTGCAAAATCAAAATAAATTACTCCAAGCTGTTGGTATTCCTTTTACTGCATTACTTTCCGTAATCTTTGGATTACTTTTGGTTTCTTTTCCAATTGGTATCTTTGTTATTTTTGAAAGCGATATTGGAGGGGATATCAATTATGACTTTCCGATAACCCATTTAGCATTATTTGAAGGGACTTCAGTATATCAAACTGCATCTGAGGTTAGCATTGGTGATGTCTTTGTTGGTCTGTGGATTTTCTATGTTGTTTTGTTTGTAATTGCAATACTGGGTCCTAAAACTGGATTTTTAAAATCATTTACCTCTATCATATCTTTTGGAAAATACGATTCTACTTCAAACTATATGGTTGGTGTTACAAAATGGTTATCTATTTTGGTTCTTGTTTCTGTATTGATTAATTTTGTACAGGAACAATTTGGAATTGTAACAGTTCCTCCTCTTGATGACAATGATTTGATACAATTTTTCTATGTTTCACTTGCGCCTTTGATTGAAGAGATTGGATTCCGTTTAATTTTGATTGGAATTCCATTATTTGCGCTTTATTCTCGAAGAGCATCTGTGAAATATTTCTTCAAATGTTTGTGGTCTCCTAGAAATCTTGACATTTATGATTCTAAAAAAGCAATATTGCTGATTGTTTTTGTTGGTATTTTGTTTGGATTTGCTCATATTGCATTTGCAGAATCTTGGACTGAAGGAAAATTTGCTCAAGCTACTGCTGGTGGAATCATCTTAGGATGGGTCTATCTTAGATTTGGATTTGTTGCATCTTTATTGATCCATTGGGCAACAAACTATTTCATATTCTCTTATGCAACTTTTCTATCTCAGATTAATTCAATATCTATTGAAAGTGCATTTTCACATTCCTTAATGTCTACTTTGGAATTGTTACTTTTAGCATCCGGAATATTGTCTGTGGGAATGTTGTTTTTGCATAGATATTGTTCTAAAAAGGAATCTCTAGAGGTTTAAGGCTACTTTCAGGCCTTTGTACCTATTTCTGATGGTCACTTCTGTGACTCCTGCAGCCTCGGCTACATCGCGTTGTGTTTTGTTTTCTCCATTTGTTACACATGCAACATAGAGTGCAGCAGCTGCCAATCCCATTGGGTCTTTACCTGCTGAAATTTTATTTTCTTCTGCAGTTTGCAAAATCTTTGTTGCTTTTCTTTTTGTTTTCTCTGATAAACCAGCTTTACTTGCAATTCTTGAAATACATTTGATTGGGTCTACTACTGGCATCTTCAAATTTAATTCTCTTAACAATAATCTGTAACATCTTGCAATGTCTTTTCTTTTGATATTACTTGCTTGTCCAATATCTTTTAATGTTCTTGGAGTTTCAGTGTCTCGACATGCAGCATAAAGTGCTGATGCAATCAAAGCTGAAATGGAACGTCCTCTAACTAATCCTTTCTCTAATGCCTTTCTGTAAATGTAAGCTGCTTTTTCAATAACTGCATCTCCAACTGCTAATTTGTCTTTGAGTCTGTCTAGTTCGCTAAATGCTTGTCTAAAGTTTCTGTCAACTGGTTCGTGAACCTGACTTCTACTGTCCCAAGTTCTTAATCTCTCAATGGTACTTTTCATTGAGGCAGTTAATGGCTTTCCAGTTGCATCTCTATTTTGAGGATTGATTACAGTAGCTAATCCCATATCGTGCATTGCAAGTGATGTTGGAACTCCTGCTCTGCTTTTGTTTTCACCTTCATTTGAAAAGGATCTCCATTCTGGACCTGACTCTTCAACTTTGTCAGTGATTACAAATCCACATTTTCCACAAAAATTCTCACCAGTATTTGCATCAGTTACTAGTGTTCCCTTTCCACATCTTGGACATCTGTCTTTTGGATTTACTGTTTTAACCATTTTTTATATCTCCCAAAACCTTTTATGATAATATTTAACATTTTCTAAATCATTACTTATAAGTCTGTTGGTGATCGTATCTAAAAAATGGCAATTTTTGGAGTATTTTTTTAATTTTTTTTATGGTGATTCTAAAATCTGTTTAATTTTTTCTGCAATGTGTGGTTTCTCTTTTTGTTCTAAAAGAAATTTCAAATCTTCTGCATTATCTACATCACACATTATTCTCTTGACAAACACCATTGCAACATTTAGTGTGTGTTCTTTTGCAGTGCTCATGTGAATCTTGTAACTGTCTTCATCATAATGAGTTTCCATCAAATCAATTGGCATTCTTACAAGTGCGTTTGTCCCATCAAATCTTCTTGATGGAACGATTATTGCAAAGTTAGGATGCATCTTGTAGTTTAACATAAAGTCAACATCTTGTGTTTTGATGTATGGTATATCTTGAGGAAATACCATTGATGCATCAAAATTATTTTCAAGTAGATATTTGTCTGCAAGTGCAACTGCACTGTTGACACTTTCTTCTTTTTCATCAATTATTATGTGAACGTTGAATTTTTTTCCAATCTCAATTGCTTTTTCTTCTTTTGTCACCATGACAACTTTATCAATTTGCGGTGAGATTGAAACTGTTTGTAAAATCTCCTCTAACATCACTTTACATAAATCTTCAACTTTTTTTGGAGGTAAATCTAAACGGGTTTTTGCATTAGAGAAAGTCTTTACAGGAATTATTGCAGCTATTTTCAAATTATACGTGTACTTGTTTTAAAATGAAATTTGCTAATGCGTCTTCAGCAAGTTTGTTTTTCATAGTAATTTTAGTTTCAAACACTTTCATGTCTAAACTTTGAATTTTCTTTGATAGCATTCTATCTTTAGTGTCTACTATGATGTTGGAACATACATCAGAATACATTTTTGCTAAGCCATAAGCATTTGATTCAATTCCTGCAGCCTGCATGTATTTTGCTGCAGGTCCACTGATTGCATCGTCTCCAATTAATGGACTAATTGCAACAACTTTTTTCTTGATTTTTGATAATTCTTTTCTTATTCCTTTGATTTGCAACATTGGACCGATTGAAGTTAATGTTTCTAAGGCAAATACTTAAATGGTCATCTCTTAATTTGCAATTAGATTAACATTTATGGTTGTAAAGGGTAAATTATTAACAATCCGGAAGTTTAAGGTTATCGTTTGGTTTGATTGGTGTAACCGTTGTCAACAGATTCAAAGAATTAATTCTACCTTAACTGGATTGACTATCGACTTGTGATTGTTGTGTTGAAGGCTAGCGATTCTGCTTTACGATAAAGTTTAAAATTATTCTTCTACTTGTCACAACTAATAACAGTTCTTCAAATGTTAGATAAAAATTGTCATTCTTATAACTTTAAGAAGCTTGCAATCCATGCTTTATGAAGCTACCAATAACGTAGATCCAATTATTCACACTTGATAAGACTTAGGATGGCAGTTTATTACTCTATGTTTATGTTGAGTAACCAATAATACAGAAGAGGCTTGCGGATATTATTTTCAAGGGTTCTTCTCTTGCTTCAAAATTTGATACCTTAAACTGATCAATGGCTTAAAGAAAGTGGTAAACCAAGATCGCGAGGTCTTAGAAAGACACATAAAAGCTACCTAATGCACTGCAAGATTTTCCATCCTGCCAATGTCGCTCACATGGAGTTGACGAGCTCCACTTCCAAAATAAAAGACAAAGTGGTTAATGCTTCCTACTAATGGGGTTGAGCCGCATGAGACAAATTTTAAAGCAAGTTCTAGCACCATTCAGCATGCGTTCCTCTGACATTATAACTAGCTTGATATTAGCACCAACCTCCAGCTAGTAGTAAATGCGGGGTTTACGATAGGAGCCAGCAATAACACACTACAAATCAAAAATACGACCTCTAGCACGGGCAGAAGGAGTCCTTAACGTGATAATGCTGGAAAAGTGCATGAAATAAGATTTGTGAATTAGAGTGAATTAGGATTGAAGCTTAAATGATGCCCAAGAGATTTGTCCAAATGTCCGAAATGCCCATTACAATGGCCTTGTAGATTAGGAGATGAATAGACAATGGTAGTAGGGCTGCATCCTAGAGGCGTTAGGTTCAAGATTGACGAAACGGACTGGTCAGGGTAGAGCGCAACGGGAAGGAAGGAGAACGCCAAAATGAAACTGTAGTTGAGAAAATGTCAACGTTGCCAAATACTTTTTTCCCATTTAGTGTTTCTCTTGTCAGTCTATTTTTTTAATGCCTTATTTTGAAACAGGATGGATGAACCCATATTCATGGTCATCTTGAGATCAAATCAATCCTCATATAGCATCAGTGCAAGGCATGCACTATACAGGGTTGTGGAATGCAAAGCCAACTGCCGATCGTTAGGTGTCAGAAATAGCACCGACCTAGAAGAAGAAAATTCGAGAGATACTAGAACAGTGTAATAAATTACTATTTCTAAAAAAATGAAATACACAACATCGAGGCAAGACGCCAGACAAATGAATGGCGGTAGAATGAAATTTTGATCTTAGATAAAAGAGATCAAACCATACAGCTAGAAAGGAAATTCAAAGTGGTTGATGACGGAAGAAGGTAGTTAATAAAATTATTAAAATGTCTTCAAAAATCTAGCTGATTAAGTATCCTAAGAAACTATGTTGATAGCAAAATTGGTCAGGCCATTAAATGTAAGCATAGAATTATTGTTGTGATTCTATTTATACCTTAAATTTTGTCATTGAATACATGGACATCTTAATAATGGCATCTAAATACTATTTTTGAAAGTCCATGCTTAGTATTAAAGATGTTAACGATCTGATGCCCTTTTTTCTGCACATGCGCAATAGGTCGACCCTTATTTCCGATTAATGGAGTAGCAGTTTTATGAGTAGTAGAAATAGAGGAAATTAACAGCACTGTATGTGTTTTAAGAAAAAATAACACACTATCACTATCAGAAGACCTAAAATTGTAACCAGAGATGGCATCAAGACTTCACATAAACTACATATTGGATGTTTTGCTTCGTCATTTGAGGTTGACTTATGAAAAGGAGAAGTTTGCCTTTTGAGGTTATTTTGTAACGCTGCATTGATCAGCCACTGCTACAGAAAGAAGGTGAAAAAGTGTTTTTATTGACCAGACATACATTTCTATTTTTAACTTCGTAGTTGTTGAATACTTTGCATTTAAATCGATTTCCGAGTCGCAGAATACTGTCTTTTCCTACATTCATTTGATGGAAGTGATGTAAAATCACTTGCTAAGAAACAAACGGGACTGCAATTGTAGTTATCATTCCACAACTAATCGATTCTTAATAAAACTTCACCTACCTACAGATCTTCTGTAATTAGATTCCTCGTTTTGTACCCTGAATGGATCTTAATTTTGATTAGATTAGTAATCATACTTTCGGTGTGCTGCTGTTTACATCCAAACTTTACATATGCCATGTAGCTTTGGGTTATGTGGATGAATTCATTCAGGAAATGATAAACTACCGAACTTTTTAAAAGTTACTATTGCTTTAATATGCTCACTTTTTTTATTTTTTTGTTCAAGATTTTCAACGACGAGAAGCTGTCCCTACCTAAGACACGTTCTTTCACTTACTGAGGACCTTACTTATTAATCGGTGTTACCGCAAACAATTTTCCATATGAAGCTTTTTCAGAAACAATTATTGCCTAATGGTGCTTCTGTAGTTAAACGTGCAAGTCTATGGGCAGGTTTTTCAATTAAAGTCTGCAAGTACTATCGTCTTTCCTTCTGCGACACAAAACGTTCGCTTAGCGAAAATATGTTCTGACCTCTCGAAAATGTTCTACATTGCCGTGTACAAGCTCAAAAGTTTCGTCAATGATCTAAACACTTTCATATCCTCAAACGCTTAAATGTTTCAAAGGTCAATAATCAAGGGAAAAAAAAGACATGACAGGGCTAAGAAGGGCAGCATCGGTGATTACATAAAATCTCTTGTCTAAACATGTATTGCTTAAAAATAGAACCAGAACTCGATAAAGAATCTTATAAGCTAATCCTCGACGTTTTTAGAATAACTTTACAGTGAAAAGTCTCTAGGAAAGGGCTATTTAATCGCTGTCATAGTAACAGGAGATGTTCCTTTATTAAAATTTTCCTAAACTTACAAAGAAACAAGCTGAAAGTTCAGAATAATGTGTAATGTTTTTAATATTCCTATCACACTATGATCTTTATCTGGATTATTTATAGTATTCTTGCAAACTAGTTTATTTGGTGGCTGGAATGGGAGGACTTTTCTCAGTGTTGCGCTTAACCTGGATTGGCCTTCTGTCCTGGGAAGTCGCGAAACATACTGGTGATCAGCGGTCATAGACAAAGTCTCCATATGATAGGAATAAGAATGATAGTGTTCCATGAGGGAACAATGATAGAGCTAGGGTTTTTGCTGAAGCATAAGGGGGTTCTCAGCTAGGGTGGTCTGCTAAGAACAAGCAACAATTTCTTTGATCGTGTCAGCGGGATTTGTCGTTAGGGATTTATTCGCCTTATCGGACTCTTGAACATTGATGACTTTAGACGATTTGTGAAAGCATTTAAGTTGTGAACATGAGGTTCAAGACACGATTTCTATTTTAATGTTAAACCCAACTTCACTGAGCTTAAGTTCTGGAATATTTAACTCCTAACTTCTAGCAAGGACAAACTATGGCATCGGTGTTCAGAGAGCAGTGTAGCTATTTTGAAAGCTCTCTTTTGTCAGAGATGAAATTCGTGAAGACAATACACCCTAGGCTGCAAAATGACGAACGAGGTTCTTAATATCGGAGGAGAAAATGAAATCGTCTCCACTAATCGGAATAAATGCGGCCTAGTGAAGTCACAGGAACTTTTTGCTTTTCCAAACCCAACGCATCCAGGCAGCCAAAGAACTAAAGTGCTCCACAGTTTACAAAGAGACATTATAGACACAAAAATTTAAGCCTTAGAGTGAAAGAATATGAAAAAATCAAAAAAGTACAAGTGGGCATTTGAATCCATCAATTCCAAAGAGTTCCTTTTAGAGTTTTTAAAAACTAATGAACCCACTTGTAGGCCATGTTGATTTATTTTACATACTTTTTTATGGAAATGAATCTGCCTAAATTTGCTTAAACATATTGTAGTAGGTTGAATGTAAAGTTTTATTGTGTTATCGATCCATTAGATTCTAGTTTAATGTGTTTATCTGTACGAAACAGATGCTGCCTTCATGATTGGTTTAAGAATTTAAGCATTTAAAAAACTCTATAGTTAAATAATATAGCTTCTTTCAACATTTACCATCTTCCTCTCCCCTCCATCGATTGTGGTCCAGCAGTTGTACACACGTAAGAAACGACCTGAAATACAGATCATACCTAAGTCTCAAGTTTGCATGGGGTGAGGGGTACTAGTCCTAAGCAGGATGTAGGACGTGGTGTCTAACTTTTCTTTCTTCAATTTTATGCCAATTTGCTGTCCAAGATCATCATTATCTTAATCACAATTTCATCGCAATTGCTATAAAGTAACGAGGAAGATTGCAAAAGGTGCTTCCATGTAAATGGTGCGATGCTCCTAACATGGATGTATAAACGTGAATGACAGACGTACAGTGCTGATGAGCTAAGGGCTCCAGATTATTGTGAGATATGTTTCACATTTGCAGACATTGATATTTGTATTTTGTATCAATTGTCTTCCTTGCCAAAGTTACCTCTTTATTAAAAAAAATTATTTGTAAAGGCGCAGTGGTGTTGACTTCTTAACAAATTGTTCTATAAGAAAAAGCGAACGACTGAATCTAACTTAAAACTGTTAAGCCTCAAAGCTCTACAGGCTAGTTTTCTATATTCCACCTTTTGAGAGGAGTACAGGAGACAAATGCATCTCGTAACGTCGGAAAATTGAACATTCCATACATGCATTACTCTTTGCAACCTTTTTCATATTTACAGCAGTGGATACATTTGGGAAGTCCTCTCACAATATTTACTAACTATATCAATGTTTGAAATGTTGAAAGTTACTAAATAGAAGAGGAATATGTTATACAAAAGAGGACTTTTACCCTAGACAACTGTGGTGAAAGAATGCTCCATGGTAGCAAAACTAAAGACTTACTAAGTGTTGCCGAATTGTTTTCCTTTTCTATAGTATTCTTCTGAGAATTTATAGCATAATATGTAGAAATAAGTTGTAAAGCCTTCAAAATTTTTGCTTTGTTTAATCCTTCTTCTTCCTTTTCTTCTCAAATATTGCCGAAAAATGTGCGATGGTGCGATGGAGCTCTTTGTATAGCGGTAGACTGCAAAGCTGCTAGTAATGTTTTTAGCCTCTCAAGAAAAGGTGCGGGTATCCAAGAAACAGTTGGCCATTTTTTATCATATATGTCATTTTCTGCCACATATTTTTGGCCATATATATCATTATTTATATTTCATTTCTTACGAAATGGAAGCCTTAGTTTAATAGTTTCTAAAGGAAAATAATAATGCACGAGATCAGGTGCTCTATAGGGTAATCGTTCAATAGGGTAAGAACGTGCCAATTTACATTTACTCTGAACGATTTAACCTCACACAGCCCTCAACCGAGATACATAGAGAGATACTAACACGTGCACATAACGTCATAAGTCTAGAAGGCCTTAAGCAAAGCTCTGACTGCGAGCACAACATATTAACTCAATGATGAGGAATTTAATCTATTGTAATTCTAATATTGCTCATGTGTCCTCACATGCTATTAAAGATTATGGGTTCCTTACAACTACGCGATACATTTTGCAGACAGAATCGACAAAAGGACGCCGTAGCAATAACGTTGGTTCAGATTATAACTGTTCAGTGTGCAACCACATCCCCCTCGAAGATATTAACCCTTTACTGAATCCTTCATCATACGCTAATAACACGACATAATTCTTATAGCAGGTAAGCACTGCATAATCTTCATGGTTTGGAAGTCAAAAGGTGTTGGTCCTTGTTTGCATATGATAGTGGCAGATAAGCATTTAAGTTCAAGAACACTTTACATTATATGCTGAGAAAAATATTATTCTTTAATATAAGTACTGTTTATTTCCACAACATAGCACACCGACCACATCATCCAAACCCATCTCAGCCTTTATAAAAGATAGTACGGGTGCGCCGCAACAAAACGTAAAGGTATTTGGTGCGAATTTCAATGCAGTGTCTTGATCCGGTTAAGGCTGAATAAATTAAATAAAATCCCCATTGATTTTCGCCTTTCATTCCTAGATCCTTTTAAGTAGGCTAAGTTTACTATCCTCTCCCTTACTTGCCCTTATATATACCTGTAGTTTATCGACAGCATAACTCTACGGAGTAAGATGATACGTGAGGCACTAAGCAACGGTATAAGAACTTTGACGTTTATGTTTTACCCACTAACCTTAAGTAAAGTACTGATTTTTTTGGGTCGTATCATCAAAGAAATCATGGGGCGACAATAGCAAAATAAAGTTCAATTTCCTTTGTTATGACACATGGCAAATAAGCGAGTAAGATAGGTTATAAGAAAAATACATACTTTCGTATACCTTCACTTACTCAAAATGTCAAAATGTCAAAATGTCGGTTTGGAATAAAGCTACGTTTGACGTTACTCATCAAAAGCACAACGGTTCATAAATGTGTCTACAGTGCATATTCATGGTAGTCGTATGGCAAAAAAAATAAATAAAAAATGACAGATTTTTGAAAACAGGCGCATATTGCCAATCCCATATTCCCTCAAACATGATTAACATCCTAACGTAACTAGCATCCTGAGGCCTAGGCTGCCTCTTTATTTACTGGCACTTTGAATTTAGATGCACTAATTTCGTTGGCAAGTTTTCTGACAAGCTGCAACTTGCACAAGTTTTAGGAACGTAAACAAACATATTCGCAGCGGATAAGGGGAAACTTAGTAACGTTAACCTAAAAATGTTTTAGCGTTGTACAAATCGCAAACCCAAACAAACGTCTTTAGTTGGTCTGCGAAACATATCACGAAAAGCCGTCCAGGTTCCACAAGATTCTTGTGAAGTGCGGGTGCAAGTCGTGTTAATCGACAGGCACTAAACAAAGGAAATCGACATGGTCCGTAGTCTTATGCTACTTTGTTAATATGAGACAAAGAACTATAACAGAAGATAGAGGCTCTTCATTTCTAGACAGAAAACATTTCTGAGATAAGATATGATATTCCTACGATGGTCAAATTCAGAAGACATTTTGGCAAACTCGTGCAGACTCCAGAATTTCCTGCGTCTTGATGGATGTATAAAGATAAATTACTCAGCATACTTCAAATCAAAACACTCTATTGCCTTGGTTGTACTCCTTGCTTTAAGGACAGGCAGGCTTTAACATGTGTTATTGGTGTATTGTTGTTATCTTATTTATAAATGCTGGTTTACTAATGGTTACGTGTGATGGGTTGCACACCATACCACACCATACAACGATACATTTCAGAGAAGATCCAGAAAGCGGCATCATGGGCGTTCATTAAAAAACACTTTGAAATCTGATGAAGTGCGGTATTGCAAACTGCAAACGCCTCTCCGGACAAATACTGTATATGGCAGTATCTGTATGTACGTTTAAATGGACTAGCAGAGGAGCGGAAAGAAGAAAGTGTGTAAATTGACGCAGCTCTTTAGATTATAGATTTTAGTGACATGTACATTTAAACTTTATGGGGACCGCGGCGGTAATTAAAAAGTGGGGGGCGAACCAAAGGAACTGGGGTTAAGGTTTCGCATTTTCTTCAATCAGAGGCTTAATTTTATTAATGTAAAACAAGGATTATAGAGGTGGAAACTTTCATCAAAACTATTTCAACACTTTCCAGATTTCTCAACGCAAAAATGCGGCGGGACCGTGGTCCGTTCGGTCCCCTTTAGCTCCACGGTCCCTGACTTAACAATTACTTAGCCATCTTTAGCATTAAAATATGAACAGGTCGGTACTTTCTTCATCTAGTTGTTAATTATCTAGAAGCATTTGGATACCTGGAAACGTGTAGTGCTATGGAAGAATGCTGCAACAATGTAACTAGCGAATTCTGTTTGGTAGGTGGGCCACTCCCCCAGGCCTATTGAACCCGGTTGCACTTAGTTACTGATATACGTAATTGTATATGTATTTACGTACGTAGTTGTAAAAACGATGCTAACAACTCCATTTCATGAGGGCTTCCTTACGTCACGTGCAAATAGAGCAAAATGTTAAAACGTCATAAGATGTCTTTTCTTTTGGGAACAAGTTTCTAACCGAAGTGACAACAAACCAACATATTTATTCGTAACATGCAAAATTGTCTTTCCAGCCTGCAGAAAGCATTCATGAAGCACCGTTAATTTTTCTGATTCCATTAAATTACGAACTAAGTTTAAATAGCAAGGTTTTAGTAACCATGCTTAAATCTTTAAAAGAACGTATCTTATCCATAGTTAAATATATCCTTCTAAAAACTTTGTATTATTTATGTTACTTATATTTATATCTATATTTACAAAATGATTGGGAAAGTTCATACTTTTGTCGCACTTCTGATTTTCATTAAATTGTCAAATCACACTTTGACCTAAGTACTCGATTAAAATAAAGTGCAGAATAAAATGGAGGTCGCACGATATACGGTATTTTCAAAACGTATGCAGTATGCTGAATCGGAGATCTTTCATGCAGACGTGGCAGATACAAAAGGAGGCAGATAATAAGAGACATTAAGAATGTAGTATCTGATCACTACAACGATTTCTAAGTTAATCTTGAATAGTAACGGTGTCACTGTGTTAGACGAAACGTTGTCAATGAAGTTTCCACATTTGGCGTTTTACTTATAATAAGTTGTCGGTGGCCTATTCACCTTTCACAATCATTTTGGACCATTCCAGTGCTGGATGTTCTCCTATCGAAACCTTGGTAAAAAGCAAGAGCAGGAGCTTGATCATTTCCTCACCTCTCGTTTTAAGTAATTTGGCAGGTATTGAATCGGCACCTATGTCTTTGCGGTTTTTCATTGAGGCAATACCTTCGCACATCGTCCTGATTTGTATGGTTGGTTTCAGAAATTTCATCCATAGCAATCCCCCTTAAGAGGAAATTAGCTATTGAGATGGTCTTGGAAATAATCTTTTCAGCTTTTGAGGACTTTATTGATTTTGGTTTGTATTTTCTGTCTATTACTACAATAAGAGGCTTTCTCGGTTTTCCCTCCAATTCTCTCACTGTTTTAAACAAGATATAGCTGTTATTTTTTTCTAAAATCATTTCCGTTTGTTGGGCCTTTTCTTCCAGCTGTGCTTTTTGAACTATTTGATTCTCCTTTCTACGCTTATTAAGCAGTGCTTTAATTTCTTTTCCTAGTCCATCTATTTTGAGGTTTTGCTTTAAACCCACTGTTCTCTCTGTTACTCTGTTGGTTACTGTTTGGAATTTTTCGTATAGTTTGTTTATTTCGACGTCTTCCAGCTGCATCAATGGCTCAAAAGCTCCACCAACGGCCACCTCGACATTTATATCAAGCTGTTTGTCATCGTCCTGATGTGTCTGGTTGGTTTCATAAATTTCATTTATTGCATCCTTTTTACAAGGAAATTCGTTGTTGAGATGGTCTTGCAAATGACCTCTCCAGCTTTTGAGGACTTTATTGATTTTGTTTTGTTTCCTCTCTTCGCTCTCTTGCTTGTTTGTCATCAGTCAGTTTTCCTACGTCAAAAGTCTTGCAGTTTTTTCTGAATCTTTGTTGCGAGTACTAGTGAGTGATCAGATCCTATATCTGCTGACTGGTATGAACGTCTGTCTTTTATGGGTCTTTTCCTATCTTGTTTGCTGATGATGTAGTCAATTAGTTTTTAGTACCATCATCTGCAGAAATATATATAAACCTTCTGTTTGGATTGTGTTGGTATATAGAACAAGCTTATTCATAGAGCAGAACTGGAGAAGTCTAAACCCTCTCGCGTTTGTTTTACCTAGGCTGCATTTTCTTACTATCTCTGGCATTATGTCAGGAAAGTCTGTCCCATTTTTGGTATTGAAGTTGCCAGGGAGTATATAAGTAGAGTTGGGGGGGGGGGGAGGGATTGATTTAATTTTTTTGCTGGAGCACGTCGATGAAAAAAATGATATCTTCATCACAGTAGTTGAAATCTGGTACATAACTTGAAAGATTACCACTTTCCATACATTAGTGTCAAGGTTTGCGCTTACAATCCCTTTTGAGCATTGTTCATATGATTCTATACAATCTGAAAATTTCGTTGCACTTTTATTGACTTGTCTTTGAAATAGATAATATCCATACTGTGCCATAAAAATGAAAATACTTCTCTTCTTGTTTGTTCTTTCATCTCATAGCTAGACGATGAACAATTTTTTGTCTTCGTTATTTGTGTCTCTACTCACCCATACTTATTTCGGGAAATATTTTCAAACTACTTTTGGAGGGCAAATACAAAAATGCCCCCTGATGCCTATGGCGATGAGCCTGTGTTCCAGAGAGGAATAGGATGAAGTTACTGTGTGGTGACGACTTGGTGGCGATGGCGGAAAGTGAGAAAGAGTTGCAGGAGAATTGGATCACAGGACACAGAAGAATGTGCGAACATGATTTGATAGGAAATACAACAAAACCCGAGATTACGATGAGCGGCGAACAAAAGAGGAATAAGAAATTGTTAGGTTAGAATAGTTCAAATCTCTAACAAGTTGACCAATATACATACCTTGAAGTGACATAAAATGAAAATGGTTGGTCTGAGCATAGTTGGAAGAATAAACTCTTAGATTATTCTTCCAACTATGGTCTGAGGATGCGGTAAGAGCGAAATAAATGCGGTCTGGCTAAAATGAAATGACTTAACCGGCGTGATTTATGACAAACACATGCCAAAGAAGCTGATAATTAAAATCTATGAAACAGTAACTCGCCCCGTATTATCGTACAGAGAAGAACGATAAATGATAAGAAAAAAATAGGGAGGATGATAAAAGCTACAGGGAACAGGAATCAACGGTGTGACATTATTGGACAGAGGAGAATCGAGCACATCCGGAGAAACCTAATCCAGTTAGGCTTTTTGGAAGATGAGCTTTGGAGGGAATCGGCCGAGGAAAGGCCATGCTAATATTAGATGCAAATTATGGAGGATCATATGAAACTGTTATAACTAAGCGACCACGGTGCTCAGAATAGGCACTTATGTAAGAAGAAGATACGAAATCAGCGACCTGGTACCTGCCCAGTGCTGAACAAGGAGGAAGAAAATGAATAGCAAAAGCTCATATATAGTCAGGATTCCAATTATTATACAAGAAGTTCATAGTCCTGTTTTACGGCGTAGAACGAGCTTTTCAATCCGCGCGCCTATGGTACCATGTATAGTTGCCATCCCAGAATCTCGGTAGTTGCTTCACTGGAGAACAACAGAAACGTTCATTCCAAAAGATTAGCAATTGTTATGAAGAAAGTAAGATGAAGCTTTTGATTAAGCTATTGTAAAGTAAAATTGTTTTGATGCCCTGACATGCAGACCTAATGAACAAATCCTTCAATAGATATGACTCATTGCACCACGTATTGAGTTTACAAAGTGCAAATTTGTGATATACATTATGCTCCCGATAGCCGAGAACGTCAAATAGAACTATGAAATAGTACGAGTAACCCAATGTTCGAGTTTCGTCTGTAATAATGTCTCCCTAAGTTATTGAATCACGTGGTTCTTTTAACCAATCAGAGTTAAGAATTGCCAATTGCTTGGGTTGTTGTTCTTTGGAGTTGTTTGTAGTGTGAGTAAAAGAATTGAAATGGAGGTTTAGTTTTGATTAAAGAAGTGTATATGATTTAATAGAGAGAGGAAAGTATTGGTAGTTTTGTTTATTTTACATCTTGTACTTCACGACTGGGTTTCGCGTAAAACAAAACATTATGTGAAGGTTCTTAGGGAGTGTAAAACAGTTCGAGAACTGAAAGCTTGAGTAACTGAACGTTTGAGTAACCGAAGGTTTAAGTAACTTGAGAGTTTGTGTAACTGAAAATTTGAATAAATGAAAGTTTGAGTAACTGAAAGATCTAATGACTAAGAGTTTTAATAACTAAAAGTTTGAGTAACTGAAAGTTTGAGTAACTGAAAGTTTGAGTAACTGAAAATTTGAGTACTGACAGTTTGAGTAACTTCCAGTTTGAGTAACTGAACGTTTAAGCAACTAACAGTTTGAGTAACTGGAAGTTTGAGTAACTGACAGTTTTAGTAACTGAAAGTTTGAGTAACTGACAGTTTGAGTAACTAAAAGTTTTAACAACTGAATGTTTTAATGATTGAAAGTTTGAGTAACTGACAGTTTGAGTAACTGAAAAGTTTGAGTAACTGTGGGTTTTAATGATTGAATAACTGAAAGCTCGAGTTATGGCGGGCTCAAGTTATTAGGATTATATTTCCGGTTATCATTTAAAATTTTCACTTTTAAAGCTTGTAAAAGAAGTTGAACAAATTCACTGAGTGCTAATCCTTTAATGGTCAAGACAATTGACGTGGAGAGGTTGTTCTTACCAATCCCGCATACCCAC
>JAAAKM020006971.1:38930432-38941207 GCA_010016025.2 Alatinidae sp. Z8VKAUB7J3
AAGGCCGGCGGTGCTATTTGTTACAACATATACCAAATAACATTTTCCTTATCACAAACTAAGGATTAAAGAAGGGGTGTTCAACCATGCTATCCTCATTGGTGGCCTTCTTGTTTTCTCGGTGTAGTTTTAAGGTCAGGCTTGCAGCTAATCAGGGGCCTGTGATTTGCTACATTATATTCTTTAGATGTGAAACAACCCCAGTGTGGCAACTGCTTGCTTTGGGACACTATGAGTCTATTAGAAAGTACAATCCCCAAGGTGTAAACAACTCCCGTTGCGTTCATGTACTTAGAAAGTGCACTGAACAGCATGACCCCAATATACCTTTGACCAATAAAAAACCTAGATGGAACACATTCCTACGCCTGATACTGAAACTCGTTACTTCTATGATATTATCCTTTGATAGTGTATTTATTTACAGCATTGAGTGGTAAGACAAGTCGCTCGCACTCGTTTACGTATGAACGTCACTAGGATTAGCCCCCTCACAGCTCAGGAATTTCAAAGAGACTTGACTATTTTAACCCACTTATCTATATTCAAACGGGTGTTGTGACCTCTAAGAATATTCCAGAAATTATTAAATTGTCAGGAACAGCTGTGACACTGTATCTAACAATTAAGGAAACTGAGCGACCACGGGTGGTAAATCAATAAGTTAATAACGGAATTTCTTCAGAAACGTCTGGCAGTTACTGTACCTATCATTCTATTCACTACTCGTTTTATAATACAATCAAGTCTGCCATTACTTTCCCAGACGAGCGATCAAACGTTCAATCTTTAACTGATAGTCGTGCCGACCCATTTTCCCTTACTTGTCCAATATTCATTCCAGATTATCCTCTTGCTTAAACGATGGTAGAGAGAATTCAAGCCAGTCGAAGAATTGTCAAACCACTTAATGTACTCGTTGAAACGTTTGAATCTTTTCTCCTTGTATCTGGAACTGGTGCCGGGTGTGATTGTAAGTCGTACAGAATGATACAAACCATTACCGTATAAATATGATACGTTAGTAATACTGTCCAAGCACCTTTCCTTAGATTCGAATTTTAAAACCATGTTGCCAACTGAAAGTAAAAAGGGAAACGTGTTTGTATGCGCGAAATATGAAGTCGATTTCTTGCCATTTACGCCCATTTCCTTCAACGTGAACGTGGATAAGCAGTGTTCGATCTTAAAAATGCATTTTCTGCACACCATAATTCCCTTGTCCATAGTCTCCAATTGATAATTATCTTTGTGTATTTCTGTGTTAGTATCGACTTACGCAAAACTTGAGTACAAGTCAAAGGAGTCCAAATAGTCTTTCAAAGCTTGGTAACAAAAGTAGTATTGATCCTTGAAGAAAAAAAAAGAAATAGGAATTGTAAACTAACTTCTGATTGCAACATGCTTGAATAATACCAAAATTATAAAAGTCAAATTGAAAGCAGATAACATTGAAAGGAGAAAAACTTTGAGAGATTACGCCTGTGATACTTAAATAACTAAATAACATTTGATTAAGTGTTTACACTAACTGTGGCCAAACAGATATATGACACTTTGCAAGCCACTGAAATGCCTTTAAAAATAAAAAAGGGCATTGGCCATACAAAGTCAGGTCTCTGATCATACTGATATTCCTCTACTGTGCCAATATCACCTTTTGATCATAAAAATAAAGACAAAGAGTGAAGGAAATGGGGTGAGAAACAAGTCTTAGCACATTTGAATCCCACTAACCCTGCTCCCTGGTTCTTAACTCTAATTTTGGTCATCAAAGCAGTGGCTTTTGTTCTGTCAGTAAACATTTCGGGTGAATAAAATCTTAAGAACGCCGGTTCTAAAGTGCCTTTGGATGTGTTTAGCAGAGACAGGGAGATTTATATATACAGAGTATTTCACATGATCCAGCTTTCGACTTCCTCCAAACTTGAAATTCACTTCACGGACATTTCTCCCTCCTCTAGCTCTGATGGATCAATATTGACGTCCTCTCTATTATATGTATGCAAATCGATTCACAAACGATTTGGAAACTCAGTGAAGCATTCTTTGGGACCATACATTTACAACGTGATAAAAACTTATTACTTTTCAGATCCCTCTCCCTCCTTATCGTCAAGACGAACAATAAACTCTAATGCTCCAGAATAATGGACCTATAGACAGCTTACCCCCTCCCCCAAGTCGTGACGACGTCATAAACGTATGGTTCCTGCGTCCTCTTAACATACTTTCGCCACCTTCATCGGGATGATGTACTAATGACGTCGAGATCAAGGTGATTGGGTGGCAGAAGAGATCCATTGTTGTCGCCAAGCAGAATCTATGATTATTTTCACTAAAGTCTTGGGGATGGGGACGTCGATGCGGTGGGTGGAGGGAACTTAAACTTGGCTATAATAAATGCATGATCAATATAGAGAGTCAACTGTTGAACGAACTATTTCATTTTAATCATGAAAACAAGAAGTGCTCTGAAGCACAAAGAGAAAATCGACTCGTCACATTCAGGTAGCGTTAACATCCTTATTTTCACATTTATCTTGATTTAAATATTTAAAAAGATGCGGTTTTCTCTGGTCAAAGGTATCTAACTACTTACTATTGTTTGCACCATGGCCGGTCTTTGCGTCCTCAGTTGCCGAACTGTTTGAAATAAGTCTATTATTCCTTCAATCTTCAGCCGCTCTATGCAATTACAGAGCGCGATAAAGGCACCAGTTCGACCCACACCACCGCTGTCAACAACAAAAAGTAAGGAATTGAATTAAGTGAATGCAGATCATACAGAGCAAAGCGAATCCCCACCGTGGTAATGGTAATATTTCATTGCAGTTACTTAACATGGAAAAAAGAATCAGCAGAAGTATTTTTCCCAATCTTCATTACAGAATGAGTGTGGTATAAAAAGGCACAAGGACTTTGGGAAACACTATTAAGTTTGCTCAGTTCATAAAATTATGAATCGTATCCAAATAACAAGGTGTAAGTAGTAACGATAAAAACTTTAAATGCGCGTATCTCGACTATTACTCAAGATATCATACTCGATTTTGGTTGGGCTATCTATATCAACAAGAAGAATGCAACGAGTGCAAAATATTATCAGACTTCTAATACTGATGAAATTATGACGTCACATCTAAGTTTTCTATCTAATACCATACTATAATATACAATACTGCATTATATAATGCTATACTTAATCATACTATATTATACTACATTGTACTGTATTGTACTGTATTGTGCTGTGCTGTATTGTACTGTACAGTATTGTGCTGTGCTGTATTGTACTGTGCTGTATTGTGCTGCACTGTACTGTGCTATACTGTGCTATGTTGTACTATGCTGCACTGTGCTGTGCAGTACTGCACTGTGCTGTACTGTGCTGTATTGTACTGTGTTGTACTGTGCTGCACTGTGCGGTACTGTGCTATACCATATCGTGCTTTAATATACTCTGCGGTTCTCCAAGCTAACCTGCAGCGCACTACAACAATTGCAACTTCACACCAAAAAAAGCTGTCCCAATTGCGTTAATAATTGCAACAACCCAATGATACGGCATTCAGAACTGGATTCGATTGAGTTAGAATATATTGAAAAGTGCTATGGCGTACACATTCCAATAATATACAGATGATGCTACTATAGTGTTATCTACCTGCAATGAACAACAATCGGACCATTTCCAGAGGCTTGCTGTGATCGTTGTACATCACCTATCAGCTGGATCATTCCGGCACCAGATGATGGTGAACCGTGTTGAGGCCAACTTAAAAACATGAAATGGCGAACTTTCCTTGACTTTCCACTCTAAAAAAGGATCGTGAAGACGGACATAAATATTCAGTTTGATTATTTTATCAACTGTATAACAAGCCATGTGCTGGCAATACGTACGTTGCTAAATTTGTGCATTTTTCACTACTATTTACCTGCCTAGCTGTCCAGTTTAGCACCTTATTGAGTAAAGTTTCGAAGACCAGAGACGTAGATCTAAATACACGAGGGCGGGGCGGTAATAAAGCGTAAAATACGACTGTCAACATACGGTTGGTTGGTACAAAAATCAGATTTGTTCAAGTAGTACTTGTTTGAGGTATAATTTACAATTCTATGATAGCATAACCTCGACGCCAATTGATATAGGGCGATGATAAAGGCTCAAATCAAGATGGCTGGCGGGGGTGGGGGTAAATGGAAATAAAATCGGGGCAGTAAGAAATAAAAGTAGTAAACTAAAAAACCTTAAAGGAAAAAAATAAAGGAATGTTAAAGACATTTGGGAAGGTGTTGCGTATCTCGACAATAGAACATCCAAAATGCTCATTTCAATTGTGGAGAAAATGTCACAAAATTGACTAAGAATGCAAAAAATGCACAAAGTATAGCTCTCACAATATACCTCAGTGTGAGTTACATGGAATTCCCGAGAGATATATTCGCCGTGATCTTTCTCGGCTAAGTTGTCCACCATAATCTTTCCGTACATTTCCGTTCCGTACGGTGGCCAATACTGATGGCATCTCTCCTAAAATCGTAAATAACGGAATGTTGTCATACTTATCAAACCACAAGATATTCATTTATCACTTACGAAAGTTAAATGCCTACAAAATATGTTTAAAAATCTTGCTACTTGTACAATTCTTCAAATATACTTGGTATATATATTTTTTAAAGAAAGGGTTAAGTGAGCAATAGGGAAACAGGACGTACGTTTAGAAGTACTACGCTATGGACAGATTAAAGCGTTCCTGTACATGCTTGCGTATTTAACAACTCCAGAAATGGTGAATCAACTTACGTCAGGAAAATACAATCTTCCTATACACGCAGTTCATGCATTTCATGTTTTTCAGTTATTAGTCTTCATGTGTGCCGTTTCCTGAAGCCTTTATATGCAGGCTTTCAAATATAAAGAGATGTGAAGTAAGCTTAGAGTGCGGACACATTTCTCTTTAACTACTCTTTTGTTGTCTGTGAAAGCTATGTCGCATCAATGGTAGACTTATGCAGACAACGGCATACCTGCACACAGCTACACGAACACTTTCAAATCTAAAACCTTTAAGGGTATGCCAAATGACAGCGAATCAAATGCTGATGGTATCTGGTAAATGCTTACGACCACTAGCAGTAAATAAAATTCCCAGGTCCTTTCCGTGTTGTGTCATACCTTTCCTTTCTCCGACAGTTTGGTCAGCATCACAATACAGTGACAATTCTGCTCCCAGACCATCCGCCAGAAGTCGTTTAGTGTATTTGCAAGTGGTGCTTGTGTTGCGATGAATGCCCTTCGTTTTTGAAATCCCTTAAAAATGATACAAGAAACATGCGTAAAAGTCAGAAGTGCTTGTATACTATAATCATTCACGATAAAATATAACTTATACAGTTCTTGAAAGGTATATTGTCGTCAACCTGTCCGATCGTCTGTCGCGCAACGTAGTTACGGTTAGGGTCTGCGAATCAACCAGCTTGCCGGTACGTTTGAAGCAAACAACGCATATTGGCAAATTACAGAAAAAGTTTGAGCTTAATGTTTATTGGTTTTTGTAAACAGAAAGGTGGATTTAGGTGCGACGACGTAGTCTGTTTGAGTCTGTCCGTCTGTATATCAGACGATTTGGTAGCAGTATAAACAAGCGTTTAAACACATACCAAAACTCCCATTGATATAGTTGTTAGAGTGCACGATACAATAAGGTAGTGCCTAATTCATACAAAGTGGCAACGTTAACTACAAACATCCATATTTCAGAAAGAAATATCAGAAATGAGGACTTAAAGTAAGTTTAATAAGATACTAGGGAAATACAAATATGTCAACGAAAGGATTCGAATCCTCAACCCTTGCATTCGCGGCATATATTTTGCACGTTTACTATTGAGAACTTCAAAAGGCGCGAGTACGTGCGTGCGTGTGTGTGCGTGCGTGTGTATTTGTCTTTCTCTGTGCGTGTCTGTGTCTGTTCGTGTTGAGTGTATATTTGTGCGCCCCCATGAATACATTTTGATAAATACAGACCAATTTTCGTGCGCCAGTGATGTTCAGATATAAACAAAACGAGATGCCCACTGTTCGTAACGATGTCGGCACGCTGAGCACATGGTCGAATTCATTTTTGCTTTTAACACTACAATGTAGTGTGATATATGCAAATACCCCATCTGTGCCGCTGAACACAGATTTGCCAACGCAAGACGATTTAATTCGTTGTCAAGTGAAGCTTTGACAGTTTACAACAAGAACAACAAGAACAACAAGAACAACAAGAACAACAAGAACAACAAGAACAACAAGAACAGCAAGAACAACGAGAACAATAAGAACGATGGCAACGATAGCTAAAGATGCCAATTCAATACTCGTTTTAAAAGAGAGTAACGATAAGATCTTCATTCAATTATAGTTTCTGGGCTTGTCCAATGTTTGTTTCTGCGACAAAATAGGTGGAAAGAAAAGGGCTACTTCTGTAAGTTTGTCCGTGATTCTCTTACTGTCAGGGACATATTTTGCTAATGTCTTTTTCAAATTTAGAAGCATTATGAGAGTAAAACCCAAACGTTAATTTTTCTAGCATTAACAATTTGAGTCTTTGGTTTACTAGGTCATCTCGAAGATTTCTGTAAAGATTTAAATAGTACGCATGGGTTTTGTAACAAAAGAGATCTACAGATACTTGACTTTCCTGAATGACGCTGGTCAAGTGATTGGCCACCGTTATCAGGTCGTTGTTAAGTCTTCTAAGATATCTGCCCTCTCTTACTGCAGATATGCAATTGCATAGGAAGTAATATTGAAACACAGGTTGAAAATCATAAGGGAAAGGTAATCTCCTTGTGAAACTCCTTATTTAACAGGAATTGGCTAACCAAGGATTTTGTAGTTATACTTATGGTAAAGGTTTGTACAGAGCACAAGTAAGGGATTTTATTTCCTGTGGTACGTGATGATAACCGAGGACCCTCTATTATAAGATTGTGTTTAATTTCTGCGAAAGCATTTTTTAAATCAAGTAGAGAAATTGTGAGACACCGTTAGTAACTTTTAGCGAGATATATGATTTCTGACGTTACAGCTGTATGTTCAATGTGTGACTTTAACATATCTGGGTAGGTTAACTTTGCTAAATATGAATTTTTCCCTTATGGCAATGATTCGGGTTTGAAACATTGAGATTTCAGTGACACAAATGTTAATATTCCAATTATTAAGATGGAAATAGCCCGAGTGCCGTTTTAGATCACAGGCTAAACTTTCAAAAATACGGCCTTTGCAACGTTATTTGCATGTATCAAAGATCAGTTTCCGAAATACGAGATTAAACCCACATCCAAAACGGTTTTGGTTACGTGTTCGTAGCGACATTCTCATCACAGTATTTTCTGCAAGTGTTACCAATCCTTATACTAGCAGTTAGTCAGTCGCGGGTTCGCTACTTTAGGTGACTAGTATAAACATTATATATCATCAGAGAGAGTAAGACATTGAAGACGAGCGCCATCTCAAATGTAACTTCCAAACATTAGCACTCCAACCTTCGACTACAGTACAGGTTCTAAAAATAAAACAAGTAGTGACTTAGATAGCCTACTTTCGACTACTCGTTTTGGCAATAGCCTGCAAATAGTAATAACGGCAATATCTTTAGCGCTGCCCGATGAATCAATACACCATATATATTCTGCAAAATCATCCAGCCGGATAGACTATCGAGTACATCCCTAATATGATATTAGCATTTTGTAGTATAATTCAACCATAGAACTTCAACCTACGTCAAAGATCCCTGATTCAACGCCTACAAGAGAATTTGCTGAAGAAGAGGGAATCGTTAGTACAATATTGGAATAAGTTAACCTTAACTGAGAGGTGAAGCAAATTAAGAATTATTTACTCCAAGGGAACTGATTTTGCTTTGTAGTAGGTCCAGGGGCGCAACTAGAACTTTTTGAGGACAGGGGAGCTTTATCAGAATTAAGGCAAGATTTTCTCATATATGTGTCAAAGCTATCCTAAAACAGTGTTTTATTCCTATTTATACAAGGCCTCCCTTTTAGTTGTGCTTAAGATGAGGGCACAATTTTCGATAGAAAAGTTAGGACAGGGGAGGCCTCTCTGTGTCTCTTATATTTTAGGTAGAACGAGAGCAAATCATAACACAATAATTGATAAACAGTGTTACGTTACAAGAAAATTGTTGGCAAAAGAGGATTTGAAATGGCTAGTTTAGAGAAGCATTAGAAAAGGAAAAAATGTCAGTAATGTAATTGGAACCGTGCTATAATGTTGCGTTGCTCTACAAGCTTAGCTCTGATGACTCCAACGATATACAATATTTCTCTAGTCATCATCTTAGCTAGCAATCGTCTATTGGTGGACGTTTACTTTGCAGCGCCCTTGACCACTGGTAGACCACCATCCGGCAGATTGATCTTGAAGTTTTAATAAAGGAAGGCTTAGTTTATGGGAAGTATGTTGCATGTCATTGCTTCCCCACCCTCTGAAAAGTCTACCTGCTCAACATCATTCTCATGTTTGAAAGATTCATTTTAGTGGCAAATTCTTAATGTTAGGGACGCAGCAGTTTTGAGTAATTTATGAATCAGAATATATAACATATTTTGAAACATGTTAGCAAATTGCTGTGTCACCGTTACATTTTATGTTTTTGAAATTATCTTAAATTATCACTGACAGTCCCCAACCGTGTGTGAAATGTAAAATCTTATAATTTAAAGTTAAGCTGGTGGGCGTTTAGATTCCTTTGCTAAGATTCAAGCTTGCAACATCTCAAATAATCAGCTATGTATGTACATTCATAAGAATACTTAAGGTAATAAAAGAACCATTTGCATCTTGTAGTGATTTTCTGTATATATCTTTTAAACGCCATGGAGCAGAGTGTATAACAGTTATGAAGGGTTATATTTTCTCGAGAAAAGAGGATATGAAATGTTAGTTTTGAAAAGAACACTAGAGAAAAAGAAAATATGTCACCACCTGCGATCGAACCCGTGTCCCACGTTTTTGCTACGTGCGCTCTACCAACTGAACTAGGTGACCTCCGATGTTAACAAACTCTCTAGTCGCCACATTAGCTCCCAACCATCCACCGGTGGACATCGACATCCAGCTCAACGCAGTTGCAGACCAGCCTCTCCGCGCAATGTCACTTGACCAAGGAAGAACTGTCATCCGGCCCGTCATCAATCCAAAATTCCATTATAGTCAGAAAGTATTATCGAGAAGAGAGGATTTGAAATGTTAGTTTTGAAAATAACACTAGAGAAGAGAGTAGACTAGAGTCATATTTTCTATTTCTCTAGTGTTCTTGTCAAAAGGTTATATCTTCCCTGTTTCTTCCACCTATACTTTCTCGAACATTTTGAAAATCTGAAAACCTAAAGACAACAGCTTGCGGCTACAGTGGCAAAGTGTTTGACTACAAACTAGGTCTTCTTGAATAAAACTCGTTGAAAATGTAAATGCTAGGAACAGAGATGTAGAATTATCCGGTTTTTCCAACCAATCTGGCTTCATTGTTGCTATGTCAAATACCCACATGAAAACAAGTATTGAAGTAACGAAAAATATTATCGATGTAACGTAAAACCGCTTCAACCAGAACCCTCCACCCTCATAGAGATTGTACAAAGAAGGCCATGTGGTTCCATTCTCTGGACTTGGTGTTTACAACGGTTGCTATGCTTACCAAAGGATTTCATCAATTAACCAAGTAGATTAGAACATTTACCTGAAAGACAAGTCTAGCAAATGCTAAAGTCTGGAAAATCAATTGAGCATAATATAATTTACAATTCCCGGTTGATACATTTTACTCGTGTAAACTATTTAACTTGCTCCTCGCGTTGTCAGCGCAGCACTAAAATTGCTTACAATGAGATTATCTTTAACAAGTTTTACGTTAGACTAATGGCAAAGAGACTGATGAAGGTAACAGACTTTATTGAAAATGCTGTCAGGGTAACAGCAGCGCGGATCATTAACGTAGCCCACTATCCATCATTAGTCTGCAGTAGACACAAAATAGGTGACACAACTCTAAGAGGGGTTTAGATAATCATTTAAAATCAAGCAAGATGTGAGAGACTGCAACATTTTCTGCCAATCTTCGGTGTGAAGTAGTACTTGTTGACCTTCGTGATTTCCATAAGTTTACATCTTGTTGAGTTAATAAATCAAAGCAAAGGGATGTAACAAGATTACTCAAAATTTCATACAGTTCCAATAACAGTGTCCGTGTTTCGGCATTTAATAATTCCAACTAAACTCAAAATAATGCCATGATTGCCTCTTTCAAACTTGTCAAGCAAACGTCATTGTACGATATGGAAATCTTGGACTATAAAGAAAGTGTTGTTACAAAAATAGGTTGTTTTTTCCTTCATTGTTGTTGATGGTATCATCACTTTGACACTATATTTAACAAGATACCCAATAATATCACACAAGGTGGTTTTATTCTAACAGAGAAATTATCAATTTCTTATTTGATATAAAATTTTTAAATGAAGCCTTTTCTTGGGGAGTTCCCAGGAGGATATTTTGATAGAGTGCTCAGGTGTGATGCTACAATATAATGAACTTCGGAAGCTTGATAATTTAATGTACTCGTTGCTTTTCTTGTTGATTTCGATAACCAGTCGAAGTTTTAAACGATGTCTTGAACATTTATCAAGCCACTGCCTCTCAAAGTTCGGATCATGCCTGTTAAACCTTGTTATTTGAACATGGTTCA
>JAAAKM020006971.1:38960462-38999220 GCA_010016025.2 Alatinidae sp. Z8VKAUB7J3
AAATGGACATCTCGTTAGCAAAGAAGACCACGAGGAAGACCAAGAACAAGATAGAGGGGTGATCTCCACTATGGTAAAACTTAGCAGCGGATAGCTCAGAGCAGGAAAAAATGGTACATTTAGGCAATCTTAAGGATACAACAGTAAATATAACCAATCACTTCAAGTAGGGGGAGGTTGGGGGAAAATTGACCCCTAAGACTTTCGAATACAAAGGTCATTTATAGAAGAACCAGTTATGTGAAATATTTGTGGTAGGTCTGAGCTGTAGACTTTAATTTGATGAAGAATAACAGTCAGCAGATCCACTTTAACTACAAATCTACTCTGTTTTACGTCTTCTTAAAGTGACGATTCCTAATTTAATACAAAACACAGCCTTCCTAATTAAGTTTTAACTATTTCGTAATAAGGTGGGGAGAGGGGAGTTCTTGTGACGAGACCCTCCCTAACGCAAGTCTGCCCAGGAGCCAGACAGTAACTCTAATGGGACATTACATTATAGGAGGACGTAAACTCGATAATTTTCATTTGATTGCAGGATAACAGTTCTTTAGCGGAGCAAACTTTGGCCCCATATTTCCTCCTTAGATATATGCCAGTTGCAATCGCACTCTTTTGTGACAATGCTGAGACCTTCTTGGTCCAAATATTTGTGACTTTTAAGCATCTCGTTTGACTACAATCATGCCCCATTCTAAGTTTGTGCCACTTTTGTTGAGGCCGCTCCCCAGTAGCGTTTGTTTTGGTACTAGCCTTACTCCCTAGGCAACGACAGGTTGCAGTCGATAAAACTTACATAGAGAATAAGTTTACAACCAGAAAATCCAATTATTATAAGCTACTTTATTGTTCTCGGGCATTGATGTTTTTGCTTAGCACCATCGTGAATGCAGCTGTAGAGATCAATTCCTCTCTTATAAAAATATCTTATCGTTCTCGTATTGTAAGCAGAACGTGTCTCCTGGCGTCGTATCTCAAGCCACACCTACTCACAAATTGCAACATCCAGAAACCACAATGATCTGGTGAAAGTCTAGAAACCGCAATCATGGATGCAAACAGAATTCTTCAAAACAGGCAGATCAACAATGGAACGAGTGCTCAGCTTATGCTGTATCGTACATTGTCCATGCAAACAAATCGACCTTTGGTTCAATGCCACAAATATTAATTATTTTAGTCATAATGAGCCGTTAGGAACCTTCTGGACAACCGCTTATTGGGCGTGGAAAATCAAATTCAAAATTTCCTTTCTTGTTTAGCTAGAAAGTTTAATCAAGGTTTAAGAAGAGCCATACGCAAAAGAGAATTAGTATCAAGTCTTGAACGCCCCATTCGCCCAAGAGACCTGGGAAAGAATGACGTATCATTTCACTATACTACTCGTTTATCTGAAGATAGGTGTGCGTGTATAGGCGTGTGTACTAGTTGCACGTGCAGTTGTCCACTTGTGCATGGGTCAAAATAAGGAAATTTAATCGAACCGGCTCTTTTAATGCGGGCGAAGGGCTTGGAGCGCCCGGAGTGAGTACATTCAACTGGGGTTTTTGGTGCGCGCTGTAAGCCCCCAGTGGGGCCGCGGCGGAGCCCCGAAAAACTTTCGATTTTGGTGGATTATTTAGCTCAAAATGCCTATTTCCCGGACCATTTTCAGCGACTTCATTGCCGCTTAACTAATGCATGAAGGGGAGAAATGTGATTAACTTTCATCCATGATGAACGAAAATGCCCAGCTCATAAAAATTTCTATCCATAAATACAAAATATTTATTAATTTTCATACCCAATGTAATTTCGAGCCGGCTTTTTTCTGAAATTTAATACCTTTTGGAACCGGCTAAATGACAATTTGAACCGTCTTTAACCGCAGCCGGACGGTTATTTAGACCCCTGTTGTGTAGTATAGTAGCAGCACGAGCACAAAATTACAGGTATGTACAAATGCTACATGAAAAAGCTCATGCCCTCTTGATGATTCCCATGCTCATCATCGGTCACATTTATATTATATTTTGGTAAAATTTAACTATTATTTGGCTAACTTGGAGATGGTAATTAATTTCATAAAATTACGACAAGTTTCTGCATTTGCCTTTGATATCTAGCGTCGATTGGGTGCTCAATATCTGGGAAATAAGTGTAGCAAAATATACATTAGTATCACAACAAGTCTTGATGCTTCAAAAAGGAACGTAGCTATCTAAGACAAGCTTTGACAAGAGATCATTTTTAACCCAGACGCTAATAAAGTTTTCGACAAGCGAGATCCATTTTTCAACGATTGCCGTCCTTTAACGTACATGTCAACGATCATGGAGGACTGCATACACGATTTTCTTTCAGAGCAACTGCTCTACAAGCAACTTAAGTTACAATGGGAAAACATTTAAGCAACTCGAGTTCTGAAGTTGCTAAAAACAGCTGTTTGCAGCTGTATAGCATTAGAGTTATTAAAGGGACTTCATGATCATGGTCATGATCATCTTCTTCTTCATCATCATCATCATCATCATCATCATCATCATTATCATCATCAACATCATAACCATCAGTATCATAATCACATATGTTGTTAACATTATTATCTTTGTTTTTATCATCATCAGTATCATCATCATCACCATCCTCGGTTTCATTATAATCATCATCATCCTCTTCCACATGATCATCATAATCATCATTTTAGATTCTGTTTTTGGTCCTTGTTCATATTGGTTTGACTGCATACTACAACTGAGTTACAAATACATAACACATGCTCATTAGTAATCACCATTCTCTATGTCTCTATACAAGCTCTTTCCACACTATGTTGGCAATTAGGCCAGTGACTCTCACCTTTACTGAAGTTTTGTCAGTCTGGCTGACTACAATCTATGTAGTTTAGTTCATTGTTGTTTGCAAATTATCTTTTGTGTAATATTAATGACCTCAACAAAAGGTACACATGATGTAACATTCCTAAGAATATTTGAAGAAAGAAATTTTCCACTGAAGAAGGAAGTGTTGCAATATGATATTTGTTCAAGTGAATGATAGGAACATACTAAATATGACAACATTATTTAGCCCAGGTGTTACTTTGTTGATAAGAAAATAGGGGGTGTCATTAATTTTGTATATATGTATGTAAAGGTTTAGATAAATTTGTATATAGCCTATTGTTGCTGGTGGTGAAAAGGTGATTCAGTTTACTAAACATACCAACATTTTATAAAGTACATTTTGATAAAGTATCATATGGAACTTTTGGTGCAATTTAAGAATAGACCTGTTTCAGGAAACTGTATACTAGGAAATTCTTTCTTAATACTTAGAATATTTTATGTGGATAATTTAGTAACTTTTAACAAAGATTTTGCAGGAAAACATTTGTTGTCCTCTTTAAGGTTCAATTCAATTTTCAAGATTTCTGCCAATAAAGCTAACATACGTAAAGTAAAATACTTTCAACTAAATTTTGAACTGAGATACTTTTCATGTAAATTAAACAAAATCAATAAGAAATATCACCTAGCCTCGACGTTTCTTATTTGATCATTAGATTGGAAAACGTTGAGGTATTTTCCTGCAAATTAACCTTATTGTACAAAAATATGGCCCAGATTGCCTGACAGTGAACTTTACCCTTATCAAAATTTTTCTGCTAGCAGCAGCACGTCTTTTGCACCTCATCCCATACCTTATCTTATGAAGGTATTTTTAGGGCAAGGGAGGTTCTTGAAATTTGGGCGAATACATTATACTCCCGATAACTTGAACCTCCTAGAAGATCAATGCAAAGGTAAAAGAAAAGTTCTATAAAAGTGTATTTAGACCAGCCATGCTCTATTGGTCAGAGACTTTGCCAATGATGAAAGATCAAGAAAGAATTATTGAAGTGGCTGAAATGAGAATGCTAAGATGGATTTCTGGCGACTATAAGAGATAAAATCAGCAATGACTTGATCAGGGGGGCAGTCAAAGTATTAGAAGTGTCAGAGAAAGCTCAAGAAAGAAGATTGAAATGGCTTGGCCATGTCTTGAGAAAAAAAGACTATGTGTTGAAAAGGGAAGATCAAGATTGATCAAGAAAGAAAGATGGAAGTTGCTGAGATGAGAATGCTGAGATGGATGTTTGGCATTAATAGAAGAGATAAGATCAGGAATGACTTGATGAGGGGGACAGTCATAGTATTAGAAGTTTCAAAGAAAGCTCAAGAAAGAAGACTGAAATGGTTTGCCCATGTCTTAAGAAGAAAAGATGACTATGTGTGTAAAAGGATCATGAACATGGAATTAGAAGGAAAGGGAAGAAATGGAATGCCAAAGTTTAGATGGTAGGGCAGTATATCAAATACGTTGAAGGAGAAGGGCCTACGTGAACAGGATACACGGGACAGACGAAGATGAAGAAGGTTGAGTAGAAACAGCGACCCCATATAGAAATGTGTAGATCTGAAGGGAAAGAAGAAGAAGGAGAAAAATATGAACCTCCAATTGACCAATGAAAATAGTTCGAGTAAATGAATGGTCAGGGAAACCAGGGGCTCAAGTAATAAGAGGAGTAGAATTCGTGAAGGTTCCAGGGAAATGAAAAACATTTCGAGCTATCGTAGGTTCGAGTTATTTCTGCTTTGAGATATAGGGGTTATACTGTATTTAAATACGAAATCAAACTTTTAGATCTGTTTTCTGATTGAATACTATTTTCCTCCAATATACATCATCACATTCGAAACGTTACTCAACGCATACATTTGTAAAAAGGGCAAACTTTCCCGTAGAATCTAGGGAAGGGGAGGAAACCTGCACTCTTCCTCTTCCCCTAGCAACTACTCGCTCACATTACAACGCAACAGAATGCAGTTCGTAATAGTTGTAAGGTAAATCCTTCGTTTACCCCTTACTTAGACCTTAGCTCCTCTCATCACTTAGTGGATATCGGTCGGCAAACGTTCTCCAAGCAGCACGGTCTTCAGCAACCTCCTCCATTTCTAACCAGCTGAGGCAATTAATAGCACGAAAATGGGGGCCGACTGACCCCAAGGAAGTACTGCACAATATTAGACATGCCATTTTATATTTCACTATGAGCCTTAGCGTAATGTGGCTCTAAAAGACCGGTTAAATGTCTCTAAAGTGAAGAATTGATCTGTTTCTGGGAGTGGAGTATATTAGGCACATTCTTTCTCTTGTAAATGCAGTCATCGTTCTTGTAGAATTGCTGTCGGTTTATAACATTGCCATTTAACACAAAATTTATATTTGCATCTCAGGAATGCCATTCAGCAATCTCCCAACCAAAGACGCCCGAGGTGCAGTGACCCCTAAATTTAGGCCAGCGTGAAGAAAAGCAAGCTATGAAGCATGCTCAACCTCCCAGTAGGACTGCTTCTCACGGATCATGGAAAGAATCTGTCTTAAATGAGAACAAATGTTACCTCTATTCGTTGCCAAAAGGCCGAGAAGGGAATGTCAATTAGCACCTACATCCTACCATTAACACGGCAATTACTTATTATGCCCATTCAAGTGTGCTCTATGATGTTTCTCGTCATATAGTGGCATAAGTAATTGCCGCCCATAATTAGCATTTACCACGCCTATTCCAAGGTACCATTGTTGGGACTAGCAATAATGTACCCAAAGCAATATATACATCGACATTAATTGCTCAATTTTGAAATTGTAGTTACTCTGCCTCAATACCAGTAAATGTCAAATCCCTCGTTTGTTTATTAACGATAATCAATAGTGCAATCATGGTTTTAACATTTAGGAGAGGTTAAATTGGCTACTAGAATTTCACATTTTGTTGAGTTTTGAGGGACAATAAAACTTACTAAAGCTAAGAGGTATCTTTACCAGGTACTTAGGCCAACTGTACTCGATTCAACGACCAAAGGATAGTATCTTTGGGCAATCTCTCAATCAAAGACCCCTGATGAGCAGTGGGTCCGACATTGAAGCTACCCTAAATAGACAGAAAAACCATCAAACAGGCTAACTAATAAATAAACGGTATCTTAGGGCTCTCCCTGATTCGGGGACCTGTCGGTAGTCAGATATGTTGATAGGTTCATCTGTTAACTTTTCATAAAAGGTTTCTACAGCAAACTTCTTGAGAGTGATACGCATTGAAAAGGCTTCGTGCATTATACCATTGTTCAAGAACCAATATCAAATACATAGCAATGGGCACGGGCAGTCGGTGTTAATCAAATCTTCTCTAAAAGTCAATGGAGAGCTAATGATAATACGTTAACCGATTTGACATGGATACTATGGCCAAAGAATAGATGAAAAGCAGAAGAGACATCAGAACGGTATCATTATAGGGGTCCTTTCTCGGTTTTCTCGCAACATTTACCAAGAGTACTACACTAACCTACCTTGTTTATGGGTGAAACGCTAAGAGGGAAACTACAACTTTGCTAACGATTCGTACAATACTTCGCACAGCCATACAAGACAGCCGTACAAGACTTCGTTAGGTCTTTTTACACTTGATGTTACAGTACTAAACATCCACACAAGACTTCGTCAAGCTTTTGTACAGTGATTGTTACAGCGCTAAACATCGAGTGTACTAAGACCTGACGAAGTCTTGTAATAGTAGTTTACTTCTTGGCGTTTTACCCATGTCAATGTTGTTTTCATCATGATATTTACTAGCCGCGTTGTCGGTATGAGGCTGAAGTTGAATTTGTCATTGACGGCTTAACTCTTTTTGACCTGGGGATGTATCTGATAACCTGGTAATGGATTAGAACATGATTTAGGGTATGTTGCTTATTAACGTTGCAGTTTGCACAGCAGCAATAGGACTATGTTGTGTGGGTTTTTTATCATCTGCATACTTTCTGAGCAATATGTTGTGAGTGTGTGATTGTTTAAGTCCGTATACGTGGCATTTAATTGCAGTTGCTTTGGCTAAGATACGGGTAGATATATATTAAAAGCTATTTGTTGATGTGCTGTTTCGATGGTAAACACGGTTAGCCTCATCTTGGAGATGAGGCTTTCTCCCGGATCAATGAAGTAAGTTTATCTGCGTAAGAAGCGTGAAAAAGACTCGCTGCTTTTTCTCTATTTTCCTCTCTTTACGCAGTGATTCCCAATGTCAATCTCTGTGCTTGTTTTCAAAGCAACTCCCTTCTTTGTGTTCACTGCAAAAACAAGTTCACTCTGGAGGTTCTCTTTCAAAGACTTTCCTTCGCAGGATTATGTTTTAACTGAGCGTCGTCTCTATATCTTCCTCTGAAGCAAGTTCCTTCTGCGTGTTGTCGTTTGAAGAAGCCTTCCTTTCTTTTCTTTGCTTGTTAGCAAAACGGCCCTCCGTGGTGTGTCTTGGCGCAATTATCAACGCTTTGGTGTTCCCATTTTATCACTACAACTGACACACAGACGTTTAAAAAAGAGCGATACCTAAGTGCACATACCCCTACAGATGACCCCTAATGTGAAGTAGAATGTTTCTGCACTTGTCACAATGTCGATTGTTTCAAGGTTATGTCAAACTTTTCAGTCTACCATCATTAGACATTCCATATGAAAGTGATGTAAAAGAACTCATGGAAAACTCAATTACTCTATCATTGACGGTAACTGGTCGCAATTATCATTTCTGGAAGCCTATTACATTAAGCTTTGTTCTCCATCTATAAACAAAGGTTTAAAGGCCTCTAAGGAGCTGCAGTTATTTTCGTGACAAAATTGTGCTCTGCGTTGATTTCTTTGAAACTCCTGGTTTCTATGGCAATACTCCTTGTTTATATAGGACTGCTGTATTGTTGATGTAGTATAGAGCTGATGATGGCAAGATAATATTGTCGAAATATTCTCAATAAAGATAGTTTTACTTGAATTTTATATCTTAACATTAGGAAATGTTAGTATTCGATTTTTGTTTTGTTTTAGTGAACTAGAATGTAGGATTACATAATTGTCAGGTTTGGTCTCAGCTCTCAAGCTTAAGTTGGAAGCGCCTGCCCTTCGTTGATACATGTAATACAACTCTAGTTTCAGGCTAAGTGGTTGCAAGATAACCTTTGACCTGTCGGTACGATTGCGACTCGACGTTCCGACGTTTCATGTTTGAAAGTTTAATTTCTAATTCCTGCGAAACGTAGGTGTGTCCGAGAAAGTTCCACATGCAAGTGCCTGGGCTACATGTTGTATAATAATCCCGGCAATCCAACCTCCGTGTAATTGTATCTATGGAATAATGAATCGAAGCAGGTTAATACTTGAAGAACCATGCGATGATTTTGATATAAGATTAGTCGCTTCATAGACCAATGGTCCGTAATCTTTAGCTTCCGTCGACTATGCCTGATTTTTAGGTATTATCTACTTACCCATTTGCGAATCATACAATATGCGTATCTGTGTCTCACATGCATTCACAAGGAATTCAACCTCATGTCTATTATGACATCTTGTAGTGATCCTTTTTGCACTATGGCCCAGGAGCTTGGGTTCTCATTGAACTCAATCCAATCCTTAATCCAGTTGTACAAGTGTACACATGGTACAGGTGTAGGTAATCACATGATGTGTAGGTAGGCGCATGATAGGAAAGAAAGACTAGCGAGATTTTCAGGTGAAAATATCTTCTCGAAGATCATAATGCTTTTGGTGTTTAAAGTGAAAGTAACCACTCATTGATAACAAGTCCAAGAAGCAGACACAGATTGAAACCCAAAGGCGCGACTAGTGTTAGAACAACTCCCCATTTCGGTCCTCATTCAAACGTCGAACTCCATTTATCCGTGTTGGCTCCTTGGACATAACAAGATTGATACGTTTAAAAGAGGAACTCAGAATAAGAAATATGTTACTGAGCAACTTTTCATGAGTTAAACTAGAAACAGTTTGCCTTTAATTTATGACTATTAAAATTGTGGCAGAAAGCCTCAACGTACCGCGCAGTGCTTAAACAGCCTGTCGCCGGGCGGCATAAATTATTTACGTGACGACATGAATAATTAACTGAGCGGCAGTTGTGCTAGCTTGTCATTATGTTGAACAAGGCTGTGCAGCATAATGCTACCTCAGTTGGAATGGCACCTCACTCTTTTACTTTGTTTAAAGAAATCTTCGAAGGTGACAGGTCTCTCAAATGAAAAAACTGTTGGGAGACTAAACAAACTACTTACTTTTCTTATAACAAACACAGAACGCAGCAGAAAGCATGCTTAAGAAGCGAGTGAATTCAATAAAGTTCAGTTACAAAAAGTAGGTCTACTGGGCCTTGAAGCAGAGGGCAGTATTTGATACTCAGGTTGGTTACGTGTTACTCAAAATTCAAAAGAAAACCTGGTCTCAGATGATTTTAAAGGAATTGGGTGAGGGGTGGGGGTGGGGGGTATTCCGTCAAAGTTATCTTGTGTACAGAAATACGAAAGTAAATGAGAATGTAGATAGTGGCTAATTGTATGGAAACTGACAAGTCGTTGAACATTAGATGATTATAGCCGTATCAACCATCAAATAGACAAGAACGTGCTTTATTTTGTTGGATATGGGGCCAAGTTAACGAGTTTGGAAAATTCACGAGTTCATGAAAAGTGTACGATGAGACAGTTAGCACTCCTCTTTTTGATAAGTAATATCCCTTTGCTGTGCATTTCACGCAGCACCGTATCTTATTTACCAATACAAGAGCTTTGATTGTGGAATATATAGGTCATCTAAAACTTCCACCAGGCCTTCTTCTTTTCCCATCACGCCCCCGGGACCATCATTATCATCATCGTCATCATTATCATTATCGTCACCATCATCATCATCGTCAACATCATCATCATTGTTATCATCATCATCATCATCATCATCATTATAATCATCATCATCATCATCATCATCATAATCATCATCATCATCATCATCATCATCATTATTATTATTGTCATCACATCAATCACCAGCTTTTAACTAGTGGTTATGCTTTGTCCAATAGCAACAGATTCACGTATCCAACTACCAGTTGTGCCGAGTTCACATGGACCGAATTTGAGAAGACCGAATCAATTACGCAGCTTTTAAAGAAAGTGCCTGAGTACAAAACACCATTTGAATCTACGGAAACAATGCGTTACTTAACATATATTAACGAGCTTCTATTCCATGCATTCTCAATGAGTACCGACTGAGCGGTGTGCGTATTATGATAGTGAACAATGAAATAGATCTAAATTTCTAGAACATACTGAAAGCGGTTTTTGATTCGATTTAAAGAATAGACTATAGAAACACGGTGGTTAGGGAGTTATCCATATCACAACAATGTTGTTAAGACGTGGTTGCGAATCGTATTGTTTCATTTAATATCAGCAAGCTGCAACGTATTGGTTTTTGTACCCCTACTTCCCGCAAGTTCATAGGTACGACATACATCTAGTGTTTTCAAGTCGATTAAAGCGCCTAATTGAATTGTGAATACCCATTGAATTGTGGGATTTTGATTGTTGCAAGGTATGATCTGCCTACAAGATTTGAGATGACGTAAATATTGAATTGATATGAATGTGAGAGCTGCGCAATTCAGTGTACGGTTTTGTGAAGCGCTGTGCTCATTAGAGGTATCGGATATAGGCTTTTTAATTGACTGTTTTGGAAGCATCTACAACTTACTTCCTTGTCTTGTTACGTAGGTTTAGGAGATACTGTGATGTCATTGGGTACCCGGTACACTAGTTTACTTTGTGTGTCCACGGTTGATGCCAACCGTTTCGTTTTGTTAAGGTCGATAGGGATCGTGACGCTCCACGGCGTCTTGTGTGGAATTTTCAAGTATAATGGACAGATTGCTTAAGAAACTCTTCCAAAGGATTTACAACTTACTTGTTATATTACTAACTACCTTCACGACATGATAATGTGATGTCATCGCACGCCGGGTAGAATACTTTGCTTTCGTGTATGCTGGGCTGATGCCAACCGTTTCTTTCTGTCAAGATAAATAGGGATGGCGACGCTCAATGTTGTCTAGTGTAAAAATGTCAAGTATTGTATACACACTGCTTAAGAAACTTATTTGGAGATAGCGACAACTCAGTTATGAATTTTCACGCCCTCCTGAACCCATTACCGCCGCAGACACAATAAGTCGTATAATATACTTCAACGGTTAATGGTCATCATCATCGTCGTCGTCGTCATCATCATCATCATCATCATCATCATCATCATCATCATCATCATCATCATCATCATCATCATCACTAACTTTTATTATTCGCTGAACCCAACTATCTAATTGTTATCAACTGGCTTTTACTTTTAGGTGAATAATAATTGCATGAATTTCAGATGTTTGATCTTACAATTAGCAAAGGTGATCTTTTTATTTATTCGATGATCTTTCACTTTTAGATTCCAACAATATGAAGCTCATTCTTACGCAATGAAGTATGGATTAAGGAATGACGTTAAATCGAAACTGAAAGAATTATTTTCAAAATACAAGAAGGGAAATAGGTACATAACAGCCAAATACCTTCCATAGTATTAGTTCAGTGACGTTTAACATTTATGATTATTGTTATGTTTACATAACAAAATGTGGGCAAAGAAATGCTCGAATACCTTGCGGTTGTACTCCACCACCATGTCCAATGACAAGTCATGTATCCATAGGGGAAAACATTGCGTTGCAATTAATGATACAGAAGACTTTGCAATTTCACTCTATCCGTTATTACACAAAGTGCTGTTATTTAGAACAGTATCAGAAGGAACATTTTTGTGTATATTAATTTATAAAATAGTCTCAGAAAGTCTATGAAACAAATGTAACGTCATGAAACGAAAATGTCTGGCCTCAATGTTTATTGGTTAGGAATTCAGTTTATGATGTTAGACATGATGATAACGAAACAGAAAGTGCTTAACCTAGATGCCTTTAGGAGATGTTTGCTGAAACTTCCAAAGTACGTTTACAATCCGCGTGAATTCAGTAAAACCCTAATTAAACTAACCTTTTCATAAGTGCAAGTACCTATACCTGTATCTCCTTTGTTTAAATCTTTTACAGCATTCCTGATGCCCCTGCAGAATTGCGTGCCTTGGCACTCACTTATGGATTTAACATCAAGAACGACAGTGATCTTGGTTTCATATGGGACCTCTATGTAAAAAGTGAGGTAGATGCAGACAGGAAAGTGCTAATGAAATCGTTCTCACAGTTTAAAGACAAGAAAAAGCTTGACAAGTAAGGAGAAATAATAAATAACTCTAGTACTATCTAACAATTAAATTGACGTGAGAAAGAAGCGTTTCTTTAAGTAATGACAATTATGTTTCTTGTTTACCCTTGCAATGGATCCATAAATAGATGACACAACTATGATTAATGAAAAGACCTTTTCAAAACATTTTCAATGCTGCAAATCAGTTCTTACATTTTTGTTGTCCTAAGGTAATCCAACACAACTCTGGATTACGTGTTTTCTTTTCCTCTTGGTTTGTGATACTTAATAGATACGTATACCAAGAAGACAAGCCAACTAGTTTTCATTGCATACAGTTTAAAACAGGTATTGAGAATAAATGATTTTAGGCGTGTTTGATGGTAATGTAGATAATTTGTTGCTTCTTTCAAACAGGGTACTCAAGAATTCTTTAGACTTGACCAAGGTTCGTGCACAGGATACGATCCCCTTGCTGATCAGTATTGTAAAAATTGGAGGACGTGCACAAGTTTGGAATTTTATTGTCGATAACTTCAAATCTTTCCGAGATAGGTAAGTATACTTGCCTTCGTTTGGTAAAGGGGACAGTTTTACAATAGTGTATTTGAAATTATTCTGGAAACGATCTTATCGTTTGTTCTTATTCTTTCTTTTTTCTTTATGTAAAGATTCTAGGTTCATTTGCTAAAGACCAGTTAGTTTTGAAAAGAGCATTAGAGAAATAGAAACATGTCACAACAGTGGATCGAACCCGTGACCCACACTTGCGCAGCGTGTGCTCTAGGTGACCTCAGATGTTAACATACACCGTTCCTTCCAGTCGCCACATTAGGGGATGGACGCAATTGGGGAACAGACGTGACCAAGGAACGACTACCATCGGGCCCGTCATACTGTCCAAAGCCCATTGAAAGTAGAAAGTATTTACTTTTGTTCTTTACAAAAATTGACGTTTCAAATCCTCTCTCCTGGACGCAAGACCATTAAACAGGCAACAAAAGCTATTATAGATAGATTGATCGAAGCTGAAGCAACTGACTAGATAGCTTATTACTGCAATCTCCCAGGCGTAGCTTATATTCATTTGTTTAGCACTTTTGCTGCATTTTAGTCGATCTGGAAGAACTCGACTAGTATGTATAAAGGGTGAAATTCCGAAAGCTGTTTTAACCATCATGTTAGCTGCTTCAAAATTTATGGAGACAGTTTTAAGACGGTCAGACCTAAATGTCTAACGCTTATTATAACCAATTAGTGGCAGATGTAAAACTGCAGCCTACAAAAGGGCCCTCCCAATGTTTTACCCTCCTAAAACCTCAATTGAAGTAGAATTAAATGAATTTTTGGCCTTTACAGATTCCTATTTTTAGTACTACGGTGCTACACACAAACTGAGTGAGGTCAGAATACAAAGATTTAAATCGACATTAGTACACAAACCAACAAAACTATGTTTTAGACCATACTATATTATTTATCACCTTTTTGCTACTTTTTTTAGCTGAGAACATAAAATAGGCTTCAGTGTTTTATTGATTTTAAAAGCACTTCCATTCAAGAATTGGATTGTCTAGTCGTACGCGTACAAATAGAAATTGAGTGGTTATTTTAAGTGTATACCGTGATCTTTCAGATCGAAGGATACATGCACAAATTGTCAAACCAAGATCAAAGTACCTTCCCTAGTCTTTTTGTTGATGATCAGTGAATATAGTTTATATACAATGTTGTTTGTTGTTATAGGTGGTACCTTTTTTAGTGAATTGTTGCTTTGTTAAAAATAAATACGGCTAAAAATCTTTCTCATGAAAATTTGGATGTGTCAACTGTTACTACGAGGATCTGTTAGATACGAGAATTTGTTTAGAATATCAGCAATATCGCGTCCTCTCTTCCTTTAAGCCATTCTAGATACAACATGCATCGAAACGGAAAAGCAGACCCTTTGTTGAATTTACAACTTATAAATTATTTTTGTCATCGACGTGTTGCATTCCTTTCCTATTCCATTCCAAGTTTTGCTGTAATTAGTGCCTAGCAAAAACAATTATGATTCCGATACAAATTCCTATACATTTTATCACGCCCTCTTCCGGTTATAATTGCAAATTCCATTTTTAAAACCAAACTCTATTCTTGTACAGGTATGGTGGAGGGTATCAATTGGGGACTTTGCTGAGCGAAGTTGCTGGTGGATTTACTACAAAGAAAGATTTGTTGAGGGTAACGTATTAGCTCTTTAAAATATCTTTAAGCTGTAGAAAATGTACTTGCTCAGCCATTCCGATCACAAAACTACCATCTTACTTGATTAAGGTAGTGGTGATTCCTATGAATTCCTATGATATTCTCTATGATACATTCTCGTCGTCACATCATCAACAAACTTGTCAACAGTACCATGATATGTTTATCCTCAAAGGTTAAGAATTTGTTAGCGATTTAACGACGGATGACTGCCATGGTAAACATGCAAAGCAGGGGTGTAAATAGAGGGGGTGGGGGTATATATATGCCCGACTTTTCAGATTTCAGAGCAAAAAGGTTTACATGCCTTATATCAATTATTAAATGTATATACATTCGTAGGGGTTTCTTTTTTGCAATTTTTCACAAATATACCTCTGTATGTCAAACTAGAATGTCTTACCTTGGGAACGTTTACAGGACTATGTTATTTTCATTAGTGCTACATCAATGTACACAGCAAAAGATAATATTCTTTCCTACAGTAGATGATATTGGACAATTACATATTAATGAGTACAATATATACAATAGTTTAAGGATAAAAATTATGCTGCACAGAGAAGACTGATATCAATCGTTCATCAAGACACAACTCAGAACAAACAAACATCTAAGCGTAATTGCTAATTTGATAAACGGAAGCTATATAGATAAAATAACTGCTTATATTTAGTGTTTAAGAGCATTTAATGTTGTTGTTTAGTCATTTTATTGTCAATTCGTATATTCTAATCCCTAGAAAGTGGTATTCAGTGGATGTGAATGGACTCTTCTAAGCAACGTGAATTGATTTATTATAAATAGGATCCAATCTTTTTATTCAGACGAGTTACGTTAGATGTATAAGAGAACTCGATGTTTCTTCCATCTACTTATGCTACCATTTATGCCAATAAAGAGATGATTATTGAATGGGATCTATTTCTACCTTATCAAAATGTCGTAATGATGCAGGTTTTGTTGCTCAAACCAAACGTTTCCCTAGTTTCTTTAAATTATGGAAGGCAATCTACTTTCTCTTCCTAATTGATGCAATGTCCGTAATTCTGTCCAGTTTCCAGCTCTGCCGACTTGCTGTTATGTTTTGGCATTGTTCAGATTTATCATACACAGTGACATGATCATAGTGTATATGGAATTAACGTTTATCTAACATCTGGTATGAAATACAGTGTTTTGATTCACTGTTCGTCTAGGTTCAAACCTGAAGTCTCTTGATGCCAGCTCACTGTATCCATACCATAAAACAGCCTTCTCCTAGATAAGCTTACACTTTTCTTGCTAAAGTAAAAACGAAATTAACTAAATGCATAATTGATGTGAGTAAATTTGTTCTGCAAAACACTCTCTGGGCAACTGCTTTTATATTCTTGAACGAATTGTTCACCTTAGTATGGTTTTGACTGAGCTTGAAACCTTAACAAAATTCACGCTTTTGAGATTACCATCTTACAACTGAGCATATATCTAAATTTAAGAGTTTTCAGTCTACTGCTTTGCATTTTAGGCTTTTATATGTTTTACCGCTATAGTTAGTTTACAATTATCCCCGTTAGATTGTCCACATTCAACTAAGCTTTTTATGTTTATTCGTCCATCTATACTTATTTTCCACATTAATCCTCTGCTATCACTATCTAATGACAAAGCATTCTATTCTTATTCTGTATTTCAGGTAAAGAAATTCCTGGCAACTAACACAATTGGAAAAAGGGGATCTCGCACTGAAAAGCAAATCATCGAAAAAATAGAGAATAACCTAAAGAAACACAGTTCCTCCAAACCAAATAAAGTCCGAAGTCAGCTGATTGAAGCTTGGATAATTAATGAAATGGGTATGGTAAAAAAGCAAGAAAAGTCTAAGGAAAAGAAAGATAAAGACCAAGAAGTTAAAGGAATTTGGTTTTAAACCTTAATTAGTTGTAAAGGAAACGAACGACTAACTATAATATGGGAAGAACAGTCTTCTGCTAACTCGATTATATCTTTTATTTCATAGAAGAGAATAAATTATTTATTAGTTCAACAAAATGTAAGTCTCTTTTTTTCATGACATTGTGTTCTTGTGAAGTTCAATTTCTGCGCTCTGTTTGTGTAGCAAGAAAGCAGCTTCCTGCATTATGGTGTCATTAAATGATAGCCAATGACCATTTTCGAGGATCATACTCCAACTCGGGCATGAGAAAAGTGTTCTAACAAGGATAGCTGTAGGAATATGACGTGTATTTTACTGTGATATTTACTATGGGAATGTTTAAGACACAAGGGTCACAATCAAATGTTTGACCCAGTACCTGTCCTTGCTTACGAAGACACTCCAACGCCACAGTAAGTAATATTTCACTTTATTCGTAATTAATATTTAGGATTACACCAAATATATTTACTGGGATTCATAGGATTCACCTTTTTGAATTCTATCTAAATCATTTCAATTCGTTATTTACTTAATAATTACAAATGTAATGAAAAACATTATCCCCCAATCGTTGCAATTGATTCTCCAGGTGAAAATTGAACAAGGAACGTAAAAACCCAGGAAATAATTTGTGAGAGATCTCGGTAAATATTATCTTAGCTATTGATGCTATCTTATCTTCAGAGAAATTTTGACACTGATACGGAGAAAACGTTTCTAAGGAGATAGAAATCACAAAATGATACAAAATACGTCTAATACAAGTACGAGGTAGTTAAATAGATGGGGTGACAAGTAAGTTCATTAAACCAGTAGAATAGAGAAAGCCGACAATTTAAATTTAAAGAGGGTCTAAATTTAGAAATAGGGAGTCTTCCATGAATAAAATTTCCAAATTAGACGAACATTGGGACAAGATGTCAAAATAATTGACAGAAATATCATGTCTAGTAGTGTTACTGTGCTCTAAAACAACTCTAATATGATGGGCTGCTAAGTGGTTTCCTTGTTAACGCAGAAATTTCCAAGCGATCACTGATACGAGTATGCAGATCGCGATGGGTCTACTCTTAAGAAAACGCATTACAGCTCTTACAATTAAATTTATATATGATACTCGATCTGAGATCATCTGGGATCCGATCCTTTAAAGGGAAAGATTCTTAAGCCGAAAAGTTGAACAGAAAACAATCCTGACACCTAATTGTTTAAAATGATCTCAACACAATAGGAATCTCGGGTCTCATTAGTAGCACATCCCATCCTTATTAAGTACAAAAATTACATCGATTACAGCACCTCTATTTGTGGTAAACATTAGCTTCATTTTATTAAGAGATAGTTAAAAGTATTTTCTGAAAGTCACATGTATAATTTGCTCCAAAACTATGCTAAAAGACTATGTAAGGTGGTATGCCTTAAACATGATTAGTCTTTGCCACTAACCTTGTTAATCCTAAATAATCATGTGATTAAGGATGACCTCTCTAATTATATATCCTTCCTTCCTTGCCCTCCCAGGGTTTTGATGAACTTCACACATTACCCTTCGTGATATTTTGTCTTTTGGGGGCTCTGTCTCACATTTTTCGTATGTCAAGATTAGGTTCAAAGTTCTTTAGAAATGCCTTCCTTTGCCTCTACATGCTCGTTTTCCCAGCAGCTTGCCACTTAACCCCAGAGATTCTAATTGGTTTGTTCTTAAAACATGTCCTAGAAATATTAGCTGTCTTTTCTCGATCTGTAGAAGCAGCTGATGCTTTTGTTGCACTTTCATGAGAATCTCTTCATTGGTTGGTAACTTTGTCAGCATACGAGATTCGCATCATTCGTCGATAAATGTCCTATTTGTTTCTTCAATGAATGTCAACGACTCCAACCACAAAGCAAAGTGGTCTACACAAGGTCTTCCAAAGACGAGCTCCACAGGTAACTTTCGATCTCCTAGAATGGGTCTCATTTTATCAAATTGATTGTTAAAGTTAATTGTCGTAGCAAAACTGTAAAAAGTGTGTACGATTCACACTTTATGAAATCCATTTTTTCTCAATGCAGTTTACGACTGTCGACAGATAACTTCCTTAAGACTATCCGGGCTAGAAAAACCACACACGGTTTTAAAACAAAGATGTTATTCCTGAGAGCTTTCGTCTCATTACCCTGAGACATTGTCGAAGGTTAACACTAAAACGGGTCCAACGGTTAAATGTCAAATGCTATAACGATAAGATTTACATTCTCAGTAAAATATGCCATTGTTATTTCGTAATGTAAAAGGCAAGGAAGACAAAATGTGATCAATAGAATAACTTCAAAGATTAAAACAATTAAACCTAGGAAAATACTATAAAATTGTTAATGCGGTATGAAAAAGCTAGTACGGGAGAATCATTGTTGTGGTAAAAGGGAAAAGCAGAGAGAATAAGATAAAAAAAATTTTAAAAATCAAAATCATTTAAGATCGTCGTCGTATTTATTAAACGCATATTAGTAAAAGACTGAAAAGACTTGATTACTAACGATTCGGTTGCAAAGGTTGTAGTGGTTGCAAAGACACTGGTACACCACGCACTCCTACGTTCTGCTGATAGCCTTGGTTTAAGGGAAAAGCTGCTACCAAGTTTCCGGGACTTTTGATAAAGCTGCAAAACGACTCATTTTTCTGCATCATCCGAAATTACGTGTTCATTTAAAATGGTTTTGGTACTGACAACTGGTACTGCATGAGCAGACAACCTTCTTCCAAATTTGTTTCTTTTCGAATTTTAAGTACGACGAGGACAGTCTGGTTTGAACTACGAAGTTTATTCTGACACAGCTTCTTGTTGATGACTAATTACAGACAGATACTTCGGGCCAATAAGAGTTTTGGAGAAGAGAAGTGGAATTAGAATTTTGATTTGTTCACTTACAGGTTGCCAGTGTAATGTGTAAGGGAAAATTCTGTTGTACTCATGTTTGGCGGTATTGCGTAGAAGATCAGCAGCAACATTCAGGCCACGCTACACCATATTCTAGCTATCCAAACTATTACGCTAGTCTAGATGGGACATGGCAAGGGTATTCACACATTCTTGTAAACTTCGATGGGTAGGAACGAGTTGATCGTTCGAATAAAGCGAATAAAGGCTTAAGCAGGCACTGTCCTTGCATTTGATTTCAGAAACCTAACTCTCAATAATATCCAATACTACTCAAAAGGTTCGTATTGTTTGTATTTTATTGCGTTAGCATCATGATTCTTTGGCGGTCTATATGCCGGGTTCTAAAGTATAGTAGATATATTTCTTTGTCTTGTTTCTGAAAATACTTGGTAAATGACACAATACTGAGATCAATTTCTATGAAACAAAGACAGTCAAAATTCAGATGATCTGCACACTGAACTATAAATAAAAAGTCTGGAAGGATAGTTCTATTGTTCTCCCCGGTATTGAATGCGTAACCAAACATGGTGCACTATGGAGGCCGCCATTGCACGTATGTACGCGCAGACTTAACAGGGGACACTATGAAAAATCGACTCACAAATTAAAGGATTTTAGCAAAGTTAAAGTAACAAATAGATCACATTTGCATTTTTCAGTTAAAGTTAGTTATTCGCTTAAAGTGGACCATTTTTGTGAATACAATACATACTTGACATATATGCTATTACCAGTATATTCCAGATTTTATTTTTCTATCTAGCGAAAGTTAGGGTTTATATGCTTAATGTTGAGATAAACTTGAGCCTAAATATTCTTCCAAGAATTATGCTGATAAATATTTTGCATATAATGGCAAGGAGTGAGTAGTTTTGCGTACAAAACCCAGAAATGTAACCAGCAAGATGACAATAAGGTTAATACAGCTTCAATAAACAGTATATATAGTTATTCTTTAGGCCGGGTATTCCTTTAGTTCGTATTATTTCAATGTAACATTTTCTTATGTATCGTCAGGTGGAATGTTTGAATATGTATCAGGAGCAAATTTCTTTGGCGAGATAGTGGAATGGATTGGATTTGCTATTGCTGCAAAAACGAGCACAGCTCTAGCATTTGCAGTGTTTACAGTTCTCAATCTTGGACCAAGGAGTGTGCAGCATCACAGGTACTGCCATATATATTCCTTAAAATATGTGCATTGAACTTTTCCTGCATTGTCAAGGAAAGATTTGAGCTATGTACAAACGGGCTTGACTTTCAACTAGATTTCACACAACTTTGTACAACATTGTATAGCCAAGTCTAGCCACATGGAGCCATTTGAGCATTGGGTGTACAAACAAGCTTGATTTTTTCCTCAACTTTTCACTAGACTTTAAACCACTTTAAGTTTTTGTTTTATCTGGCAAGAAAATGCAGTTTTTTATCAGATTACTCAGGGTGCATAGGTGTTGTTAATAGAACTAGCAGGATATTTTGAGATGTCTGTGACCAAGGAGTTATCAAGTAGGCTAACTGAGCATGCATGTACTCCACATTTGTCCAGTGGGTGTACAAATGGGCTCGACAAGGCTTTACGAAACTTAGAACAATAGATTTGTAGAGTGGATCCATTGACAAATTTGAACATGTTCAAACTTCACTAGACTTCGCTATACAAGACACGACAAGGTGTACAAATGGGCTCAACTTTTGATTCAACAAAAGTAGTGTGAAGTCTAGTCAAAAGTCAAGCCCGTTTGTACTGGGCTTTACACATAACTTTGATCTGAAGGATTTGGCAAAATAGAGCTGTTTCATATGAAGATGCTTTTTGCAGCACAAAATTCAAATATGCACTGAGAGGCTTAAGTCACTTGACTTAAGTGAAGAGTTTAAGATCAAAGCATTTTGTTTAGCTCTCTTCCCAATCTTACACCAAAGTTGCAATACAACAAGATTCTAATCCTCGAATATCCTTTACAAAAACATTAAAAAAATTAAATTCCAATCTGTATGTGTTAGTACTATATATACAAGAAATTGTTGATTAAATTAAAATAGCTTCTTTTGCAAACCAATGAGATGCAATGCCATGTTTCACAGCCAACCTGGAAATCAGGGAATTATCATGGAATTTCAGAGTGGATTTTGTGAGTAAAATCAGGGAATTGTCACGGAATGTCGAAAAGTTTCAAGGAAATCAGGGAAAACATGATTTAAGGTGTTCATTTTTTTTTAATTTGATTTGCATTTCTGCTTTATAGAAAAGTTCCTTGACCTTAAAATTGTTGTGAACATCATTGAAATGATACTGTTAATTTTATGATATGTATGACCTTGGTGTAACTGGCCTTCAGACATTAGATGATGCTTGATATAGTGGAATGCTTGATTTTTGTTAGGCTTGTATGGTAATGCTGGGGTTTAGAATTGTCAGGGAATTTTTCTAAATTTCATCAGGGAAATCAAAGAGTTATCAGGGTTTCTTCCAAGGTAAGGCTGGGAACTCGTAATCCGGACCTCTCTTTAAGAAGCACCCTAATCATATCATTGGAATGTTCCTCAGGCCAGTTGACTCCTTAAATTGATACTGGTTTTCCTAAACGGGATCTTTATAGTAAAGAAGTGACTGTAGTAAAGCAATGTGCTTTTCTTTTTGCACACCAGTAGTGGCAGATACTGCTTAATCCTCTCTGCGAGTCTTAAAGACTGTATTTAAAATTACCATGTTTCCATCAATATACCACAATATATATACTGTTGCATGACAATTTATGAAAGTAGTGGGATTGTAGCGAGGGTAGCTCCAAACATATGTTGAGTCCTAGGCTATATGATGCTTTCCCTTGCCATTTAACTTACAATTTTCATATTTTCCAATGTAATAATTATCTTACCTTTCATAGCCTATGTATTAACTTTCTCTGCCTCCTTTATTCCAGTCTTGTTATTTTATTATTTGTTTTTGTACTCCTAAGTTGTATTCTATTCATTTCTTCTCATCTAATGTAACCCAATGTTGCTGTCTCTCTCTCACTCTTTTTTAGCCTTCATAGTGTGCACCCCCATACCATTAGGGGGGTAGACTTTTTCCAAACTGCTACCATAGATGGGGGTTTGGAAAATTTCATAACTTGTGTGGGGGTTGAGGGGGGTGAATTTTGTTTATGTAGAAATTTTCTAGCTGGTGAAGTTGTAATCACCCCTATAGGAGAGCATTCAGAAACCACTTTTTTTCAGTACACTTTTTCCTTCTGAGAAGTCATTGGCTGGAAAGGTACCATTGAGCAAACTTTTTAAACTTGTTACTGTCCCATGCATGACATGCTTTACAAAGCCTGATCCTAACACAATTGATGGCAAGTAATTCAGTAAGTTATATGATTTTTAGGTGATAAGCATGGAGGATTAAGAGTGAAATAACTATGCAGCGACATATGATGGGATATAAATTAAATAAATTCATCACTTAACAGTTTATCAAACTTGCACTATGAAGATACCTTCACAATTAGATTTTTGAGGGTGAACTTAAACCCACGAGAAGTTTAAAGCTGTTTAATATGCTCACCCCTTGGATGTACGGTGCACAAAAAGGCTAGAGCATTTGCGATACCTACTGGTCGCTATTTTTAAACTGATTTATAATTTCAACATCATGTACATTTAAAGCTAAACAAGTGGTCATAAAATGCAAAACAAACAATACGATGCATTTGAAAATAATAAAGTTTTGACCAGATTTGGTTATTTTGTAATTACATATAATGAAGAAGTTGATATGGGGGTTGGGATCAACCCTTGTTTTGATGTGAGGGTGTTGCTATCAAATTTTAATGGGGTTGCAATGGTAGGTGGGGGTTGATTTTATGATATGGGGGTTCATGCTCCTCTGTACACTATGGCCTTTCCTATTCTTTGAAAGCCATTCCTGCCCAATGCCATATGACTTTCTTTCCCAAGACTATCTTTCCTATTCCAGAAACTGTTCATTTCGTAGCCTGCTCTTCCTTCACCAGCTAGGTCTTTTGTGACCCAATTCTTTCTTATTTAAATGACTTCCTGCCATTTCGTCTATCAGACATAATCCTACTTTAATCTTGCCCACAGTTCTCATGACCTCATGGAATAATGTCAAACTTGATCTGAAAGATCAGGGTCATAAGGGGAAAAAGCAAAATAGAGCTTATGAGGTGTAGTAAAAATATCCCAAACAAAACTGTATTATTATTTTTTTATTTGTAACAATCACAAGTTGATGCAGGCGAGTATCCGCATTTTTAAGCGGTGAATTGGTTTCGGTATTTAGATAAAATAAATAAAAATACCGAGGACAGTATTGTCTAAAAGATGTCCCAAGGTAAATGAAATAAAGATTTACGATATCCGAGTTTCGGAAAACATTGTTGGTACTATAACATTCGTAGATAATATTATCTACAAATATACGTATTTGCTTCACCTGTACAGTTAAAATAAGAGTGCATTATATAAGCCTGAACCAGAATAGGGTGATATACTAGCTGCCAGTGGTGTACAAGCATCTGTTGGAACCGGGCTGACCCAGTGTGTAGTCCCAGCGAGTTGTAGCAGATTGGCAAAGATTGTGTTTCATAGCCGAAAGCTCTTATGTATGCGTTCGATGTTTAAGTTGTTAGAATAGTACATAATATAGTATCGTTATATCTTAGATTTCATTTTATCTTTCAAGAGCATAAAGTAGACATTGCGTAAACAATGTCTTTCCTTAATCTATGTCAGATCCACAAATTTATCTTACAGTGGCTTTTCATCTTTATATTATACAGGTGGTACCTCGAAAAATTTGATGATTACCCTCGCTCACGGAAAGCACTGATACCATTTATTTTGTGAATCCACAGATCAATGTATTATTGAATACTATTTTTATTCGAGAATTCAAGCAAAGTTTTTCCAAAGATGTTACGAATGGATAGGTTGTTGGTTGAATGGAAAAAGAGACCCATTTTTCAGTACGGAAAGTTGTTAAGAGACTCGACCGGAAAAGGAGAGAAATTAACGACTGTTCAACAGTACAGCTATGACTGTTCTCTATGTTCCATAAAGTCTCACTTAATTGCATGAAATGCGTCTTTAAATTTGCCAAGGAACGATATCTTACCAATATACATTAAAAAGATTCGGTTTTTTAACAAAGGATCAGTCATTGTACAAACTAGTATCTGACGCTTGCTTCTATTACAGCTGATTGTAGTAGAGCCGTTTTTATAATTACGTTACACAGAATTTGCCCCCATGCCCCTCGCTCTAAATAGCGTAGTAGGGACTGACAGCGTTCCTTATTGCAAAACAGTGGAGAATCTCAGCATTTTTGTTGATATAACAATGTTTTCTCGCCACATTTGTTATATAATTATTAGAATTTATATCGTTTGAAAAACTGATTCCTGCATCTTTTGAAGCCGTACAAGTCGTTTGGCACGGTAAATATGAGACTTACTACACAACGAAAAAAGGATTTTGTTAGTGTCTGCAGGAGCCTTAACCCGTCTTCTTATCCTCTTTTATAAGAGTTTATAATTGTAAACCTAGAACTCCTTAGCTGCAAATCGGCGTCAGGAATCCATCTAATCGTGCGTCAGTGAAATTTGGAACATATTTCAATAGGCGTGGCATAGCAAATACGACAGAGCTTTTATCTATAGAAAGAACTTATTTTGTTGAAGAACGATAAACATAGCATCTAAGTTAAAGTGATTGTTTGTTAATGGAGGAGTGAAGTATTTACGATGAGCAAGGTGGTGTGCGTAGAAGTGAAACAGATGGCAAATTTTATGTCCCTTATTGGTCTCTGTATCAATATGACGTCTTTTCGTTTGTTATCAGATGATATTGGCGGCAAGATATTGTAATCGCTTCTCGACAGTCTGGCAAGGAATGAATGTACAGTAGTGTCTGAACTTATTGATGACAGATTTTTCCCTAATCCTCGAGAGGAGATCTTATTGGTCGTTTGAGCCTACCTTATGGCTTGCTTCTCAGCCCGATAGCCAAAATTAAGGTGCGCCCTTGGACACCCCAGCTGCCCTTTATTTATAGGTCAGCCTGTTTGTTGGTTTTTCTGTTTATTTAGGGTAGTTTCAATGTCGGGCCCACTGCTCATCGGTGAGCTGTGGTTGAGAGACGAAAAGGAACTATAATAACACTTCCAAACTTTAACGAGGTTGAAGTCAACCATAATGCATTGTAGGTCCCGCTTAAGTTGCCAGCTACCAACTACCAAAATGTCAGCTTACCTTCTCTCTGACGTCAATAGTGACAGCAGACTTTTTTGAGAAAGACAGACCATTTGGTATCGACGACGTATCTATATGACCCCTATTTCACCCAGAGAATCACTTTCCACGTTTGTAAACTTGTCATAAAAAGAGATTGATGCTATGCGAAGAATAAGTACGATACAATGATGTTGGTTGACTTGGTCCCCTTTAAAACATCAAAGGATTATAGTATAAGCCTTCGCCAGATGTGAAAGTTTGATATTGACATGAATTGAGCGTACTTTGTGTTCAATGTTTTTAAGAGAAAGTTCGAAAAGAGACTCTGAGAAGATAATATACTTTTGTGTGTTCATTATTGGTATTGCCAGTCCTTCGTCCCTTCCTATAACGATTCCGTCCTTTGGTACGTAATACGATTTCGGGGATGAAAGCCTCACATTGCCGCGCAAACACAGGAGCTGCTCCACTAAATCAAAAGTGGGGCTGAAAGATAGACAATAAGCGCACTTAGGGGTTAAATGTCATTCGATTCTCGGGGAAAATTTTGCATGTCTTCACAATGACACGGGACTCTCTCTCTCTCTCTTTCCCTTTCTTTATTATTTCATTGTTTCCAACGTTCCAATGTTTTCTTAGCAAAAGAATGGGGGCTAGAGCCTACTCCTTGTCGAGTGTTAGGGTTCTCGGTCGTTTGGCTAGGATCATTTGTTGTATCTGTTCTCACTGATCTCACATTGACGGCAGGATCTTTCCGTGGTCCGTGAGAGGTGGCCCTACTGGGCGGTGGGGCCTGCTTCATGGCTTGCTTCTCTGCTCGGTAGCCGAGATTTAAGGGCGTTGCCCTATGACGCCCCAGCGGCTCTTTATTTATTAGTTAGCCTGTTTGGGTTATTTTTTGTTTATTTAGGGTAGTTTCAATGTCAGGCCCACTGCTCATCATGGTCTTTGATTGGAGACTGCTAGAGCTTACTCAACGTGGCGCTACCACTGTACGAGCCAATCGAGCATGGTCAACAGCTTTGTCACCTGATTTTCCACTGAGCTGTGAAAGAGTCGGGCCCGAGTTACACTATATCGGATTACTACCATATCGGATTACTGTTCGCTCCGCCCCGATAGCCAACAAACCGATGTGCAGGAAACACTTGTAACACTATGCCGGATCGATTCGCCATAGGGAGCCGACTTTTCAAGTGAACATTTCCTTTCAAATTGCTTGGACACATAAACACATGTCCTGGAACGACCTAAGTTAACTTGCTAGAGTTGTCCACATATGTTAACCATTGTAGTCTATGCAGTGCTCTTGGCTCTTCCCGCGATAAATGTGCGTGAAGAGGAAACTGAATGAGATGAAAGTCAGTTGATGAACCATGCCATTTTTATCGTGTTTTAATATATTCACGTGAACATAAAAATCCCACTTAAATATAAATAAAATGTTTTTAAAAATCACAACATAAAAACTAGTTAAACGGCATAAAGTAATCAAAGACCACATGTAACAAACAAATCATCATAAAAAGTGTCGAGTGCTAATTATTGCATACAAATTTATCTAATTTGGGGCCAAAGTGATTTACTGTCCCCGGCCAGTTTGTCCGTAGTACATGGTCCCGGTCACCTTGTCCCTTTCGGTCTCACGTTTTAATTTTAAGGTCGTTTCATAACTGGGTTCAGGCATGAGCCAGCTTCTCGGTCTTTTGGCAAGGAATAGATGTAGTATCTGTTCTCATTGGTGACAGAAGCTTTCCATAATCCGCGAGAGGCGGCTATTGGGCAGTTGAGCCTGCTTCATGGCTTGCTTCTCTGCCTGGTAGCACAAATTGTGGGGCGTCGCCCTTGAACGCCCCAGCTGCCCTTTATTAGTTAGCCTGTTTGGTGACTGTTCTGTTTATTTACGGTAGTTTCAATGTCGGGCCCACTGCTCATCAGGGGTCTTTGATTGAGAGATTGCCAGCTAATTTCCATTCGTTCATGGGCACCAAACGATCCTTGTAAAATACTGTCACAATCTTCAAACGAGCTTTTAGCATTCGATAAAAATCCTCGCCGCTGACATTATCAAAAATTGTTCCAGTCCAGTCCGAATTAAGGGCAGGGCCCTCGTCCTTGGCCTCGCACCAAGAGGGGGGCTCCCACCAATTAAGGATTTGCAGTTTAAACTGGTCAGGTATGACTAGCTTGAAAAAGCGAACAATTTTGTCTGCAGATTATAAGCGGCAGTCATCAGTTACAGTTTCGTGCATTGCAATCAAACAAAAAAATACAGAACAGAAAGTGTCTTGCATGTTACTTATCAGTGTTGATATCTCGATCAACATCTACAAGCATTTAATCGAGCCAACTCAGCTTTTTAGCCATCTCGAGGAACTGTCTTAAGATGAGATTCAGGCCGCAGTACAAAAATAGTCAGTACTTATCTAGATAACTTGGGCATTACATTTGTTGATGATTTGTGTCAGTCTGTAACATTTGCCAATATTTTCACAGGCGAGGAGCTAAAATATAATAGAGCCCAGCCTTTTCCGTATAGACCTAGCATAGATAAGGGTGTGCACCACACTTTCCCGAACATTTAGATAGCTCTACTGCAGCGGCGATCGCTTTTTTCAAAATTCAGATTAACTGAGAATAACTGATATCCGTGTAGCAGAAACGACTTGCAAATCTGGCTAATCATGATGTGAGCATTGAGTTTGATACAGTGCGTGGGTTTGACTTTAGCGACAACATCAGCGTCTTTGCTGCCCGAACATCATGAAAGTATCTGGATTCTAGTGATTACAACTCTATCCATTCTCTGGAATTTAGCATACCTACTTGTTAGTTATGATATACACTTTCATGAAAAATTAAGAAGTCTTAAGTGAATGACTCCTTGACCACGATATAAATAGATTCCATAAGCTCAACGTGCCTATGGACTGCATATTATACAACTGGAATAATTGCCAGCCGCTTATTGACATGTAGCGTAATATTCTATTCGGGGAGGCGAAGCTGGACGCTACCCCCCGCGTTCCCAGATTACGGATAGGGAAACTTCCATCAGTATGATGGAAAGCTGCGAGATGAAGCATTTAGGTGCACGAATAAACAGTCTTGGACAGCACAGCGACAGTTACCTGGACGTACCGGCTCAGAGGTTGGCTACCTTTTTGCTTATAAAATGGTACAAATGAGAAAATAACGGTCACGAGAGCGACACTTTTTCTGCCACTCATGTTATTGAAAAAGGCGTTATGTTTAGCCATAACTATAATTTGAACAGGAGTCAGGTTACATTTGTAAATTTTTTGCATTCGATAGACAGCACTGGTCCATGCGAGTGTGGTTCACTGTTAAGCACCAGGTGCGATATAAGAATGACCCTTGTCATTATACAAGTGTTCGTTTTGGTCTGTCAAAAAGATATAGCGGATTAAAGAGCAGTTGTTGCAAGTGGAGGAGATTTTCAAGTTGAATGGAAAAAACGATGGACATTTTAAATCAGTTTAGGAACCACAAACCTATGTATATGCAACCTTATACAATTGTTAACAATATCTCGTTAGTAACCTTTGGTTGTGACCACAATGACTTATGTTTGCGAGAAGATTCAACTCGGTATTTACCTTTGAAAATGTAAATATTTCAAGTAAGTTCCATAGCACGCTTGTACTCGGATAGGAATTTTTGATACGGTTCTCCTGTAATCTGTGTTTCTAATCAGCTTATTTTCTTATTATATTTCTATCTTGGTTCTCCTTTGGGGTTGCTGATCGACCTTGGCATGACAGGGAACAGCGTAAGTAGTGTAGTATTATTCTTGCTGTTTCATTGTTATAAGAAAATTTTTTTCAGTCGATGACAGCAGATAGTCAAGATACATGGTTCTAGTAACATTATTGTTTTAAAATGTATAAGAACGTTTCGGTGGTGTTACAGTGAACAGGAGTCCGACCCGCGGCGTAAGCATTTGATCGGACCCCGCCATTTCTGCGGGATCAAACTCTTGAAGGCTCGGCGATGGTTTAAAAAAGAAAGCCGTATGACGTCAAAGAGAAGTTTTCCGGTTTCGTATTTAATATGGTGGAGTACACTGGTTATTATGTATATTCTTTGTTAAAAGAGAATGGTGTATGGATAGCCTTGTTTAACATCAGTTTTGCTAAGGCCTAGTTTTACCATAGTTTTCAATTTCCCTAGCATTCTGATCTAAATCAACATCTGTTTATTATAAGTTTGTAGCTATTGTTTATCGTATTGATTATAAGGGTTAGAATGGACGTTGGCACTAACTGATTTAGGGACTGTAAGGATATTTTCTAGTCCTACGAGCTTTTAAGGTGCTCTTACATTGAAGTGAACACTCCATTTTGAAATATATTCGTTGCGATTGATGTTTGGTTAAAAAAATTTGTGTTCCAATTTTTAGTGTTGTGGAGTTCGCGACTGCAGACGATGCCCAGAGGGCTATCAAAGAATTCGACGGAGTTGATGTTAAGGGAAGGAAAATGCGCCTTAGAGAGGTAATGTAGTCATATACAAAACCCAGTTCAGTATTACGTATCTGTCATGTGAACATGTGTTCTTCATGCGTTATGTTATGCCAAGACAGTGCGTATTGGAAGGATGAAGGACACCAGAGCTTCAAGTAGCATTGCATAAGTGGTATACTGAAGGTATTTATAAGCTCATAGAAAGAGGGAAGCACCTACATTCTTACTTCACCCGTAAAGTTGGACTGCTCAGTGAGCGAAATGCTTATTTTTCCGTTATGTTGTAATGCGTCTAAGGTATTTTTTATACACCAAACCGTAGCATAAATTATGTGCCGTGAACCTCTTTCGTCGGCATAGCAGTTCCTGATGCAATTTACTGGGCTCAGTAAACTCAGTAACATTAGGTAGCTTGAGGTCGTTTTCTGGAAATGATTTAGACATAGTGTATGTTAAGAAACAAAGGAAAGAGGGAAGAGTGTACGATTGCCAAGGAAGCAATCATCTACACAAAACGAGGTAATCAGTTTCAAAATAGCTTATAGATCATAGCAAAGATCTGTAGCTCTGTTTTATTTTTCTGCTCATTCCCATTCCTCGATTCTGCGGCAGTCCTGTGAACGCCTTCTGACAAGCTGGTGTGCACAGATGGAAACCCGTAGGATATGTCCTATTACAAGGCAAGAGTTCCTTAGTGCTGCATCAACATCATCGCAAGGACATACGGATACTTCTTACCTAGACTTAGTATGTACTTTTTATTCCGTTTCCAGGATCGTGTCGAAGACGAAGTATACGAGAAACAACTCAATAAAACCAGAGAAATGGAGGAGAAAATGAAAGTTCAGTCAAACCAGTCACAACCTTTATCTTCAGGACTAGGAGTGCTAGGCAACTTGCTCGGATCAACTGGTCTGTCGGCGCTGACGTCCAAAAATGCGGACCCTATTAATTGTACCGTTTTTGTAAAAAATGTAAGTCCCAGTTATTTCTGACGTCCGTTGTAATAACTTCTTAACTGGTTTCTTAAAAGTATTTATTCTTGTCTCTTTTATTAAGTTGAGGACATTAGGGTGTTTTAATGCTCTGATGTACAGCCCTCGACGTTTGTGGTTGAACTGGCTACGCTTGATCCCTCTGAGCAGAAGTTCTGTATTTTTGAAGACTGTAGCAGTTGCGCTGAGATACCAAATCTGTGAGATGTTTTATGTTTTTTACCTCCACGCCAAGAGGGAGGGGCTAAAGTCTCTCAAACAATAGAATTGTTGCCTTTGAGGGACGAACTAAGCAGGTACTAGAAAACGTTTTTTTATTGGCGTCATAAATGTACGGTTTCTTTATTGCTTTCAACTGGTTGTTGTGACCGTGGAAACAAACGGGAAAACCCCATCGAATTGGTTTTAATTATACTTTTTAATTAGTTTATACAAGATGGGTTAATACATGAAAGGGCTACGGTACATATGGAAAATACAGTTGTATAGACCTTGGTATGGGTCATAAGTCATGCAGTGCAGAATCAACAGCTGAAGACGCCAAGAAGCAGTTTTCTTAAACCCCTGTCCCTCGCTCCATAGACGATTGAAACACCCATTGAAAGAACACGTAGGAGAAAGTTCAAGCGTATGCTGAAAGCTCAGGTTTTCAACATGAGAAATCTAGTATATGGAACTGTTGCATTTTTCTCATTGTTTAGCACAGATATGTCCATATACTTGTACAGAGGGGCTTCTCTCTGGAATTATATTTTTATTGGGATGAGGGCAGATACACGGGGTTTTTTTTCAGTATATGTGAACAAATAGTACATTTGAAGTATTGTACATGTTCTATTTTCCAGCTCGATTACAGAGTAACATGGCAAAAACTTAAAGACCTATTTAGGAAAGCAGGTTAGTGAAAATGTCGGTATTCCTTAGTCCATTGTAGTTTGATTCTTGGTTCTTTTGCCAATATGTGAATGTACATAATTACGTAAGCTTTCTGTCGATACATGGAGCTTCCTTAAATAGAGTAAGAAAACACTCTATTGACTTGAGTAGATCAGTTGTGTCACAACTGATTTACAGTCCTTAGCCGCATATTAGTCAGTAGGCTAATAAGATATCACAGAAAGTAATGTTACATTTTTGACGGAAGATTGGGCCGGCTGTTTCTTGTTTGTGGTCATGTTACATTATATTATGATTAAATATAATCCTTTGGTCATTACGTTTGATATAACTAATGGTTAAAGTAGTATATGAGGGAGGGTTTACCAAGATTTTTTTTGTCTCCCTTCGCAGGGAATGTTATCAGAGCAGACATTGATGAAGATGCTGATCACAAGTCAAAGGGTTACGGTACTGTGGTTTTCGAAAGCCCTTTGGAAGCACTACACGCCGTCTGTATCCTTAACAAAACAGTAGAATACATCGTTTCTCGATACATTGTATTTCCTGTTAGACCGTTGATGTTGCAGATACCATCCTTTAAGTAACGGTAGACAGGCCAGGCCAACAACCCCGGACTTGTTTGTTTTGTGACATATATGTGTAAGTTGGTTATGCCATTCTGTAACCATAAAGTTCTGTGCCTAGCTTTCATGCTCTGACAAAGGAAGAGTTTGGTATGGCATCACATATTGTAGGCCTTTCTTTTGCTGTAATGGCTCAATAAGTTCAAAGGTAGACCTTTCTATGCAGATATCCCCAAACGTTATAGAAGATAGTTCATTTATTGGAGATAATGGTGTAGCGCGTTGACAGAAACGTTAGGTTCAGCGTTCGCAGCTTTACTTACAACCGATATTCTGCCAACACGCCTATTAGGGGTGGATTCCAAGTGCTACTATAGAAGTGATATGAAATCCGACACGCTACAGTAATTACAGTAGGCTTTTTTAGGGGTGATAGACTTGGAACATCTATTGAGTGAAAAATCGTGTGCTCTTGGCTACTGTAGAGGTTTTGACATTCGATTTCGTAGCATGACATGACTGCCCGTTTAGGCTGTGAAGGAACTTGCATATTTGGCTCATGGAAGAGGTGATTCCTTAACGTATTATTTAGCATTATTCAACGGACAGGTATTCCACGAACGAACGATACAGTGTAGAATGGTAAGTGTGGTAGTACTATTTTATCGTAATGGGTTTTGCAGGATGTAAACGTATGTGGTTTGATTCGACAAAGAACCACTGCATTATTTAAAATGCCTTTGGTTTTTTAATTTTATAGCTGTTAATTAAATGTTACAATGCAATAAATATCATATTGTTGTTAATATTATTCCAGAAGCTGCTTTGGTTTTTTAATTTTATAGCTGTTAATTAAATGTTACAATGCAATAAATATCATATTGTTGTTAATATTATTCCAGAAGCTGCATTTGTCATATGTTGAAAAATCGTAGTTTAAGTAGCCGTTAGAGCCAAGACATTTTTACCCCCAAGTAAAAATTATTGAACTTGAGTCAGCAACAATGTCTTAATTTATTCTGAAACGTTATGTGCTGGTTACTGTATAGCTGCAATAAGCTCAATATTGTATTTGATTACGGGTCATCAAGATGATATAGTTATTAGTTATTTACTCAAGAAAAGATTTGTCATTTGGACTCGTTGATCATGGAACAGCAATATGTCGTTACGGAGGACCGTTATCCAGCTTATAAAAATCTAATGAATTTTTTTAGTTATGGAAACGCACATGTAGATATTTGTGGCAGTGGTTACTGTTTCCCCAAGTTTGAAAGTATTGATTGCTTAGCTTTTGTAGTAATTCGTCAAAATACTCTATGTATGGTAAGGGACATGCATCACCGGACCTCATGGATTTCGTAGGTTGTAAGTAATAACAGTGCCGCGAGGTCTGTCACAGAGTACCTTTCAAAATAGCCTGAAGGCATGGTGAAACTAAGTGCGGTTGCAGATAGGTAGGCATTTACACCAAGAAAATAGGAGACTCGGTCGGTATTTGCATGTATATTTGGATATCAGCGAAACAGGTATTTTTATTGTTAAATTTACTAGAGCCAGTGTTGCTCCTCACATCGAGTTGGTTTACGCGTTTCGCAGGAAAAGGATGAACTTTGTTTTTTGTATAACTGCTTTAATATTGTATAACCGTTTAATTTGGCACTCTTTTCTTCTTTCCGTGATTGTACATTAGGACCGCAACTCGACTCTTTCGCAGTTATCGGGCGCAGGAACCGGGAGCTCTGGTGGTCGAAGTGGTGGCTCCTCCTCGGGAGGCGGCATCAACCCGCTTGCTGTACTACAGCTACAATCCTTAGCCGCACTTACCCAGTTAACCGGTGGGGCAAACTCACTTGGTAAGATATATTTTAACTGCACCAACCCTAACTTAAGGAGGGAGATTTTCGTCACTCCGGTGGCGGAAAATGACACCAGCGGAGTAGTACCAGTTATTCCATATGTCGTTGTGAAATTGCTCAGGTACGTTTGGGAGAAGTCATCCAAGATAGTGAAGCCATCAAAAACAAACAAGGGGTGGCTTTCAGGGTTTGCCATTTCTAATTATGCCGTAATATAGGCAGGATGTAGAGCGTAATCAGCGTTCGTCAGGTTCATGGCATTTCTTTGACATCAAGGGCCATCGTCTTGACTCACAGCGGGCAGTGTTTAGATATCAGATTCGTACAATATTTGTTGCGATGGCATTTGAAGTACACCCGAGTTTCTTCCTTGATATGCGTGAAACTGTCTCCTTTTACCAGCAAATGAGTCTAAACTCATTAATCCTACACTCGATGATTTCATGCCATTTGACACAGTTTTGAGGTGGGATTTTTGAGTCGGTTGTACAGAGTATTTTAACTACACTTTCTCGGTGAGACTGCTTGATGATATTCGCTCTGATATAGTGGAGTCATGTCTGAATTTGCATGTGAAGTTCTTGATACAGTTGTAAACCCACAACCTAGAAGAGGGTCTGGCAGTATCGAGAGCAAGATTGGTAGACAATTATGACGAGGCTGATGTAGCCTTTAACAGCGTTCATGGTGTATTTTGTAGCTGGATGAAGAACGTGTCTTCTTTTCATTGCTTTTAACAGGTTTGGCCGGTGGTGTAGGTGGCCTTTCCGGCGGAGGGGCTTCTTCATTGAGCAGCAATCTTGGTGGTGCCTCCAGTAATGCTGGTGGTTTAGGTTTAGGAGGCCTAGGTGGACTCAGTGCCCTATTAGGAGGTGGCGGTGGTTTAAGTAGTTTAGGAGGCTTTGGTCCAGGAACATCAACGTCGACGTCGGCCAACTCCGGATATGGTTACAGTTCTGGGTCAGGAAATTCCAAGCAAGTGTTTGTTAGAAATGTAAGTATGGCGAGTTGTAAGGGTTTGCAATGCCTTTTGGGATGACTTCTGCTTTGGATTGGATCTGTTCTTTTGCAGCGGCATCTCGTTTAGCACGTCTTGATACCGCCAGGGAATTCTCAGGGAACAGTATGACATGGAAGTGATGTTCACTCCGCCAGTAACTAGGTTAATTTTTTCGATTTGGTTTCTAAAGATCCTTAAGAATACGTTAAGCTTGGTCGTTTTCTGGATACTCTGTTTTTGTGGCGTCAAGTCTTAACCAGTGATAACCCACGATAAACCAGAGAGTCACTGGGGATAGAGCGCCGAAAACGCAAACGCTTTTACCATTTTTTACCGCGTTAGGTTTGGGAGGTCAGAGTGTTTCCGGGAGTATGGACTAATGATATGGGAGTTTAATATTCATTTTGGGACGACTCAAATCATCGCTGGTGCTAGTGAGTTTGAGTTGCTGTAAGGAGGTCGTGCCTTCAGAAAACCCATGGTAGGCAAAGTTCCGTATTAAGGCTAGTCTTGATACCCATCGGATCACCTTCCTGCTCATTCCTGTTTTAGTGAGTACTGTACCGGTAATAATCTCGCTATGTTTTGCTAAAATATTTCAATGAGAAGTTTGTATAAGTGCACGCTAAGGATCTGATCTCTGGTGAGTGGCTTTGTAACACCTGCTTAGTTGTGGAGTTAGCAACGTTACCTTCCCTTCACGTGATTCCTTGTGGCGTTACGGGTAAAAATGTACTCAAATACATATTGCGACCCCAGCTCACCATCAACACCGACCCACCAATTTGGTTGTTATTGATAATCCTTAGCTGGTATTGGTCCGTTTTGTATTTTTAGGTTTAAAATATAAATTCAAATACAGAAGAATGCAAGTAGATTGACACCTAATAGAGTTATAGGAGATTACATAAGGTGTCTCTTGGTGACACAATTAGTATATTTGGCTCTTCCCTATTAATGGAATTATTAATGTTGTCATCTACTATTCAGTTCTTTATTTTAAACCTGTTCCTTGTACTTGACGATATAATCTTTGCTCAAATCTTGCTAACCTTTCCGTCGTGCTAGAAATGAGTGAGTTATTTCAGAAGACCAGTACGATATCCAGACGCTGGACTCGCAAGGGACCCTGAGAGTTGAAAGCCCAAACATATTTATTAGCTATGTAGGGGCCTTGATCTTTTAGTCCAGGCTTTAGGGACCCCTATTTTCTACCAACCTGGACTTGGACGCCTCTGAACAGCTCTGTATCTGGACCCTAAGTAGGCGATACTGTGCCGCCATCGGGCGCTTTCAGGAGAATGTAACATCTTTTCTACTCTTGTAGATCATTTGTTTTGGACGTGCCGATTTTACATGTTGCAAATCGATTTTTTGTGTAGCCGGCAGTTAACAGTTTAAAAAACTAGGTAGTCGATATGTTACCTTGCATTACATGGGCATCAGTAGACTGTAGCAATCCACGGAATATAAATAGCTATAATCAGTATTTAGACATATATACATAGTTAGTGTTAGCATTTGCACGATATTCAGGTAAAGGGATGCCATAGTTGTTACACGAGTTCTGCTCATGGTATTCTCGGAGTCTCCTACTTCTATCTAAGGACTGTAGCAAAAAAAGAGGCCTCGGGATGGAGTGCCTTTTCAAGTTTGTAACCCCTAAAACAGGAATAATATTAAGGTCTGATAATGTGGTTAGAAAAGGCGATTTTTTATCATATGTAGTTCATCTTGCAAAATCAGGCATCTCGCTGATTTTATTTCTGCCAGCTGTGGTTAACTGAAACTATGTTCAGCACGAGCGGCACCTTTCATTTTTTCGAACACTGTGCTACTAATATGGCGCTATCCATTTAATAATTTGGCGCTGCTTCGCCTAAAAACATAGTTGGTTATGGGTCTGCCTCTTCCCTCGTCGTAGCTTCAATACGAGGTACTTTGTGTAAATTATGTAAAATACCATTTCCATGTGCGGTGGTTACCATCAGTTTCTGTAAACCCCAAATATTTAGTGATGCCGTGCAGTTACGAGCTGTAAGAATTGCAAGTATCCTTTCTGCTTCCAGCTTCCGTGGAGAACAACGTGGCAAGAACTTAAGGACAAGTTCCGAGAAGTTGGTAAGAGCACCTTAAGTAATTCTTTCCTACCTGGCAGCGTACTGAGATGCCTCAGCTCCCTATTGATGATGTCACACTTTCTCTCCAGATCATCTCCTTGCATCCTAAAAGTCGAGAGATACGATCATCATTGCTTTACTAAGTATGGCATCTGTATTAAAAACACTTGCTACAAAGATCCGTACTATCAAGCTAGGATTAAATTCCCTAAATAGTTAGTGAAAAGCAATATCAACCCTTATGTTGAAGTAATTCAGATTAGCAACTTTAGTCCAAAATTAGTGAAGTGTCTATGGCTACAGGAACAGTGTGTACTACGTTGCATTTTTGATAGATAGTGTCAGTACTCACAAAATGGCAAATTCCTGTTGTTGTCGAATTAAGTTGTTTCTTTTGTTGACAATATTAAACCATTCTTGTAGTAGATCCTCTTCTTCTTCTTTATTTCCTGCAGCAAAAAATATCATATTATCAAGTCAAATGATGTTTCAAAGCACATGATTCAAACTGGCGACATAATGCTAAATCCTTAAGGGTGAGCACAGGCACGTCAACCGCGAAGCACATGCGACGAATGAAATACACGTGTAATAACTCTTTTGTAAGATTTAACTGACTAACACCACTTTGCTGGTATCCTTGATAGTTGCAAAAGAACTCTTTTGGTCATAAAATGTAAGAATGTCACATTGGCATCAAACAGGTTCACATCACAATGTTATAGACATAAAAAGGATACGGCAACATTGTGATATCGGTAATTTTACAATACTTCCTTACATTTTAGAGGTCGCCAACCAGCAATAGGCTGACCCTCTCCGTAAGAGAAATGGAAGAAGGATCTCCCAATGTCCTGATAAAATGAGACAAAATTGTAAATGCCCGAATATATGTCGACACAGAGTAAAAGTCAGCACCGAGTACAAGTTAGCACCGAATATATGTCGACATAGAGTACGAGTCGGCACCGAGTACATGTCAACACCGAATGTACGTCAACCCGAGTACAAGTCGACACCGAGTACAAGTCAGCACCGAGAGTAGATCAAAAAGAGCGAGAAGAAGTTCTTTGCGAGTATTAAATTAAATCGAACCCAATTTGCAGTCCCGAGCCCACGAATAAGTGATCATTTTGTTAGCTTTTGATATCTTTTACTGCATTTTTTTACTTTCCAAAATCGGCATCCTCTTCATTCTCGTCAATGTTTTCTTGTACCCGTTTACAATGTGAAAGCCTTTTTAGAACAAAAGGGAGATAAATTTACTTTGGGTTTTCGCTTTGACACAGAGGATGACATATCCTGAGTGCCA
>JAAAKM020006971.1:39018002-39034654 GCA_010016025.2 Alatinidae sp. Z8VKAUB7J3
AAGCTACATTTCTCCTTTCATTGGTTAACGTAAAGTACTAGCGACTTTGAATACCTTTATGTAACTCTAAGTAGGGGGGGCCATTAAGCAAACGTCCCCGAGTCTCTCCTTATTCTCTGCCTACTATATCAAATATAAGATTGTGCAATTTCAATAAGACTAACAGTGATTCCAAAGACGTATGCAAATTAGAGCCGTAGATTTAAACTTTGGCATCACACATAGTCAGGAACGTCCCTTTCGCCGTATGCCTCTCTTTGTCATACTTCTAACTGCCTCTGAAGTGAAGCTGCTCCTTTTTTGACAATTGGTAGCCCTTGTGATACCAGTGCACCCGTCTTTATGACAGTCCCTCCCTAATACAAATCCGTCCTTTGTGCGACGAACGTGTTTCCTCTGTGTGGCAATACTTTATTTTTGCGCTGCCTTCTATCTTGCTCTTATTATATTCTGTATATTGGTAGCTCTGAGCCTAACTATATCGTACTCACATTTTGTAAGACTTTTTGTTCATTCTTATTACACTTTGAAATTACATGACGTCCTTTCGTGCTTCAACATTCATGTTGTAGTAACCAGCAATGTAGGACTGAGTATTACGTGACTCTTTGTATTGGTACGTAAACGAAACTTTGCGCTTGACGAAATAGATACTATTGTTGAGTAATAGAGTTATTGTTTTAATCACACTCCTTGCAAATAGAGATATTGAAAAGATGGCCTTGTATATAACTAATTGCTTGTAGCCCCCTTTATTTACATCATCATAACTTATTGCCTTGTCATTGTATCCTAATGATAGTATGCAAATCATAATGGTCATTGATATCGCATCAGTTTATGCTCGACTGAGAGATTAAAGATATGGAAAGGAAATTCGTGCCCGTAATATGAAATGGCTTCACATGAAAGCAGTATCTGATGAAAAAGTCTGTAAAAGTAGCCGCCAGATTTACCCATTGGTGACTTTTCTCATGGCTCTGTAAGGGTATGATGGGGATCCTCGGACTACTTCTCATTCTTGTCCGAGTTTATCCTTCCTGCAAAGTATAACTATGCCAGTCCTTAACGCTGCTGATTCACTCTAATTTCTCCAGTTCCCTTTTAGTTTTCTTAAGTACTCCTTCCTTTGTGGAAGTCGGCCATGAACGTTTGGGGAGACGGTTGTACTGTCCAAACTTGGCCAACTTCTCTAGTTTCTCTGCTGCTGACAAAGTCTCATTCTTTTGAAGACTCTTTCTCAACAAAATAACTTTTTCCATTCGCCAGAAGCATTTTGAAGCATTCTCCCAATGCTAGAGTTTTCCAATATGATCTTTTCCATGCCCTTAAGATGAAAATAAGTGGCTGGTAAAAGAGGCGTAAAAACCCCCAAAATATTCATAAGCTTTCGGTGCCAACAGCATTGCTGTGAAAATTGCTATCACATCATACACATCTAACACTAGAGAAATGGCCAGCTTAGTTACGCCCTGCTAATTTAACATCAGACCTTCGCTCAGACAAAGATCCGCAGGTCATCAGGTCACCAGGTCAACTTCTCATCATGTCACCAGCTCGTAAAATTCTCGTCTTGACACAATTAACTAAGGTTCTTTCTTTGGTAAAGACCGCAACAAAACTCTGAGCTTTTATTTAATACCTGTTTTTAATAAATGGAGGATTTGAATAGACGCAGGATTTGCGGTCTTTGAATGAATGTAAATTTTGGATGGCGAAGTTGCCGTAGCAGCACCTTTATTCCCTCTTGCCATCCAAAACGAAGAGGAACGTGAACTATATACCTTCCTTTATATGGTTAAAAATTACACCAGACGGCTTGTAGTATTAAATTACTTTCACCCTGTTCCCAAGTGGTGATGAAGATCAAAACTAACTCTATAAAGTGAGTACTTTAAAAGACAAACGTAAAAAATTTCTAATGCTATAAAAAGAATAAAACTTGGAAAAATTTCAGGGTTAAAATATCAAACGTCACATTGTAACAGTATATAAAGTATTCCTACTTCCTACTAGTATTAGTACTATTTCTATCATAAAAAATAGTTGTGTTGAAATACTGTGAAAGGAATAAGGAGCAACAATCATGGCTTTCAAGTCTCTTTTTGACCCTACTCCCCAATGCCGTAACATCTGTTAAAAGAAAATTAAACAGCGCAGTGCTAAGAAAACTTCAAACTGGCCATTAAAAAGACTATTTTAGAACAACAGTCTTTGGAGTTTTGAATGCTAAATTGTAGAACACCCTGACAGTCGACCAAAATTCTGCTTATAGTGTAATGGAAACGAGGCAATGCTCTTCCTTCTTCTGACATTCCCTAAAATCTATAACTAACCAATGAAATTCTAACACGACCTAACTCCCAGCAACTTCTCCTCTTTATTAACCAATCACCCTGCACTTCTTCTCTTTATCTCTATTCCTATTGGTTATGAGAAACGGTACAAGTAGTATTGTAATGCGTTACGAAATGGGAGTTGTGTGACAAGCTCACTGAGATCTATGATCGCTGTCATATATCTCAGAAATAGATTGATGCGGAAAGTAACAGAAGAATTTTTGTTTTGTCGAAATTCTTAAAGCGCTGACTGCGAGTTCACCCAGAGCTGCCGTGCTAGAAAAGGACGCTCATTACAATAGCGTTTGTATCACTCTCTAAATTTGCTAGACAATTTTTGCTTTTATTCAACTTAATTTGAAAATGTTGCGAATAGTCTAGTAATTTCAATTATAATCGTTAGGTACTACATTGTACTCTTTGAGACTAGTTTTGCTTTTTCTTGCGATTCTTTTTATGAATCAGTATAGCTGAAGGGTATTCCCCCTTAAATTGTGAGACAGTAAATAGGCCGTATAAAGTCATACGCACAAACGTTTCAGAAAAAGCCCATTAAAGTTATAAAGTATTATGGAGAAGAGAGGATTTGAAATGTTAGGTTTGAAAAGAACACTAGAGTAATAGAAAATATGCCACCCCCCGATATTTTTGGTTGTAGATGTCCTATGCAATAACCTTATGAATTGGAAAGTCACGGTCACACCGCCAACAATGCTGGTAACGATAACTATAAAAAATCGATGACCCTGATTCACTTGACGGTGATCACACTAAAACCGATAACGATAACGATACTCTCCATAGATAATGATATGTATTGTCTGAATTGCTTCTCTGGTGATTTCCCCAACTATAAATGTCCTGCTCGATAACATCATAGGTTATGAGTGTTCTTCCCATGCGACAATGTCTTGGGTTGAATATTGTTTGATCTGAAAAGTCCTTCCTGCGCAAAGATGTCTGGTTGTAAATGTCCTGAGAAACATCATCTTAGATCGTAAATGCCTTGGGCGATAGTATCATCGATAGGTTTTTCTAAATGCTCTTCCTTTTTGACAATATCACAATAACTTAGGTTGTAGATGCCCTACGCATTAATGTCGTGGGCTATAAATGTCTTCCTATGAGACAATATTTTAGGTTTTTGGAAGTCCTGCCTGACAATGGCATGGGTTGTAAATGTTCTTTCTATGGGACATTGTCTTGGGCTACCATAGGTAATGGAGGATTTCTTGAATTGGATGGATAACTTAGGATTAGCTGCAGCGCACTCAAGTCCTTGCCAGTGCTTTGTATTTACTTGACACTTACAACGGACACCAAATTTGTAGCAGACACATTTTTCAAAGCACAATATTCAGGTGGTGGAGGTAAATCAGTTTTATGTCCAATCAGAATCAACTACGAAAACTTTGGACACAAGTTGTATTAACGAGCAGCGACGGGGAAAGGTAAGGCGGTTTGGGGGAGGGGGCAAGTAGGCCGGGTTTAAAATAATTTTTAACATTCCACTAAGGTCCCATTGGTAATTGTGTGGAAAGGGGTGTTTCGTGTTAATATGCATATCTTGCTGTGAATGTGACACAATAACTGTCACAATCAATTTCAATTTTGATAAAGCTGAAAAGTGGCCCTGGAAAAAATTGAGATTTGGCAAATATTGGGGGGCCATGGCCCCCTGTTCCCCCTGTCCCCCCGTCCCTGACGAGTCAGAAGGTACGACGTAATTAAAACCCAGGCTTTTATAACTGCATTGTAATAGCCTTTTTGATAAACCTTTTAGCTTAGACTTTGATCAAGTAAGCACAAGAAAATTTGGCAGAAGTATCTCGTATTCGTCTGGTCTTATTGTGATACCAAGTATGGTAAGTGTCGAGCAGTCAAACTCTCCACTTAATAGTACATAATATTTGGATAATAGTTTACATTGTTTTCACTGAACTCAGTTATCCACTGACTAGCATTCACACCTTGGAATGATCATAAGACAATGCCTCTCTTCTGTTTTTTTGATCTACAAAAATTATCTTCGTGACTTGTAGTTGCTTCTTACTATAACGAATAACCAGTCATCCCGAACCCTTACGCAGCCAACGGAGTCAAGACATCTGTCAAGGTTGGCACGTTTCCGTTTACAACGCAGACATTCCCATACCACTTTGAGCCCTTGTAAAAGATATACCTGATTCTCCCATGCCGATATTCCTTATTAGATACAGTAGGAGATCTGTTACGACTGTTTATAATCGGATTACCAATTTACTGAGTTGGATAGTATCACATTGCCCTTGCAGCTTGTTTGTGGTTAATGACACTCGTTCATGAGCCACTATCTCTAAATATCAATCTGCAGGATCTCTGTACCATGGCCATGCACTGAATTGAAAACATGTTTGTGTTGAACAATTTCGGAAGACGTCATTGTAATTGGAGTTAACACGTCGTGATAAATGAACATGGATAAGCAATCCTTAGTCTCTAGACTGGATTGAACAACAATCACACAGTTGATTGCGTATAAGTGATCCATTGAGTGGTCAGGTGGTAAAATAAGGCACAACATAAATTTTGGGGGCAGTTTTTATGGTACTTGTAACAACTTATGGTGACAGGAGTATTTACAGGCATTGGAGATCTCTAACTCTACAACATTAAGGGGAGGCATTTCATTTACTGGATGTAATCGAAATAAATCTTACACGCGGAAACTTCTGAGCAATGTCCCATCTTTATTTTATGCATTAATGCTCTGTATATTTTGAAGGTGTACCTTTATTGCCCATAGGAAGCGGCAATACGCATTGGAGAGGGTGTTTGTTGCTGACATCTCTTAGGAAAGGACATAAATGGTTTGCTTATTTATAAGAATATTTTTGCGGCAGTTACCATGGGATTTTGTTGTTTTCGTTAACATCTCCAAGGTAAACATTCCGTTGTATTATTGAAGTTAAACAGTTTCTTTTCTCTAGGCGTCAAATGAGATACCGCTTTATCAATAACTACTCTCTGACATATAGTAACGGGGCAGGGTAACGCAAGGTAAATGTTATTTAACATGGGGGGGACCACTGAAAAAGCACGTGCGCTCAATTTAACATTTACCAAACTCTTCCTGTTCGCTTTGAAACAAAAAGGCGCTGTTAAAACATTGTTTTTTCACTCTAGTCTCCACCTACACCCAGAGTCTAAATCTAAACCCTACATTTCTGAATAGCCCCAAGTAATTTTCCGGCAATGGTGGCTTTTACCTCGGCGTGCGTGTCCGTGTCCGTGTCCGTGTCTGTGTCTGTGCAACAGCTAAATCAGCAAATGACCACAACGGAGGTATAGGAAATTACACTACATGCGAGCATAACCACATGTATCAAGGTCTCTCAATCAAAGACCCCTGATGAGCGGCGTGTCCGACAGTAAAACTACCCTAAATAAACAGAAAAACCGCCAAACAGGCTAACTCATATATAAAAGGCAGCTGGGGCGTCCAAGGGCGCCCCTCAATTTTGGCTACCGGGCAGAGAAGAAAGCCATGAGGGAGACTCAACCGCCCAGTAGAACCGCTACTCGCGGATTACGGAGAGCATCTGGCATCAATGAGAACCGATACTACATTCATTCCTTGCCAAAAGCCCAAAGGCATATCTCGCATCGTTCTTTACATTGTCATTTGCGGAAAATGCCGTACACATGCCATACATATACTCTGGTCTGTTTACAAAGATGGTCTCTGGTCTATCCTTAATACTCACAACTCAATTTAATGAAGCCTAGGTAACGGGCACTACCTCAATTAACTATTGTTTTGTACTTTCAACAACGACTCGATGAGAAGATCTTCTAGAAAGAACAATGAGCTAAATGAGGGCACGACTCAGCATGCAAAAATGTCAACAAATACTTAGCAAGACCTCGCAACCAACCATGCCGTAGCGAGAATGTTAGTGAATATGACACTTCGCAAACTGCTAGACCTACCTACAACCTCGCTAACAGCCTTTTCGACAGCAATTTGTTGAAGTATGGCAACAGTTCCATGAACGCTTCACGATCAGCCTTGTTCATTATCACGCAGCAAATTGCTTCGCAATATTTCATGCTGAAAACTTTATCTGCAACTGATCCAGTATTGGTGCTACCTCCAATTTGCATTGGGCAATCAATAAGAAAGCTACACTCATTGCGAATATGGTTTTTGCACTCCGTTTTGGCGGCTTTCACTGCATCCTTAACATTTGGGTTTGTCCCTGACCATTTACTCTTGGGTGCCTAATAGACGTCCCCCCCCTGCTAATTAATTTTTGAAAAATTTTCCACCCAGGACATTCTTATTCCAACTCCCCGCCTATCAATTTTTATGTAATCTCCTACCCATGACATTTTTTTGAGGACGTACCTTGGCTGGAAAGTAGAAAATGTCTTTATTAAAATATGAAAATCACAGATTAAAAGATGACGGTGGCCTTTTACGAGGCTCGAAGAAGTGTGAAGACCAACATTAGGGAGTTGCAGTTAATTCTAAACATTTCTCCCTGACTTCCTTTTTGGTCATTTTCCAACCCCCCGTCTCTTCCAACACCCCCCGTTTATTAAGTTTTGGGGATTTTTCCAACCCCCCGTCTATTAGGCACCCAAGAATTTTCAGGCAATTGTCTAATGGAGGAAGGTTCTGATGTAAGATGGCAAAGAAGCGCAGATCAGCAGCATTCATCAGTTTATAGAATTGTTGAATTTGGGAGAATGTTCGAGCAGACAGGAGTTTTGTTGACATGGATGGACAAGGGACACCAGAATATTCCAGTGTAACTGGTCTCCTTATTATGAACATCATCCCTTTCTGCAAGTTGGTGTCTGATTTGATGAGAACCAGAACCGTCAATTCCTATCTTCCTTACTACATAGACAACATCATCTTCTAACATTTTCGTTTACAGGTAGATATTTTATCCGAAATGCTGTCAAGAATATTATCTTGTCTTTCGTTCAGGATTGTCACTAAGGCGGATTTTTTTCAGTCGACTAACAGTTGAGGATGCTGCAGGGCCATGTGAAGTTGCCACAACAGAACGGACAGAGGCAGAAGAAGCAACAGAAGCAATATATCCACATGTCATCGTCTTACAAAATAGAGTAGTTCTCCAATTTATACTGTCTTCTTGGACATCTATTCTAACCAAATTCCTCCGAACAATACACATTTGCTTTACGTCACGAGCAACACTATACTTCTTCTCGTCACAGGAAACTTTCAACACAACTTCTTTGAATTTATCTTTTTGCTTGTAGCATTTTGATTCTTCCGTCAGTAACTCTATGTCACGATACATTTCCATGTTGGTAGGCTGTGATAAGGATACAAACTGAAAGATGACTAGTACATGAAATCTGATGAAAACTAGACATGTCTGGAAAGTCTAGACATGTCTAGACAGTGTCACATACTATAGACACGTCTAGACGGTGTTACATGAAATACATTGTTCTACCTCAAAATTGACAAATGACAGGTTTTCTGGAAAAGAAGTTTTCTAAATGACAAGAAGTTCTCTGCACTGTCGTGTTCATGGGCAGCTATGCCTAAAAATGGTATAAATATATAAATGTAGGCCAAAATTGAATTTTGTAGCAATTTTTCTTCCATCAGAAACCAATTAAATATTAACAAGCCGTTAACCAACCTGTTGTGATAATTTTTAGTCAAGTTATAGCTGGAACTGCTATTTCCTGCGATTTTGAAAAAATTCATCTCTAACAGCTTTTAATATGCCTCCAATGAGCTATGAATCACTTTCTAATTTTGAGTTGTGTTAAAGTTATGCCCCCAAAAGACGTTTTTTGAGAATATGCCAAATTTCCATTTTCTTGAAAAAAGATTATTTCATCTGAAACGCCTTGTTAATATGCACAGTATTACGAGGTTTGGTGTAGTCAAAGTGATTTAGCTTAGTGACGTCAAGTTTCGCGGCTTGTATTCTATGTATTATTTAAGCTATTGAAAGGGCGGAAATCGTTTAAGATGGATGAGGAAGGCAAGCCCATTCTAGTTTCCAATGCCGGCACTCGTCAAAGGGTGCTGACAGAGAAAGGCATAGCATATCAGGTTGACAATCAGCTGGCAACTCTAAAAACTAAATGTAGCGAATTTCTTAAACAAATCCGGTCAGCGTTATCTTTAAGGGGCAAATGTGAAAAGGTTGATGCTTGGAAATAAGAGTTTACAAAAATTCAGATTTTTTGTGGGGAGAGTTTAAAGTATTTTAGCAAGATATGAATGAAGTGGTGTCAGACGAAGTAAGAGAAAAAATCGAAGCAGCCATTGAAACCGGAAAACGTGCAGGACAGGCAGAACTACGTCACCGAGGCAAAAGACTACCTAGTGCAACTTCTGGATGAAAGAGGGAATCTTTTGTACAAATGCCCCAGAAAGACTTTCATTATTGGCTTTCTAACATCGGCTACATCAATCTTCAAAATTTCTGGCACATTATTCTCCAGAGAAGTTGGCAACTTCGACTATTTACTAACTTATCAATTTTCCCAAGACATTCTGGAGATGTTCTTCAGTGAGGTACGGGGTAGACTAGGCTAGAACATTAACCGTAACGTCCTTCAATTTAAGTACGCGTTAAGATCATTGCTATTAAAAACTTGCATTGAGGCTTCTACAAACTGCACAATTTCAGTTGATTCTGAGGCCAAGAACGAATCAATTACATAGCGAAGCAGCTACTGAAGTTTAAAAGTGCCCAGAGTGTGCATCATCTCTCTACCAGTCCAGTGATTCTGTAGAAACCACCTTGACGTCGAAAACGAGCCTACAGTCTTTCAAAGGTTATGGTCGATTATTCGTACCTTCTACATCTTTGTTCCAAGTCACAACCGTAACGGATCGTCTATAAAGGGCTATGGCTAATCAGTGGCAAACCATATCTGCTCAATCACTCGAAAAACTGTACACTGATGTGGTACAGGAAGTACATCCGCATGCTTTCCTTTCACTGGAGCAGCATTTCAAGGAAAGCTACTCCATTGATGAAAATGCCAATGAAGATCATTGTACGGCATTAACCAAAGCGATTTGCAAGACGTGTTCCAAAGTTTTCTTGTACAAGTTTAGCAAAATACACACAGAGCGAATTATCAAACAAGGGCGAGCTTCTTGACGTAATAAAATGCTCAAAAGCGTCCTTTTTTAAAATCAATAGGTAGCTATTGTATCCCAGGACATTTCAACGGCGTCACTGTCAAGTCAGGAACGCCGTTTGTACTGTACATGCTGAAGGTTTAAGTTGAATATTCATGCGAAAACTCTGTCCTTTGAAAGTATTACTCAATTCGTAGTTGCCGTGTGATGATCAACAGATTAAATGTCAAATACCTCGTGTCACTTTTCTGTGTGCTCTATTCAACTTCCAATTGGATTTGTTCTCCAACAAACTAATTTCCTGCGTCAATAACTGCTGCATGCTAAGCGATCAATATTTGGGCATCTTGGTCTTCGACGTGTCCATAGGTGTGCGAAGCAACGCACAATGTTTACAAATTGCTGACAGATAACGACTGTACTCGTCCACCATTTTGGCCCTCCTGATTGACTCGCTCTTGAACAATGGAATCGGGCCTAGTTCTCAACCTAGCGAAGTTATTATTAAATTTATAGGATGCAAGCAACAAGAATATTAGCACTTATGTTTGGTACAACATGTAACCCAATAGGATCCTCGTGGGAGTTCAAGTCATCTTCCAATCATCTCAAGCACGGAATAAATTGCTCGTGGTTCGCCGAGTCTGTCACTTCGTCAGCCATTATTGTAAACAAGACATTGTCTTGAACATTTTTTGGCCATGTCTCTCAAAATTGATAAAGCCATGATCTTCGCACACTCATTTTGAATGTGATGGTATTTCCTTTTATTCTTTTCCAACTATTCTCGGAGTTTGCTGTTGGCTTTTGCTTTCAAAAATAGAAGCTGCATTAAGTTTGGCTGTGAGTCTTCATTTCCTCGAAATGGAAGGCCTTGTCGTCCAAAAAGAACCCGATGTTTTCTCAAATTTTCAGAAACATCTGGCAATTTTTAAATTTCTGTCGTGGCAAAGTGTCAGCAAGTATTTCACCAACATTCCTGTTAGCCTCTGGGATCAAAGACATTGTGCAAGCCTCGTGGAACCTTTCATGGTCTCCGAATTTTAAAGTGCCTTTTTTCCAATTGAAGAAACCATCAGTGATGAACGACTTTTCCATTGATGTTATTTTCTTTGTGCTGTAATGAGCAGGTATGACACAAAATAATGTCACTCTCAATACGATAGTGTAGCCATGGAAATATTGGAGCCATTCTTGGTTTAAAGACCTCCTGCGCAATGACCAAACTTTTTCTTCGGGAAATCAAAGTTCAACAGTTGGCTCTTCTCAAACAAATTAAACAAATTTTGCCTGGAATTTTGATCGCGAACGCCTGAAAGAAAAACGAGATTTTGTTCGTTGGTGAATTCCTTGTTCCGTATTTTAACACAAGTGAATCATAATTTCTACCCTCAAACTTTAGCTGGGGGTACTGAACCTTTCTGGAACTTTGCTTGAACAAAATGACGTCACTAGAATTACTGAACTCCTCAATAATGAAAGTTGACGCCCAAATACGACTTTCTTTGGGACTTTTGAAAGGGAAAGTAAAGTAAAAAACAATAAATCATTTTAAACTCATTTATTATGAAATTAGATTAAATTTATTGTGCATCGAAATTAATTAAGCGAAAAGACTGTTCAAAAGTCGTACTTTGCATATTTTAAAAATTAGGCAAATTTCAACTAAGCTTCTTTGACACCATGACGAATTCTGCGGAAATTCTCATGACACTTTCACAGTGTAGAATTTCCATTACAGAAATTTCTTGAACATTTGAATAAATCAATTGTTTTTTTTAACGATCCGGCTATTATTTAAATCAGGAAACAAAATTTGCTAGAATATTTGGACGTAGAAACGAGGTGAGATGTAAATGTAATGTAGTAATGAACAGCAACGCCCAGCAAAGAATACGAATTTGAATCATATTTAGGATTGTTTTAACATATAAGACGATATGTTAGATAACCAAGCTTTCGATGTATTATCACATCATCCTCAGGGTATAGGAACTTGACTGTGTATACGGTATTTAAAGACCTAGTGGCCTACATAAACAACGTACATGATAGCAAAGAAAAAACAAAAGAGTTTCATAGAAGACATGAGAAAAGTGAAAGGGTTGATGAGCTCATTTTTCCATTCAAAGTTGGTCGAAGTTTGGCTAGGAGAAGGCTTCCTTTGATAAGGAGAGTGAATTCAGAAGAGGCAGAAGCTAAGAATGTGAAATAAGATTCAGAGAAAGGTTGAGAGTGTTGAAAAGAGTGAGATCGAAGTTAAGAAAACGGTTGAGCTGAGAGAAGATAACCATTAACGTCCGTGGTTCCCAAGTGATCAGCTAGGCGTCTTTGAAATTGGCGAGTCGTCTGACCCAAATAAGTTGCGCTATAGCAACGACTCTTAAATTTGATAAAAGACGCCTGATGGCAATAAGTCGAAAAGAAGATGGGCATGCGTACATAAACTTATTTTGTAGATGACAAAGAAAAATGTTGGGAAACAAAGGACCCACGGGGGAACCCATAGCTACCCCATTACCTTCGTCAAAATTGCGTGTCTTTGGTCGCAAAATCAAGAAAGTTGGAGAACTGTTTGCGGTTAAAACCTTGAAATATTCATGATTCCTTAAAAAGCAGAATTAAATATTAAATTAATAGTTTCATCTAGTGGAACGTTGGTAAAAAAAGAGACTTAACGTCAAAACTAACCATAATTATTAGAATCGAGAATAGAATTACGAATGCCCGTCGAAAAAGAAAGTGTCCTAAACAGAATATTGATTGGAAGAAAAGGGTGTTAAAATGTTTACAAGATGTTTTGCTAAATTATACGAATGTGTCTTCAAAATTCAAAGAATTGGTGTCATTAGTAAACCAGACTTATGGACCTTCGGAAGACCATACAATAAACTAGTTCTTGAACCAACTGGCCGTAGTTGCTTTAATTTTGCCTCCGAGAGCACGCCTTGCTCTTACAGCTGTAAATGTATTGTAGGAAGCAATGTAGACTAAGAAAGTGTTCGTTCTATATCTTAAAAAATCAATGCATTTGTTCAGATGTGGCAAGTAGTTGGCGGCCATGTTAATACACTGTTATATGTATACATATAGTTTTCATATATATATATAGTATGATACCCTAAATTCCGTATGAGAACATCAAAGTGAGCGGGACGTTTGTGGTCGAATCGTGTTCGGTGTAGGGATCTTTTAAACAGTTTGCGGGTTCCTTTAGTTGCACTATGATTTACACAGGAAACGTTTCAATTGTTCAATCGATTAATTACGTTCGAAGATACTTTTCAACATGAAAGTAGGTATATAATGTTGGATGTAGTGACAATGTCGTCTCCTTTTTTGATAAATATTGTTTAACATTTTTATGGTCTCTATAAGCATTAAATGCTGACTTTCAATATGAGATGTTATCAAGAGTAGTTTTTTGACTAGATCATGGTCGTGGGTGTAGCCAATTCACCGAGTTCCTGTCAAACATGAATGAACATGGTATGTTGTGGACGGTCGCTCAGAACCAGAGAAAAATAATAAACTCAAAACGCAAGGTTCTCCATATATTAAGACCAAAAGAATATGAGTGCAACGCACGATCTCAGCTAATACAAGTCTTCGCTTCTCTTTCCATTGCTTCACTTAACTTCTCTTTATTGACGGAAACAGCTTCGTAGATACAGAAGATGAATTAGAAAATTGAATGGGAACATGTGGCTGCAGGAAAGGTAAAAGGCAAAAATATACAAGAGTGATTCTAATTGAAGGAAGTCATTAATCTCTTTAAAAAAACGAATAATAGATTGAAAACGAGATTATTACCCTTGAACGCCTACTTGAGAATAATTATCTACAACGATGCTACGAAATACATGAGGTCAATAATGTCTTACAATATCACTACATACTGGATACATTTGTTGTAATGCAGTACAATCATATTCTCTGCCGCTGTTTGTTAGTGAATACCATGAAACTCTTTTGTATAATGGATGAAGAATGGCCCTTTTTGTAAGGTTGAAATTACGTTGTCTTGTGTGTCTTAACAACGCTATCCCATCACTTCCAGCCAGAGAGACAAAATGGCTGGTTTTAAGTGAGTATGCTTGTATAAGCAGCTTATATTGACCGTAACAGATTGGCAACAGGAATCAACTTTTTAGTTTCCAAATGTTTAATACTCAATTGGTATAATCGATAACACTAGCTTTGAACATTCATGATTGTTGAGGTAACTAAGTCTGTATTTCTAGTTCAAACTTTCTGGGTTTTTTTTAAAAGGCCTTACTGGGTTCGTACATATTTTGAAATAAGCAGCCTGATTCGGGCCGTCAAATTTCTGGCCCACTATCATATAGATTCTCCGTTTCTTGAAAAATATCTAAGCCTCCAGATAAAATGTCTTCCGGATTTAAAGCTTCTGGACAATGAAACCGACTACTTGGATTGGCATTAATTCTAATATCGTCTACTGGATTTTGTACAAATCATAACTTATTAAATCCCTATCGCATTATTATACATTATACTGCGAATAAAACATGCAACATAATTCTCCTTTAAAACACTTACGGCTAACCAGTTCAATTCAGAGATTGATTCTTTATTCACTGGTCAGTGCGTCGATCGATTTGCTAATTGTATGTAATTCGATGATTTTACTTCTTCAATATCCACAGGTTTAACTTGATGATTAACTGCTCAAGATCCAGACGTTTAAGACGCCAATACCACTATGATGGTTCGGATTGACGATTCTTTATCCTGGGAGATAGCCCTGGGTTGGCATTAAGGGTCTCTTTCTTTTCTCCTCGTCAGGCTCCTTTTACGATGGAAAGGTCTTTGGGTTTCTGTTCGTTTTGAGTAGATGTACATGGCTACTCACTCTTTTTCAGCCTGCTCTCTTAGCCGTTTTCCGCATTTCAATCCGTGTAGCGAAAGCTACTCACTAAAATATTAGTCATCATGAAAGGTGTCACCGTTAATAGACTCCACTCCTTTTACTTTCAACATAACTTCTACGTGAGAGTTTATAATGATTTGCTTCTGTCCCAATTCTTCCTGTAGTAACTCGATAGCAGAACTGTAGTTCTTATTATAAAGATAAGTGCCCAGCAAAAGGCGAAGTAAAGGAAGGTGAAACATAATGACAAAACATAATATGATGAGCTTTCGGTGTATTCTACCACCATCCTCGAATCAGTCAATTACAAGATATGAAACACTTTCGGTTAAGAGGGTAACATAAACAATAGAACACATTAACAACTAACAAGAGACATATTAGAAGAGGGAGATGGGAATTGAACTTTTGTTTACTTTAAGTGAATAAGTGTGTTTAGACAAAAGAAGGCTTTCTTTGAGAAGAAGCTCGAATTCCGAAGAAGCAGAGGTGAGAAAAGTGAAGTCAGAGGCAGAGAACGGATGAGTAGTTAAATTTTACATAACCTTCAAAATATGGGTCAAAATTTTGTAAAACTCTTAAAATAGCAAGGTGTATGATATGTTCCACGAAATAAAAATGGTTGTTGTTTACATCATACCTATTGACTATCACAACAAAAATATTATACATCAACAAGTATAGTACAGTGATAGATGCAACACAAAATTGCACACTAGATAAAATCCCCATGTTTTGCTATCTATCACAGAGCATTCTCCAAGTAAAAATAGATACAGATGAGTACCTGGCAATTGCCAATGTCAGGGCTTCACAGGCAAAGGAGTATTGAAACTACTTGCCATCTTTACTTTGGTATATAATTATTCACTAAGAGAGATTTCATTATGCAGGTTTCAAGTTGTGAGGTGAGACTGCATGTTAAGGTAAGACAGTCTAAATCTTATTGGATACAGGCTGAAGCAGGCCCAAGATAGCAAGATGTACTACTCAGATTGTAGTGTGGGGTATGGGTAATTTGGTCCAAATACAATGTTAAGGAGTAATTCAAATAAAATTGTTAATAAAGTCTTAAATTGGAGTCTAGTCCCAAAGCACTGAGATAAGCACTGTATAGAATTAAAACCTCAGTAAAAGAATGGTAGAAAGGGCAATAGTGTTGAACTTGTTAGTTTGTGTGAATGATTACAAGAATGTTCCTCTATTATGATGGGCAGTGTAATATCACCTGCTCAGCTACTGCTAAGCAGACAAAAAGATTTTATCAAAAAAATATTGATGATTGGGTCCATAAGGCTAGGTGATTAGAAATTATTTAAAAGATGGATATCAGCTTTACAGTTTCTTGTGGAAGCTTTCATATGGTGAAAAAATTCATTGATGTCAAGAGGTCATTGATGACATCCCTGTTATGAGAAATGCGCATAAGGCTGGCAAAATTGCTGGGAAATTGTGAAGAATTTATGGTTGACACCTAACAATCAAATACAATATTTTTATTCAGGTTTTCGAGGCAAACTAAATGCTAGGGTATTTAGTGGGAGATATGCAAAAATTGGTTAAGATTGCCATGGAATGAAAAATCAGAAAAAAACTATAGTCTACAATGTAGAGAAAAGGTATAATAATCAAGGATAGAGGTCAGTAGTTAATCCTGGCCATTTGATGCAAAAGTGTAAAAGTTCCTACAGTTGCTGTCTGGAAATGAGATGGCAGTTTTCAAGGAGAGACTAGTTGTTTCCGATGCCGCTAACATCTTAATTCATAGATATTGTCATTAACAGCAAAGTTATGGCCGAGAGGTGTCGTTAGTGATTCGTGGGGTACATTTGTGAGCAAAGATTTAAACTCAAAGCGTACCTTAATAAAATGCCATAGTCCAAAGAAATAATGCCCAACTTCTTAACAAAGGAAAATATAAATTTGGCAATGTGAGAGCTATTGCAACTATTAAGTACCAATACTTCAATAACTCATAAAAGTGACAACAATGTATTATGTACTGATGTACTTAGTCTGAAGAGAATTGGTAAAAAGCTTCACTAACAATATGAGAGTTAGTTTTAAAAATAACACAAGAGAAATAGAAAATATGTCACCACCAGGGATTGAACCCGTGACCCACACTCTTACAGTGTGTGCTCTCGTAACTGAGCTAGGTGACCTCCAATGTTAACATACTCATTTTCTCTAGTTGCCACATTAGCTCACAATCATCCATCAGTGGGCATCGACATCCAGCTCAATGCAATTGGAGACCAGCCTATAAGTGCCATGTGAC
>JAAAKM020006971.1:39034754-39045856 GCA_010016025.2 Alatinidae sp. Z8VKAUB7J3
AGCTCACAATCATCCATCAGTGGGCATCGACATCCAGCTCAATGCAATTGGAGACCAGCCTATAAGTGCCATGTGACCTGACAAAGGAAAAACTGCCCTCCGGCCGCTCATCAATCCAAAGCCCATTAAAATTAGAAAGTATTGTGAAGAAGAGAGCATTTGAAATGTTAGTTCTTTGGTTCTATGAGAGTTCTTTTTCAGAATAATTTTAAACTCTGTACAATTAACAACTTGCTCATAAGAGTGTAAAATGCTTGCTGGTAGTATGGGTCTCAATAGTACACCACATCTGTGTAAGTTGGGTACTGGAACTCCATATAAAAGTCCTGAGCTAGAACCATAGGGTGCAATATATTTAAAGTATATATATTTGGATATTGCAATTGCATTTTCTACATCCTTTATGTATCTTCGTTTTCCCTGTCATCATTGCTTTAACACAGTCAAAAGAGCTTATATCAAAAAAGCCTTCCAGTTTGAAGCCAAATTGTGGTTTTGACTATGTTCTCCATTTTCTTTGCCAGGTTTCAAGATTACAAAGTTTGGATCCACCTTTGGAATTTTGACTGTTGCAAACACTTCCTTCACAAAACATATCTAGGAGAAGAGCAGCTCTTAGTGGTATTTGGCAAGGCAAGGCAAGGTAATTCCGAGACTTGAAGTCACACAAAGGGATGAAAGAAGTCTATGTTATCCAAACTCTTTATGGAGAAGGTAAGGTTTAGTCCATTAACTTGCAACTTCTCCTCTGTGTTGTTTAGCACAGTAATTCTCAACAGAGATCCTGGGATCCCCTCATGGAGTATCTGAGATTTTAAGAGGGACAAAACTGTGACTTGGGGCACTGGAGGCATCCAAGTTAAAGCTAGGGGCCCATCATTTTTCCCACATCAGAACATCAAAAGCACACGATGGGGTAATAAGTAGTCTCCATTTCCCTGAATGATGCTCCAACTTTCATTTTACACCTGGGAAGCAATTTGGGACTCTTCCTTGGCAGTTTACTTTACGTTGTACACATTTAATTTTGATAAAGAGAAGCAATACTGATTTCTAACTGACCCTAGGGGTGTACTTAAAATTTTTTTGGGAGCTTGAGTGGGTAATATACTACCCAATGTTGAGATTTCCTGGTTTAGCATGACTGGCAATATTGAAAATGATTTTGGGGGTTAAGTTATTTTCCATCAATTGCTAAGTGGGGGCCAGGGCGATCTAAATAAGTTATCTAAGTTATTTAGATCGCTCTGGTGGGGGCTGATACTTGGTAAATATTGTGATAACGAATTCTCTTAACTTAAACTAGTTTTAGTATTCTCATAGTCAAAAGATGACCTCAGGTGTGGTAAGTCCATTTATACCATGTCGGACAATGTAGGAAGTAACTGACTTGTCTGATTGGATTAAACTTGATTTTGTTCAAATTTATTTCTACTTCCCTACGTAAAATTCTGTCACTGAGAGGATTTGTAGGCCATTGCTGTATGTAGCTGCAGTGTGACTTCTTTCTATTGAGGAAATTATGATGATATGTTTCTAGTCTAGCAAAGATGAAGGAAAGTCCAAATAAATCTTGCTGTTTGTAACTTAAGATTAATCGAGTCAATGAAATCTCTAACATGTATTATCAGCTACATAATCATACTTCTTGTTAACTATATTAAAAAAACACTCCAAGGGTAACCATAATTTGAGAATCAAAACAAATGCCTGGATAAAAAAGTTAAGTACAGCCACAGGTTTGACAAAAACATTGATATTTTGCTGACACAAAAAATATCTCTGCATCCACTAAAGCTAGGTATTGCAGTTTATAATAAAAGACCTGGTGTTGCAAGCCTACCCTAATGAGTTACTTTCTTGGATGTCAACTTTGAAGTTCCAATACACATAAACAACATAAACCAATCTAAAAACAAAGTATACAACTGAGACAAGGGCACAAAAAGGCCTCCAAGTACTTACGTACTAATTCCCATATTTTGCATCATATTTCTTAATATTTACAAACTGAACACATGCTCTAAAGGTGGTAGTCTAATGTATATTCAATGACACTGGTTCAAACTTAATCACTTGCATTTATTTTTGTCGCAGAATGATCTTGGTCTGCTTCAAGTAACAACAAACGTTTATATTGAATTTCTGTCAACTCAGTTAAATTCATGCATGATGCCTCCAACCACAATTGTTTGACAGCTAACATAACTACAATATTAAACAATATTGATACACCACCCAAACATTCTAACATTCACTGCTTAATTCCCTGCTAATGGTAACATAGTCTACAAATATAAGACCTAGCAAAACCTTGCAACTGATTGTATGTTAAGAGACCCATCCATTAAAACATCCAAGCTACTTAATAGTAACACAGTGGTCCTTTCCGTATTTTACAGTAGACATGAATCAAATGCACTATATGTCATATTTTTTATATCAAATGTTAGCTGACTTAATTATCCTTTATACTTACTAAAACCTAACATTTGATTAACTTTCTCACAGTTGTCTACTTTTCAAGTAAATCAAAGCACTTATTATCAAACGTGCCATTTTATGAGTTGTGAACTGTATAGAAATGTTTCTCATTGCAAGTGGCAAAATATTAAGGTTTTTCCTACATATCTAACTAGGTGTGTTTGATGTTGACAAATTATTCATATGAAACTACAGCAATCAGTGCTCCTCTGCTTTCTTTATATCCTAATCAATAATGTTGAGCATAGAAAATCGAGGATGTGTTTTCCAAAAAACTCATTCAAATCAAATAAAGATTTGACTTTAGGCAATGGAATCCCTTAAATTCTCTAGAATGTACTCAAGCACAGACATTTTTAGTCTTAAAATTACTTCACAAAATGTTAATCCTGTAAAGAGAAGAGTGGAAATAAACTCTGCATTTTCTTCAGAGACCTTCCACTTCCAATGAGTGTAAGGTATTATATTTAACTACATCTATTGAGACTATCGAGTCTACAACTGCCCATAAAATCACTTCCACAATTCAGCTTCTCACCCACTCTGGGGTTGCATATCTTTGACTATCTATATTAACTATAGCACCAGTATCACCTGCACAAGTTCATTATTTAACTACAATCCAAATTCTGTACTACTTTTCCCGATTTTCCACAAGTACAGTATAATAAAGAGACAAAAATACCACTACTACTTAGAGTATGGCCTGATAAATATATAGACCCGTTGTACTTCAACTGTTAAGGGAGATAAACAATTAGTCAATCTTTTCTACTGATAAAATGTTTTAAGTTTGACGACAGAAAAACAGATTTCTTTATTTTAATCGTATTCACACTATTGTAGTCCGACTATTAATAAATAAAACAAGCATTCTTGGATGCCAAAGCTGATAACAAATGATACGAATTAATTATTAATATTCTCCCACAACTTCCTAAGAAGCTGTTTGTAAGTGAGGGGCCGAACGTGGCACAGAAAGTTTCTCAAGATAATCTGACATCAGAGGCATTTTCACAGAGGGTTGAAATACACGCTCCAAAATATAATCTTCAATTAGTATCTTCATATATAACTTCTTATCGCCAATCACGGGCTATCGATAAAAAAACACTGTTTGAAATACGATCACAATGTAATAAGGTAATGCAGAGTTAACTATGAAATATTTCATCTTACAGGCAGCCTTTACTTCTGTAGTAGCCCTGCTACCATTTTGTAACGAGTAGCATAGAGTTGACGGTAGCGACTTTGATAATTAAAGGAGTTCTGCGATAAAAGTTCATAATTGTAATATTTTCAGCATGCGAAATTGATTTTCGAAGCAACTCCTGTTTTCGTTTACGTTATTAGGTAATTATGTAATTGCAAAGATTTAATTATAATGCTATTTGGAATGCAATATCCAACACAGAAACATCTGTCCTTCTCACACAATCTTACAGTTCTATCGAATACGGGAACCTTTCTGTGTTGAATCAACATCAAGAGCACCTCGAACGCTTGATTTGGCAAGGCTTCAAAAGAAAAATTAACACCTTTCCTTCGAGTAAAATAACTTTTTGGCGGCGAGTCACTCAGACGTTGGCTGGCGATTGTGCTTTGCTGGACGCAGAGGTCCTTTGAAGTTGTTCTTAACAGTCTTTTAAAGTTGCAATTAAAATAAAAATGACTTTATTCAAAAATTTCTGCCGTTGATCATAAAGATGCATCATAAAACCATCGTATTCCAACATCAACAGATCATCTGATCGCGTAGAAAACAGATCACAGTCAGTTCTTTTGCAAGTAAAAAGCATATGGCTACGACCAACACATTCTGGGTGGACAACCGTGGGGTTCCGTGACACGTTTTGTGATGTATAGTTTTCTATCAATGAACAGGTAAAGATTGTAGGTATCATGTCATAGCATTATGCTGTTCAGTATAATCACCCACCGCCAATACGCCCAGGTAACGCACAGATGAAACAAAATACAAGAGCTACCTAAAGCAAAACATCTTTTGACGAATCAGTGAATCGAATATAATTCAGGCAGACAAACACTGATTTTCATGGTTTGTTTTTCATCAGGAAGAGCGATTCCGGTTGCTGGCTTCATGAAAATTCCCAATAGAATGGCTCGAACGGCTTCTAATTTGCTTCATTCTAAGTTTCTGAAGCCTATTGATCTTTTGATCTGGAACTCGACCGTGATTATAAGTTTCAATAAGTGGCTAAATTTCAAGCAACACTAAAATTATAATATCGAAGCTTAGAATGATCAAGCAGCGAGCAGCAGTAATCATAACTAGGCATCATGAAAATGGTTACGGCGGTAAATGAAAAGAAAAACCGCTGTTAAAATCTTTTAAGCTCTGTCTTTGGTGATGGGGAAAACGCAAAGTAAAGGGATAAACTGAATGACAAAATGTTAAGATTAAGGCAGATAGCGGTTTCTACACTTGCCTTCCAGCCTGCACGGGGTAACATTGTTTCTCGCGTCACATTAGCAGCATAAATTCGTAGAAGCTGCACCTCGATAAACTCTGTTAGATGAATGTTTGGCCTTCTCAATTAAAAGGCTGTATAATTTGACACTAGGACGTAGTTAAAACTGGATCAAGCTGCGATCTTCACATCAAAAACAATAAACTGAACAATTTGTATTTTTACGTTGTCTTCCATACAACAGCGAGTAGATTTATTGATCACTAGTCCGTGTAATGAGACTGATTGTGTTGCTCGCTTTGCACAAAACTAACTTGAGTTAAACCTTATCGGAATGTTTCTCAAAAGTCAATTTCTTACGCCTTCCCAAAACAGCCAACAGGTCAACGACTCTGATGGAAGCCGTGCTCTTTCAGAAACTTTCAAAAGGAAATCAAACGTCAAGATGCACCCGATTATTCTTGTGTTTTCAGACATGACAAATGGTACACTCAGATTTGGAGAGAGATTACCAACTGTAATATTCACTTGCTGTATTATAGGCTTAAGATACGACACAAACGTCATAACTTGTTGCACAAGAAATGGGAAAACAAAACCTATGGATTAAAAGGGCGAACTGAGCTCAAAGACGTTCACGATTGATTGACAACGTTCAAAGATCAGCTCAGGTCGTAGTCAAACCATGCATTCAAACGCGAGCAAAATGCTAAAATAAAGTTTCTCACTCACCAGTTCCACTGTTTGGTCTTTCTCCTGGAGGTTTGCCAAGTAATGTTAAAGCCACGTACGAACCACCTGAATAGAAAGATTGGTTGAAAATGTCACAAGGAAGCAACCACCTAAAACTTTACGATCTTGTTGTCCTTGCACCTAAGCGTCAGGCAAGCAGACAGCTTGGCTTTGTGTTCGAACACAGCCTCGTATTGGATTAATCGAGGAGGAACATTTCAACAATAGAACAGTAATCAGACTGTCGAAGAACAATAACAAGGCGACCGGAACAATAAGAGATCATGGTGACAAACGCAATCATGCAATTACCTTCATGACCTCACTTTGGCATAAGAATGGAGCAAGATAACGCGGTCTAAACGGAAGCACAAGAGCAAGGAGACGCTGCTGTGTGTGTCGTCCGTTACGAATCGAACACTACCTCGCTATCCAGGTATTTCTGGTGTTCTCCTCTTTCATCCTTTCCAGGCGTGCGATAAATCCGGATGAGGAGTGCTTCCGCAACTGCACTTACAGCTTAGGGAATCAAATTTCAAAGGAATGACAACACAGGTCATACAACGGGGTCATGACGTATTCACAAATCCATGAAGAGCAAGTATCACTAATTATGAACAGATCGAGTGAAGCGTCCCTGGTCAGAACAATCGATGTAATTTCACAGCAGATATTGGGTTTCCTCGAGACTTGGCCTCGTAATCATAATTTCTCGTACTCATTTAAAAAAAATTGTCATAACAGGTACAATTTTTACCAGAGTGCGTGGCAAAAAAGGCAAACAAGTTCGAAATGTCAATGTTGTCATTGCAAGTTTCAAGTTTCATAAGTTCTCTTCATATACGGAGATATCAAATAAGCTTTCTTATCTTAAATGAATGTAGAAAGTTTATTTGTTCTACAGAACATCAACGCTGCACAAATAATCGAAATTAACTTTGCACTTTTTAATCATTATTCGTTTGCTACTCACATCGATAGAAAGTATCCAACTGGTATCAACGAACTCTTGTTTCACGCCAGCTGAAAGTTTTAATCGCTTTGTTCAGCGCTGACCAGTGAAACTAGTAGTTGCGAAATCATCTAGTTTTCTCTACTGTTAGTGTGTGTGTGTGTGTGTGTGTGTGTGTGTGTGTGTGTGTGTGTGTGTGTGTGTCTCTCTCTCTGCACATACATACACTTAGCAGACGAAGGAATGTACCATAGTGCAATTCGAGTTTAGATTTTCTGTCTGTACTGTAACCTGGCATCTTTAGCGTCCAATATTTCCTGTCATCGTCTTCAGTCATCATCAACAGTCATCTCATCATCATCATCATCATCAATCATCATCATCAATCATCATCATCATCATCATCATCATTACCATTATCATGAGCCACCATAAATCATCAATCATTATTAAAACCAAAAATCAAATCTGTCATGTTCGTTGTCATCGCCTTTGTGGTCGTCATTTTTATCATCCTCCTTATCATGATCATCAATATCATCATCATCATCATCATCATCATCATCATCATCATCATCAATATCATCGTCATCATCATCACCATCGTGATCACCATCATTATCAATATGACCGTTATCAAAATCATCTTCATTTTCTTTAATGGTGATCAATTATTATCATCATCAATTGTTACCATCATCTTTATCATCATCATCATGGTTGCGTCGTTGTCGTTTTTACCATCGTTGTTGGCATTCTTGTTACAATAATCAATCTTGTCGTCGCCTTAATTAAATCCGCGCAGGCGATCGTCATCATCAGAATCAAAATTGAGCCTTCCGATGATACAATAGACCCCTGTTCATTGAACAGTGGTCGTAGCTTTAGGCATAAATACTCAGACGTTATAGTATCAAAGCTGGAGCAGTTCATTACTGTACTTGTAGCCGTGCTGTGGTGGTCATTTCAATGCGTACAAGGCCAAATCACTTCTTAGTCACACTCCACATTTTCTGCATTGAGAAAGGAGGTGGCATTCGTGATTAAAATTGGCATGTTTCATTAAAGACCAGTTTCTATATCTAGTTCTGCCATAAAACCGACATTGGTCTGGATAAGTGACAAACAGTTCTCTGTGAAATTATTTTCGTCCTCCGGAAATTTTCCTTCCTGAGCCTACTGTTAAAAATAACCACAATCCAATTGGTTGACGCCTGTTTGGACCGTAGTTTAATGTTGTATTTTTGTCATGAATCAGATAGCGTAACAACGGTATTCATAGCGTCGCTCATCAGTGAACATTAATTCAACTGAGCTAACACTGCTGTCATCGAAGGGCTGTGCCTGCGGACTCACTGGCCTGCCGGGCATTTACGTTTGAGGTCATATCATACACAGGAAGGCCCGCAGTTAGGCAATTTACAATTCATAGAGCTAGATCGTGCTATTTATACAATTTAAATTACCTTACTGCCCGTCAGTTGCTCTAAAAGTAGTTGTTACGAAGTGTGGACAGCAGCGGAAAGAAATGGATGGGGAACACGAACTATACCTCTAATGCTGACACGACATAGAGAGCCACAGGAGAAAAAAGCCTTTCTTTTTTGTTAACATGCCCTCTCGCATCGTGGCTCGTAAATACAGCACCCTTTCGACGTTGTTAGCCTCTAATGCTTAATTTGTTACTGTAATTTTCCCAAGCGTTCTTCCACATTTGTGTTCATAAAGTAGTGTAGTACTGAACTTTCTTGCACCACGCCCAGGGTTTCGCCCAAAAATTACTCCGGTGGAAAGGGAGGAGGTTTTTGACACATATTACAAAAATTCGGAGTTATGGTTGTGCATACAGCTAGCGTGGTATAACTGTTTTGAGAACACATTAATTTAAAATGAGACTAGTTCACTCCTAATTGGCTCGGATTACGCAATTATTCCCAAAACCAGCAGTTAATAAAATCGAATTTTTGACAGTAGAAAGCACAGGGTTGAATGACTCTGTACTACGAACCCAAAACGTGGGCCTGAAATGAAAAACAAGAGGATAGTGTATGTTACATGAATTATCTGCTTTATCAATGGTTACGGGGGATAATTTCCCAGTGAAATCATTCTTCGCAGTTCATTTGTGCTTGACACGTCTAGCTTTGATAAAGAATAAACGCCTTTTTATTTTGAGCCCCTGTGCCGTCTAATTGGTTCCCAAGCAAAACATTTTGTGATGTAAGGGAGCTTTGCGGTAAATTTAGAATGAGGTGTTGTAAATTTAAGTATTGTTAAAACAATTGTAGTTTTCGGACGGCCTAGTACGACAGAGGAATATCAAAGGGCCCGCAGTTCAAGATTCCACGCGCAAAATCCAAAGTTAGCCTCGAGTTAAGCAACGGTATGACTTACGGAACTATACCATTCCCTCGTGAAGAGGCATGTGCTGTCTAACCCTAGTTTCTCTGCCTATACCTTCTCGTGCGGCATCCATATATTTTGTAATACACAAGATAAAGTTCAAAGGAAGTGACCTTTTGGATGAGTGATAACCTGAAACGAATTTGTAGGCATATTTAAACGGAGTGAAAAGTTGTTTTTCAACGACGGAGGTACTCGGAATGAGTAATCAAGCACCGATACGACGATTGTCTGCAGATTGAAGCCCATAAGGGAAGTGATAAAAGCAAACATGATTAATTGAGCTCTTGATATTATTATGCCATGACCGTATAGTGTGAAAAACATACATTCCTTCGCATCTTCTAATGATCACATAAGGGAACTGACAAAAATAAACAAGAATTAATTAATGTTATGGTAATGACCCGCCTATATTTTGAAAGGGTATGCTATGAGAATTATCGTGTATTATGGTTCTTCATTGTCGCCCCAGCTTTCTTTTGTACATCGTGTAAACTGTTTATATGTCACGAAGATATCTTGAGGACCGTTAAACCTCGTGACCTCTTTCTGAAATAGGGAGAACGGAAACGAGATTTGGAGATGTGTGCTGTAACGCATCTCCTTAAGCACTTTGCTCATTTCCACAATTTTAAGATTTCACTCAACGTTGTTTATTTAAAAAGACCAAAATAGGAATTATCTAAGCAGTTTGTTTGCTTTTCTAATTCGATCACATCGTTTTCCAAACAAGACAGTTTTTATCTGTAGCTAAACCGTTCAGTAGAAATGTTGATACCTCGTGTCGGTTTTTTGGCTAGAGAACGAGGTCAAGAAGTCAAACGGTCACAGAAATTAAATGACCAGCCACAAATATAACAGTTCGTGTTGTAAATTTGTATCACTCTTAAATTGGTGTTACGTATTGTATGGTTAATTCATTAGATCTGCTACTAAAATTATGGTTTGCAATTACTGTAGCACAATCCACGTTCTACCGTTTGTGTTCGTAGATATAAGATAATATGATCGATTACCAGTGACGTAATGGGCATTGCGACTTGTTCCAAGTTATTAATGGGATTTGTAATACGCCGTTAGCTCTTGTTAGTGCTTTGCGGTGAGAGGGGCACTCACAACTCGTTTTGTTGATTAGTAATATCAATCATCAATGTCCATGTCACTTGCGACCCCTTTGTGGCATTTGACCACCATGGACACGATATCATGTATTTATTGACCTAGTGCTTGCTTCCTTGCTCATTTGTCTCTCTGTTATGCTTCAGTATATCTGCTCATCCTTTATGTTAGAATAGTTACCTAAACCTCGCATGTTATCGCACTTATGGTCCTTTCCCATTATCCCACTCTTTTGCTAGTGTGACTGTTACCTTCTCCTTCTCTGTAAACTATCTTTTCAGCTTTCTCGTTCGTCTTTGCTGTACCAAAATTGTAGAAAGTGTGTCCCCGAGTCACACCTTATGTAATCCTTGCACTTCTTCTCAATGCCGCGGAGCAATTTGCGATTGTCGACATACAACTTCCTTATAATGATTCGGGAAAGAAAAATCACTCACGGTTTTGAAACGAATGTATTATACCTAAGCGCTTTCGTCTCCATTACCCTGAGACATTATCAAAGGTTAACATTAAAATGGATCTAACGGTTAAATATCAAATACTAAAACAATCAGATTGATAGAGATTGTTCGTCTTTGCGTAGTATTGTTCTTTCCTTTTTGCATTCATTTCTTCATTCACTCCCATTGTATCATGATGTGCTTATTTCGCCATTGCTTTATCCATTAACATTCTTCCCCATCTTTAATGTGCTTGTTCTTTTGCTGCTCCTTCTCTTGAATTCTTTCTATTCCCTCATTTGCATCTCCTCTTTTTTGTTAACGCCTTTGCTTTTTCCTTCTCCTTTATCCCCTCTCTTTAATTTCTTCCCTTTTTCCTTTTCTTTTTGATTCTTTCTCCTTCATTCCTTATCTTTTATTCCTTCTCTTTTATTCCTTCTCTTTTATTCCTTCTCTTTTTTTCCTTCTCCTATGCCTTCACTTGCTCATTTTCTAGTGTCTTCGCTTGCACTTTGCCATGTTCTTTTCCCTGTGCCC
>JAAAKM020006971.1:39055796-39079835 GCA_010016025.2 Alatinidae sp. Z8VKAUB7J3
GCTGTATTAACCGAATCTTCTCCAGACCGATGTAATTCTTTGGTCGATCTCCTTGGACATTTCATTTCCAGGCTTTAGCTTTTCTTGGCTCATTTGTGCCGGGTCTTCCCTGTATGTTTCCTTCGCAATGTTGATATACTTGTCATCAACTACATGCTGTCTCAGGGCGCTGAACACAGCCTGATATTGGATAGAGTCATCTCATAGTCTACGAAGGCCATGTATTGCTATTCTGTACTCATTAGTCTTCTCAAGTATTTGTGTAACGGCATTCAGGTCTTCGATGGCAGAGTAACCTCTTCGGTAGGCAGCCTATTCTGGTGGCTGATGTTTATCCAGAGTGGTACTCAGTCTATTCTTCAGGATCTTCATGAATAGTCTGTTTATGTGGGAAAGTACACTGATCGGTCTGTAGTTTGCAAGGTTTTTTCTTATCTCCCTTTTTAAAGATCAGCGTGATTATGGCGTTTTTTCCACTCTTTGGGCACTTCTTTTCTTATCAAGACTTTATTGAAAAGTTCCTTAATCTTCTCTCTTACGATCTCTCCTCCTGCTTTCATCATTTCGATCACCACTTGCTCCTCTCCTGGTGCTTTACGGTTTTTCATCTTCATGGCATGTTCTATTTCGCTGTCGAGGATTGGTGGTACTCCCTCCGCTTCCACTGGCGCAATGTTCTGGACTGTCTCCTTGTAGAAGTTGTCGTAAAACTCCGCGCATCTCTCGAGGATTCTCTCTCTGCTAGTGACATTGGTTCTGTCTTGTTCTCTTAATGATAGTATCAGAACCTTGCAGCCCTCTCTGCTATTGGTGGCTCTCTGGAGGCCTCTTCCGCGTTCAATCGCCTCTCTGATCCTCATTGTGTTATTCTCTCTGAGGTCTTCTTCCATATACTTTGTGATCGTCTCTTATAATTTGCTCTACTCGATCTTCTCCTACACAGGATGGACTTCCCTTGCCATCTGCCTCCCCTTCTTCAATAGCTCTTTTGTTTTTGCTTTAGCTTGTCTCTTCCGTGCCTTACCTCTTTCTCTGCTACTTCACTCTATTTATCTGTTATTAAAGTGCCTCCTATTTGATAAACTTATCTACTTGTGAGCCATGGTTAATGTGGGCAACAGACCCTTCAAGCTGTACATTTACGAAATTTGCATGATTTCATACCATTCTCATCATCACGCATCATGCAGGTATTACCTTTTCTAGTGTAGTTTTGCACTTTGTAGAGAAAAGGCTTCAAAAAAGTTCCAATTATAACATGCCCATAATGTGTTAAAGTTAGTCAGTCAAGGAAGTTCCGCGAGTACCTGAACAAGCAAATGAGTGATTTTCTTGTGGAGAAAGGAATTTGTCCCCAAATGACCGTCCCGTAGTCACCACAGTAGAACGGTGTAACAGAGCGGAAAAACAGGACAATCGTTTATTGTGCAATGACCATGTTGCATCACTCAGCGTTATCGCACTGTTTTGGGTAGAGGCAGTGAACACCACTGAGTACATTTTAAATTGTTGCTGAACCGTAAAGAATAAAGTTCTTTTTGATGTTATGTTTAACACGAAGCTGAGTGTGAAACACTCCAGGGTATTTAGATGTGATTGCCATTCGTTAATTCCAAAAGGAAAAAGAACAAAATAGGACCATAAAAGTAGCAAACATAATTTTATGGGGTATAGCAATGAGAGTAAAAGTGTTACCGTGTTTTCAATCCATTTACTCGTAAAAATAATTATCAGCAGAGATAAGTTGTCTTTGCAGAAAACAAATTTAGTGGCCGAATAACTCGAACACGAACACAAGGCATGTAATAAGAAGGTTGAATTTAAAGCTTTGCCTTTTATATAAATGAAGTTGAGAATCAAGAGGAGCAGAGAAATGATCAATTAGAAAATGAGCAGAACACTGTTAGAAATGAACAGGTGGAAGAGGAACCAGTGCTTAGGTGTAGCATTCGAGATATACAACCATCATCAAGATTTGGAGAAGCAATAGGAGATGACGCATTAAACGATATTTTATGCGCAGAGGCAGAGATATAAGGAGAGCCCACAAGTCTAAGTGATGCTCTTGAACGACCAGAGAGAGGTCAGTGGCAGAAAGCTCTTGAAAACGAGTTTGGGTCGCTTCAGAAGAATAAACACAAAAGCTGGTTGATTTACCACCAGTTAGAAAGCTATTGGTAGTAAATGGGTTTTCAAAACTAAGCGTGGGGTAGATGCTAATATAGGAAGGTACAAAGCCATATTAGTGGTCCATGGGTATTCCCAGCAACCCGGGGTAGATTTTGCTGAAACCTCTTCCGCAGTAACTAGGTAAATTCCTATACACACAAATTTAGCTATTTCGGACCAATTCAACCTTGAAGTACATCAAATGGATGTACAAACAGCCTTCCTTAATAATAAACGTAGCGAAGAAATTTATATGCGGCAGACAGAAGGCTTTGATGTTCAGAGAAAGGAGATCTCGTTTGTAAAATTGAAAGGAGTATTTACTGTTTAAACCAGACTTCCCTTTGTTGGTATTTAACAATGGATCAGTTCTTGCAGGAAGGTGGTGATAAGCAGTGTAGTGCAGAAAATTGTATTTATATAAAACATGCGGGAGATAGGTTTATTATACTTTCTTTGTATGTGGATGATATCATTGTAGCCTCTAATGATGTAGATGTGATGAAAGGAGAGAAGGGAAAATTGAAGAAGCGATTTCAAATGATGGATATTGGCGCCAGTAAAATTTTGTCTAGGCGTGGAGATTGTGAGAGACATAGAAACAAAGTAAACTTGGCTTTCGCAGAAACAATGTGTCGAGTCATTATTTGAGAAATTTCGTGATTGTATGAGAGTTTTAAAATTATATTGAAATAGTTTGTTTGTTTGTATTGCTAATGAATTCCCTGTTAACTAGTGGATGTTAAAGTGAGTCAGTCAGGGAAGTTTCACGTTGCACAACATGTGTTAGATCAATGCTAAGTCTTGTGATTATCTACGTCATGACAAGTTCTGTAACAGGAACATGTAAGTAGTTTCATGTAGCTAGTTCAACTCGTGTCTTCGAGCTGTAAGGACGTTTGATCTCTATGAAAATACAAGTCTTGATTTTGAGTATACTGAAATGTATCATCTATGGTATCTACTACACCTTTCAAGATAATGTGCCTAACTTCCCTCACTTGACAACTTGCCCATTTTCCGTGTATCTGTTTATAAGGACCGATCACTAGAACTAGTCTAAAATAATCAAAGGATTCTATTTATCTGCCGCCAAACGACTGAAATGCGGTTACTTTGAAGAATGTAACAAATACAAGTCTGGGTATTCTTTAGTTGTTTGTATTAGTACCTGTGTAAGCATGCAAAGGATAGGATTTACCTAATGACATGTGCATATCAGTACCTGTGTAAGCATGCAAAGAATAGGATTTACCTTATGACATGTGCATATCAGTAACTGTGTAAGCATGCAAAGGATAGGATTTACCTTATGACATGTGCATATCAGTACCTGTGTAAGCATGCAAAGAATAGGATTTACCTTATGACATGTGCATATCAGTACCTGTGTAAGCATGCAAAGGATAGGATTTACCTAATGACATGTGCATATCAGTACCTGTGTAAGCATGCAAAGAATAGGATTTACCTTATGACATGTGCATATCAGTAACTGTGTAAGCATGCAAAGGATAGGATTTACCTTACGACATGTGGATATCAATCAGTACCTGCATGATGGGAATGCTAATTTGACAGTTATCTGATGTTTGATACAAACCAGCACTTTGTAGACTTTACAAAGATTTTCTTTTCTTTACCATTAATACCTTTGCGGACATAGAAAGATGTATTTTTCTTTAAAAATTTAATTTTTTCTCGTTATAGAGTCTTGGAATTGAATTTTCTTTATTTATGTTGATCAACTGTGTGTCAGACTATCAAGATGACCGTAGTCGACGCTGACATATTGATCCTGTCCGTTTCTTTTACTGTATTAAGTGTATTAAGTTAAGCTATCATTATGGATAGTTATGGTCATTAGGATGGTATTGCCATTTTATGAATCATTAGCACACTCTTATTGTTATTATCATTATTATTATTATTGTTATTGTTATTATCCACTACTATAAGTGTCATTGTCCCCATCATGCCGGGTGAAAGCAATGAGAATTTTGTATCTTGTAAAGGTTGTGAACTGTAAATTTACAGAAAGAATAAATGGTAATGAAGTTTTAAAAAAATGTTACATTATTGATTTTGATTTAAATTGTTGGTACTAATCCCAGTTATCTTGTTACAATGAATTGTTTACATGCACTTACAACATTGACGTCTTACATGCGCCCTAAATGATAGATTCGTATATTATTGTTACTCGGAGAAACTTCGTTGCCCAAATACGCTGACAGTGGTGCTCGGTTTACAGTAGTTTTAGTGAGAACTATCGTGGGCTTTAATTTATTTGTTATCGTTACAAGTTGGGATTTGGGATGTAACTAGTAGGCATTACCCTAACCAAACAGCGGTAGTATTTTATGTTGAACAACAAATTACGGTTTTCGAACTATCGGACCCCTGTGGTCATTGTTTCCATAGTTACATTGTTTTGTTCTTAACTTGTTACTGTTGAGGATATACATCGACTGCTGTATTCATACCATCCTTCGACTGTGTGAATGCACGCCGCGCTGATACTTCACTGCGTCTGTAGCTGTTTATGTCTATGCTACGAATACTCGATGTCAACAGCTGCACCTTGAGAATTATAGTGACATACAATTTCCTATCAAGGAGATAAATACCGACTTTTTCATTATTGTTTAATACTTCAAAATGAAGCATTGCTTTAGAGCATGTTCTTCCATAAAAGCGACCTTTTCCGTTTAATTGTATTAGGGTTTGCTGGGAGGACAGCAAGATACGGAGAAAGAGAGACGAAAAAGGGATTAAATCCGGACGTTTCAACAAAGTATCAGGTAACTGGGAATTGATTGGTTGGAGACTGAGTGGGCACGTGTTCTCCAGGAGAGAGGGGCTTAATAATCCTTGTTCCTTAATTTTTGGACTATAAAGCTTCCTAACAAGAAGTACATAAGTCGTAATTTTGTTAACGTCTTCGATATCTCTCAATCTCTGTAAATTGTCCTTCCACTCCTTTTTTACACTAAGCAACGCATACTCCGGTAGTTATTGTGCTATTGTTCAAGATGATTTCCAATGGTAATCAGGAGTAGAGCAGATGGAAACGAATGTAATAAAGAGGATGTCGAAGAGCAGAAACTTAAAGAAACGGAAACGTAGGTAGGGATTACAAGTAAGAAGTAATAAAGGGCAGAAAAGGAAAGTTTTGGTGCTTGTCTGCTTATGACTTTCTAACCATCAAAACTGTCTTTCATTATGACTGAACTCTGTTGGTTATATTTGTGTTTGTTATATTTGTCTATGCTGTATTTTTCAATCATCAGTGTTTAACTGTTTGCTTTGTGTTTTAATTGTTAAGTTGCATTGTTGCAAACGTCTATTGTTATTACTAGGTATTATTGAAGAAAGAAGAAAATATGAACGTTAAAGAGGTTAAAAGGAAAAAATAGAAAGATTAAGAAATACTCATCTTGACGATTTGATTATTTCTCAACTCTTAAATTACATTTGTAGAATCATACTTGACAATATTTTTAAGATTGTTGAGAGGTACATGTAGTAATAATAGCTTAAGAAGGATAGAATAAATAAATAAAAGTAATACTTGTCTATGTCTTGAATTTTTATCACCTAAACCTACTTTCAACTTCATCAAATAAAAGTATTGACAGGATATTCTTGAACTTTTTAAGAATATAAACGGGGTGCGGAAAGGGTGCTGTAGCACTATCTTTAATATAAATACCAGAGAAAACACACCAACTTTTAATATGTTAATGCAATACACGTTTCAAAGAACATTCCTCTTTCTTATTGGTGAGTTTTTGCAAATCCTGCACTACCTTTTATGCGGATTTTAAGAATAACATACATTCTATATTATGATTTTGTCTATTGTTATAATTATCTGTTTAGCTATTATAATTAGACTATTATTGTAAACAAAGCCAAGTCAACAGATCCCAAAAGAGGCTCGGCAATAGGACATTATTTGATTGAAAACCCATGTACTGACAACTGGTTTGTTTAGGGTATTAGCCAAAGCCCGATCTCTTTTTCATCTCGAAGCCTTAGAAGCTGCCTTTATCAAAACAAAGAAGCCGGTTCTCTGACGACAAAGCGAATTTATTAACAATTTCATGCCTTTTTCAAAAATACGAGTGGCAGAAAAGGTGTCGCTCTCGTGACCGTTTCATTTTGGTCTTCTCTTTTCCTATAAATTCGTCGTAAAAGCTTTCTCACTGTAATTCATACGTTTGCTGTGATCAGTGTTGGGCGAAAACGTTTAGCAGAATGAATCCGTTAGTCAACGCAAAATTCGCATTTTGTACCGCAAGCCAATTTTTCAAACTATTAGTAACATTTTTTATTATCTGGAAATTTGGAGAGGTGAATGAAAATGGTGTTGAAGAAAGGCAGTAGCAGGCAAGTGATTCCTAATTCTCTTTTACTCCAAACTCAATTATCTTTTGTTCATTGTAGATTTCTATCAGCAGTGATTGTATATATTTAATACTTATTAATTAGATATTTTTTTTATTACTCCATAGTATTTTGATTTGATAAGTGCCGATAGTTTCAACACCGAAAAGATATTTGTGGTTGTTCATTATTACCTCAAGTAATCAACGTCAATGTTATGCCATCCATGAAAGTGTTAAACTCAGTCATACTTTCATGTTCCCTCTAAAACCTTCTTCATGGTCTCCTAGGGGACAGTGGGCCCAACTCTGTAAACCACTAGTTTAAGCGTTATATGTATTATCTTTTATTTAAGATGACGATACGATTAATAAAAGAGGGGTAGTAAATATTCCAATATTTAACCCTACCTAGCACGGGCTTTTGATGCCTTAGACCAGCACGGTGGAGGGAGGCTAGTAGACTCGCGCCTATTTTAACAGTTAAAGAACGTGATTGTATACTCTGATATTAAGGTTTTAAATACTTCGAAACCATTGATGTTAAATTTAAGGGTTTTTATTGCGAAATTATTGGTAAAATATGTGTTTATATTAGTATTATAGGATAAGATAGTTAAGTCAAAAAATGTTTACCTCACGTAAGTGTGATCGAATTGGAATAGAAGTTGCTATTTCATGAATTAAAAGCAGCAAGAGATACCTCAAAAGCTGTTTTGAGTCTTAGATTACTTTTCTGTTCTAAATTCCTGAGAAACAAAAGTATTCATGGCAAAAATCGCAACCAACAGTGAAGACGAGAATTCTCAACGATCGCAGCTAAACGACTTTAAAGAGAGTATGTTTATTATGTCTTAAGATATGCATTTTTTTAAACAATAACAAGTGGTTTTAAATGCCATTTAGCCTTATTTATATATTGGGGACCGTTCTTCCGATGGTTTTTAGATACCAATTTATTAAAAATTTCCTCTTAATTAGAATTAATGAGTTTGAAATGTATTACGAATATAATTTGAAATCATTCTACACAATATTTTTTTAAAAATGTATGAAAAACATCTCGAGTTATAGCCCTTTGTAATTTTTCACCATATCTGGTCAACCTTTTTAACATGGTCACGTGACCAGACCTCTAACGGTGACGGCCAAATTTCTCTTACCAAACGTTTGCCAGATAAAAGTTTGGGAAATTCAGAAAGTTTTAGCAACTTAGAAGTAAGCATTCAAAAGTTATTAAACAATATTCACAGCCGCGGGCCTACTACCCCCCCCCCCCTTCCTAGGTAGGTTTAAGGGAGAAGTAATACCTGATTGCTTAATATTCTCTACTATTCAAAATTCTATCATGTTTGCTGACAGTTGATTCTTTATTTGTTATAACAGTGTAAAGCTATTAGCTATTATGATTAGACTGTGAATTGTTTGAAAATTAGAGAAGGTGGATGAAATGACGTTGAGGAAGAAATACATGGAAAGAAGGAAGATAGAATAATGGAAGAATAGATAATAGAGGAATCATCATATTATCTCCGGTATAGCCAGATTTCGCACTGTTATGAGAATGCAGTCGCGGCCAAACTTAAACGTTCTCATGCCAGCGTTTGCATGGTCTTCGTCGTTTCCTTTTTCCTTCCACTATTCCAGACTTATCTTAAATCGTTCAGTTTCAGACCTTTTAACATGCCCTAACAGTTTTAGCATTTTGCTCTTGATTAGTAAACTGATTGAAGAGTTCTTTAATAAAGCAATAATGCCTACCAATTCCCTACTTTTTTAATACTAAAACTCAATTATTTCTTTAACTTCTAGTTTTGTTGGTAATGATTGTATAAAGTTTGTATTTGAAACTTGTAAATAAGACATGACAAGTTTGATGGCAAGAGGAAAAAATTTAATTGGAAAGGGGTTTGGAATTGTTCGATGAATAATAGACAGATAATGCCAGGCAATGTGTTCTCTCCTGCTACTCAAAACTCTATCGAGTCTTAATTTCTATCAGCAGTTATTATATCAAGTTTATAATCAATCATTTCAAGAATATTTTTACGATAAGTTGTATGTTTGAAGAAAGAAAGAAAAAAAGAGAGAAAAAAGAAAAGAAAGAATTAAGTTAAAAGGAAATATAAAGAGGTGGAATAAAAAAATGAATGATTTAAAGTTTTTAATTATAAAAATTTGATGTTTTATTGTTTATTGTTTTTTATTTAAAGCAACACCAACTATGATATGAAATGAAAGGCGAAAATGACATTAAAACAAGGACATGGAGTAAAGAATGTTTGGAGGAATTACTGAGGAGAGAGGGAATAAAAGAAATGAAATAAAGATCCTGCTTGCCTACTTGTTATTATTGTTTACAAAATAATGTATTGTTGTCTAGTTTTTATTAAATCGTATTCATAGAAATCTTTGTTTTCTGTTAATATGATGAGAGAGTCAACGATGAAGAAAATAAAAGATAAGAAAGAATGGAAGAACGGAAGAATGGATTATAGATAGTGCATGCCTCAATGTTATTTTCCGCTCATTAAATTTTAATATTAGATAAGAAAGGTATTGTAAGAAGGGGTAGCAGAAAGGCTGATATGAGCAAGGAGATTTATTGTCGTGAGAGGTCTTGGAAAGAATTATGGAAAGTGCATGCCATGATGTTATTTTTCATCTTTATTGTTCTGCAGGCTTGTATGTTACTTTGTATATGTTAGAAAACTTGTTTACCCGTTATTTTCCCGATCTTAAAAAGTTAAGTTATAGTTTTGTTATGACTTGGGATTGTATAAGGTATATTCGCAAAAACATTATACTTGTTCTTCATTGTTAACATGAGGACAGAGAAATACATAAGCTGAAAAGAAATTGAAATCGGTAGGAATCTGAAGGTGAACGTGGGGAAGGATACTAGAGAAGGGGAAGTCTATCGAGGGAAGAGAGAGTTGATTATGCCAGCGTTTGTGCTACATTAAAGGTATAAAATTTGCCATTCTTGTTCAGCCTGGATTCGATGTAGTTTATTAAGTTATATTTGTATTAATATTATACTTGTCATTTTTTAAGGGTGATACCGTAAAGAATAAGAAACAAGATAAATGCAGCTCATTAGAGAAAGAGAGTGGGGGAAGGGTGTTCAACAAGAGGGAGTTATTCAAAGAAGAGGAGCTTGAAGGTGTTGTACAATGATGCCTGCCTTCTCATTTTCTGCTCTTTAAAGTGTAGCTTTCAATATTATGTTTAGCCTTAATTCGTCTTAGTTATTCTGGCATGGAGCATGTTATAAATTCTAGAATGCAACTGATAATAAATGAGAGAAAGAAGTATAGACATGGTATATAAAGAAGGAAGAGGAGTGCTGTATGTGCTGTGATGTGATGATGAAATGTTTTAAGAAAAGAGGATTAGATGTATGCTTCTTCGTGACATTAAACAATCATTATTTTGCAGTCTTGATTATTGGTATTTCTAAACAAACAATTTTTTTGTAGCTATTCAGTGATGAGTGCTTTAGTATATTGTGGTCACGAAAGCTGTCCTTGTTAAAAGAAGGATGCAGGAACTTCGAAAACTTCTTTCACGCTTTTCGAATTAGTGAACTATACGCTACTAAACCAGAAGTGCTCTTTAGGCCATAACAACCTTTGTTACGTGGTGGCAACGACATTCTTAATAGAGTGTTCTCTTAATACCGCTTCAGAAAGGTATAGATTATTGAAGGTATCACGCAAGATGTCGTAAATTTTTTTAATCGATCGGACTAAGCTACAACTATATTTGATCTAGGGAATCTTTTTCTGGGTTATAACTCAAACTAGTAGAAATATTATCAGAATCTTGTAGAAAATACTGTGCTGGGTATGTGGTTGCCGCCACGTAGCCAAGGACGTTCTAGCACTGGGTTTAGCAGCGTATAGGAGCCTATGCAAGGAGTTGATTGAAGATGTTTTCTCGTCCAACTCAAGCTCAATGCATAAAAAATAGAATTTTCCTGATACCTTGTACATATCAGTGCCAATATAGGCACGCCAATAGTAGGATTTACCTTTTGTATATGTCGGTACGTGTATATGCATGCAAAGGGTAGGATCTACCGGACGACTTGTGCATCTCAGTGTCTTGTTAGGCCTGCCGAAGGCAAAATCTTTCTTGATAAATTGTTCATCGGGATGTCCCGTATTCTACCTTTTGAAACGACGACTCTTCACAATAGTTTGACAATGTCAACATTCTAAGGAGACATTTTAAAAATTTCGCGGATTGTTATTTGTCGTATTTGCCCTATTAGATATCGAAATGGCCTACAGCATACCTTGTCCTGTCCCATTGTGTAATTTGTAATAGGCATCAATATGTATATACTGTATGCAAAATATATTAGAATATATAAGCGTCAATGTGTCTCATGGTCTGTCTGTATATTGCCCTTTTCCACCCAAATACTAAAAATCCATGGAACAATATCAACTGAATCGGTGAGAATAAAGCTATGACGAACGGCCAGGAATTATCCACTTGGGTCCTAGGACTCTAACACCTCGGGATACAATCGATCAAGATTTATGCCCAAAATATATCTCCCTTACGTCATCCTCACCTCGCGACGTACACCCCTGAGGCTTGACAACTTTTAAATGCAATTTTTGGAGTGAAAAAGCTCAATTGAGGTTTACACATTATCCCTAAAATGTCATACGTCTCCAAATCAGTTATATGGGTGTTCATGAATACAATTTTCCACCAGTTTGAATAAAATATTTAGAGAAAAAAAAATCGCGTTTCGTACTTTGATAGATGTAATTAGCGACTACGAAGTACCCGGGCAACGGCGTATATTTTGCTAGTATATGTATATTTAACAAATAGCACAGAGAATAGGCTTACCAACATGGCAATCCTCAAATTTTGCAGAGGTCTTTCAAACCAAATGTAGCCCATTATTTTAATAACCGTAGAGTTGTATCCAATTTATTTCTTGGACAATTAATGATCTACGCTGTTGTGCCTGTTTTTGTTCATGTTCGTTTTGAGGCGGAATTGTTTTTTTCTTTATTCATCTCACCTATGACGAACGATTGTGGTTTCATATGTTTGATTTGTGAAGCATCTTATTTGGGAAGCAAGCGTTTTCCACTTCAATATTTTGGTTCCATACGGATGAGCTCCCGCCACCCTTCCAAGAAACTAGGGTCATCTACACATACGCCCAGGGTGAATTCTCAGAGATAGTGGTGTATACCTACTGTCAGTATTACTAGACTTCCTATACTTTTCTACAGTACTTTTCAAAGCCTTACATAAATAATTGGCGACATAAATTATTGCAAATACACCAGGTATCAAGGGAACAAGCAAACAATTAATGCAACGAGCTACCAATAAACATAGATTAAGAACAATCAAGTGCAAGAAAGCAATCAATCATAGATATATATAAATACATACAATTTTAAAGTGACTTTTATATAGTAACCGTTTTACTTATATACTATCCGTTAGTATATAACCGAAATGTTATATACTCAGTGCGTGACAGTTGACACGATAAAGTTGACCTTGCGTCGATGGATAGGAGGAGAAAAGCAAGGGGAAGACTGTAACAACCGTCTTGCATGAAATCTTCCTAATGCCCAGTGAATGAAATCCAGGGGGATACACATTCCAAGTCCCCCCTACGAAGGAGCCTTCATAATCTTTGATCTATTTATTTTGAATAACGATAAAATCGTCAGGTAGTTTGGTTGGATTTAAATTGTTCATCAATACCAATAACAATTTGGATGTTGGCAACTAGAAGAGCAGACACAAGAAAATCAATGCAAAGCACCTAGTTGAGTTTTAAAATCGACCCTTTGAAGTCGTACCTTCCCTACAAACCAATTCCCGAATCCCTGTATTTGCGACCAGTATTCAAGCACAAGACATAATTAAATATCGACATTTGAATGCTCTTGGCAATGCTTATCTAGTACAGCATTCTTTTGCATCTTCCGTCAGGCATCTTCTGAAACTTCTTAGTCAATGTCCAAAGTGCGGAGCAATACAGTAGGAATGATTCAACCGCAGCTCTGAGGAATTGTTGCTTTCAGCTGTCTTGGGGATTGATTGCCATTTTGTTCGTTGGCTGTCAACGGCATATTTTGCCTTAACTATACGAGTGTTCATATCCTTCTCTGTGCATGAAACTTTGCTTCCAGTGTATTTAAACCTTTTTGAATAAGTTGTTAGTGGTATAGAATTTGAAAATACTCCGAAAAAGAACTCTCATAGTATTAGTGAATCTTTTCGCCGATTCCTTTCATTTTTTACTTGTTTTCCGTGACGTTCGCATTTTCCACCAATCATTTCTCACCTATTCTAAATTTCGATCCTTTCAATGTCTATAAATTCTGTTGTAACGATGTATTATGTACCGATGTATTTAGTCTGAAGAGAATCGGCGAAAAGCTTCACTAACACTATGAGAGTTCTTTTTCGGAGAATTTTAAACCTATTCACATTCTAATTGGTTTACTGTTCAGTGCTTGTACATATCCTGCTTGTTTATGTTCTCGACGTCTGTCTTTTTTATTGAATTTGCGTAAAGTCCTATCGATGCAGCTGAGTGCTCAAGTGCATGCAATGGTCTCACAGCATCAGGCTGATTATTAGCAAAAAGTAACAGAGCACCCGCATAACTAGCGTCTGTTACTGTTTCACCTTGGGGTCCTCTTCCTCTGTATTTATGTAGTTAGAGGCCCAAATCATGGTCCTGGTCAACTGACAATCATAGGAAGTAATCCAAGGCAATGATAAAAAGTATTAGGGAAAAAATGTCACCCTGTAGCGCTCCTGCTCAGATTTCGAAGAAGTTTGTATACCATCAGGAGATCGTACCATAGACTCCATGTTGTTGAATAGCAGCACGACCGCCTCCACTATCTTTTTGGTATTTTGCCTGATTTAAGTAACCAAGCCAATTTATCCCTACACGCCAAATCAACGAATTTGATGCATGCTTGTAGGATTATTCTTCTGTGTTAAATATTTAAAATTGCTTTGAACAAATCAGCGCTTCTCTACTTGATATTTCTCATAAGAAATAATTACGAAAATTACTCATTTATACTTATTTAACTATAGCTTAGTAATGTTGCAATAAAAAGAAATGTTCATAGCAATAAAGCATCATTAAAATGCCTCTTGAGGCCTCGTATACTTGTCTTCCTTCACTCATTCTCTAAATCCAGCAAAATGAAACTTCTTCTTTAAGTAATCTAAATTTTTTGGGAGTTTTAGGTGCGGTTGCATTTGTCATACCCTGTATAAAACCCCAAACTAGTGGGAATCACTCGCAAAGCAATCTGAAAACATTACTATCCTCGTAGTTTAAACAACATGACAACTATACCCCTGAATAAAGGGTGAGCCTTTTGACAAGGAATGGATGTAGTGTCTGTTCTCACTGACGACAGATGCTTTCCATAATCCACGAGAGGCGGTCCTACTGGGCTGTTGAGCCTGCTCCATGGCTTGCTTCTCTGCCGGGTAGCCTAAATTGAAGGGCGTCGCTCTTGAACGCTCCAGCTACCCTTTGTTTATTAATTAGCCTGTTTGGTGGTTTTTCTGTTTATTTAGGGTAGTTTCAATGTCGGGCCCACTGCTCATCAGGGGTCTTTGATTGAGAGATTGCCAAAGAAAGACAGAAGCTTAGGTGGAGAGATAGACATATGACTGTTGGGACAAGAGGAAGACGAAACAATGGACAAGTGGTCTCATTGACATAAGCATGTTGTCCGAATTAACAATAAAACAGGGTAGGACAGAGTGTTGGTGCCTTAATAATAATCATACAATCATTTCAAATACATTGACCTTAGCAGATTGCCTGATCAATAAATCAAGGTATGTCACGCCGTGTGGGGAAAGGAACATACCTTAACTAACTTCGCAAGGAAATGAAAAGGCAAAGATGAGTAAGTCATAAACAAATTATTTTTGTCGGCAGAGGACCCCCTTTTATTTTAATGATTGCAGCTTCCAAAGCGATAAGGTGAAAAGAGTGACGCGCTCTTCGTAACATAGTAGATTAATTCTACAGTAATTGCTACTATATGTCTGGTATGCATAATGTAAGCATCTTGAATTGCCTTTGCAAACTGATTTTTAAACTTTGCAGGATGTTAATAAGCCTTGACAATTCCCAATCTTTGACTTAAGGGCTTCTAACGGTTTCTGATGTAAATTGGCGGTATTTTCTGTGTAATTCTGACTCCTCGGTAGCCAACATTAGTGTACTTTATATAATACCAACATTTAATGCTTAACACAGGTTTTGCGACGGATACCATCCCTAAAAAGTTAATGATGCTAATTTGTTTACAACGTAGTGGAGGAACGATTGCAACCTTAACAAAAACTACAAAGACTATGTTTAGGGGTACAACGTAGACCCGTTTGACGAAAAAACTATCGAGCTAGGCTAAGAGCTCATGGCTGCTCTATCGGTAGCTAGCAAGATAGCTTGCTTGCGATCTCGTCGTAGCTTAGCTACAGTTCAAGAACAGCAAATATGAATCACCGAAGCGTACTGCCTGTAGACATCAAGAGACAAAGATCCTCTTAGCATCGCATAACGTCTTACCTGACCCTACTGAAGGCCTACCGCCTGGTAACGACCTTTCTCCAATCGAGTGCGTAACGCTTAAGAGGGCAAGATTAAAAGTGGCTGACACCAGCGATAACACGCTCAGATGGGACTATTCAGCATCTACAGAATGTGTTTGTGGAGCTGAGATCCAGAGCATGGAGTACATTATGTCATCTTGTCAATGGGGACCATCTTGCACAGACACCTTGGAGTTGTTAATGACACTGCACGCAACTGGCTAGAGAGATGGACCGGCAAGATATGATGATAACCACGGGTGGTCGATCATTTGACAGAATATTTGCACCTTCATCAAGCATTTTCATTAAGCATGTGCTAACACTAGTCGAAAATTAAATGCATTGTTAGGCTGTAGTTATGCCTTTTAATGGCTTGTGACATACACCCTCACTTTTGATGTGAAAGAGAACTTGTTGTAGAAAATCTGCGAAATTACATAACATTGTAAGAACTCAGAGTTCTGACGGTATTCAGAAAATTAAATGCACTTTGTGTAGCTCATCTACAACATTTTCAGAATTTATGCAACCACCATTTGTTTTTCAAAACAGCATAAATCTAGAACATCGTAGTAAGTAAATATTACTAAAATTTGTAGAGAAGACTAGATAAAGGTTTTAGGTAAGAATTGAAGATTAACGATGTTAAGAAATGCTGATGAATAATTGGCATAGAACAGGTAATGGCAGTAAGACAAAGGCCTGCATTGCAATCTTTAATGCCCAAATTTTCCAGGAATGCCATTTGGCATTAGATAAAGAGCAGAGCATCTTTTAATAGAATTCCTGAAGTCACTTGATTTTATTTTGTTTTCTTATCATATGGCAAATTACTTCAATTTTCTTGAGGATATATTGCGCGAGTTTGTGGGTGTTTCTTCACAAACGAGAAGACAAGGCTAGTGATTTTTCATGCAGTAGTAACAGAGGAAACCATCTATTGCTTCCATCGGAGGTAAGTTATATTCAAATAATTCGTTTCTTTTATATCAACAACTTTTTAATTAGCAATACTGTGTTAGGTTTTTATTCTGTCATTGTTTCAGGGTAGTAATTATATTTAGCTTTAAACATAAATAGGTTTGGTGTCACTTTAAGTTGCACCTTTTTAGTTAGTTATTTTTCAGAAACTCGATTACCGCCATAAGCACTTATCAAGGCAGAGGGAGTTTAAGACGCTTGTAGGTGGGAACCGTCAGTACCATTTTTAGTATGCAGTATTACACACTGTGTATAGCATTAGATCCAAAATGTGTACAGTACTGACTTTTTTTTTGGAACATTTTAAAAATACGACAGTGCAGTAAACTGACTTATCAAATTGAGAGAGGGAAAGAGAACATGGAAAAGGAGGAATAAGAATTCATGAAATGGAGGAGGGAATATGAGAATTAATGAAAATATTTCTGTTAGAAAGTAAGAGCTTGCAAGGCATGTCTAGTAGAAATAAAGGAAAAACAGCTTTTCTTTGCTACCTGGAACATCTATAGATGAAATGATTAACTATTAGTCTACTGTTAGTAGGGTGTATGTGTTATTTTATATTCGTAAATTGTAATTACTCTCCTTTGTACACGTGCTGTACTTAAATAGCGTATTAAAGCAGCTCTGAAATACTTGGAGATATATTCAATCAATATTAAATAAGATCGAACATCGAAACGTTAAGATAGCATGTAGTTCTTGATTTTTTTGTTAATATAAATTTAAATCTATTGTAGCAATGCCCCGCTCTTTGAGAATTATATTTAATTGCAATGAGTCTCCTAAGAACATATATATTTATATATATATAATATATATATATATATATATAAATTCTCAGCAAACACATAGCAATTATTACATATTTATCACGAGTGGAGCATTACCACAATAGCTTGTCTTTTTCACTAAAGGAGCGGAGGGGATTCAAGACTTGATGGTTCACTGGTTAAGGTTTGGGTTTTAGAACCAATGGGTCGTGGGTTCGAATCCCCTCAGCTCCCTTAGTGAAAAAAGGCAAGCTATTGCGGTAATGCTCCACTTTTGATATATACATATAAAGAATAAAGAATAAGAAAAAGATTGAAACAAGGAAAACACGAAGTTTCGCTATCCATGAGTTTCACGCTTCACGAAACTCACGAGTCGTAAAACGTCGTGCTTTCCTTGTTTCAATCTCTTTATCTATAATGCCCTGTGTAAACATTGATCACTGTTGAGGTTTGGATCACACACACCTCTTGCAAATGATATACTAATGATAAGTACTATTGATGCGGTTGCAAGTGTGCTCAATACAGCGAGGTAGATCCTAATACTATTAAGCAGCATAGGTAATAAAAGGAACATCTTCTGATTTTTCTTCTGTTCCCTTTATTCATCAGTACATATTTAATTATATATAGATATATGTAGTCAAAAGAAATACTAACATGTTTGAGAAACTTCAAGTGTCATGAATGACATCTTGAGGCTCGACCTGAAGATTGCAAACTTTCTACCATTTTTACATGATCTACCATAATTAAAAATATGATATCAGGTATACCTTCCATTGTTTACAATCAGTCTTAGACCGAGCCACTACACTTCTTGCCTAGTTTAAATTTCTTTGGTAACTTTTGGATATTATGATCTCCTAGTGTAGCTCATTGTAAGGTCAATCAAGTTCCAACTGATTATGTAAATTTCTTCCACGTTTACCAACAAGCTGTATGGAAGCATGATTCATTCTTTTAAATGCAGCACACGTTAGATTTACACTAAATGCAGACTTTCATCTTGAGGTTTTACACGCCCTTCGCAATACTCGTGCATCACAACAATTCTAAGCCGTGTCCTTTTGTTTATTTCTGCAAACACCGTTCAAAATATGAACATTTTTACCTCTACCTGTTTCATGTGTACTTGTGTTTGCGTAGCTGTTAATTCAAGCATTCCGTAATTCATCAATGAAAAGACAACTATATGGCACCGATTAACGCCATGTTTTAGCTTTGTCGTCATCACGTACTACTAGGTACTACATCGGTCATTCTTATAATTGCAGGAAGATTCTATGCTTGAAAGCTTTCACATTGGCCTTTCTTTTAATGCCGTATTAGTTTCAATCTAATTTTCAAGGTTAGTGAATTTTTGATATTTATAACATATTTTAAAGCTTTATTTGAATCGTACTACACGCAAGAATAGATACAATTTTGCGTATAACTATTCGAGTAACTGTTCGAGTAATTTAAGGCTGCTAAGTTCAAGAATGAGAGCATCGATGTATCTTAAGAAATCAGGGTGATAACATACTATAGAAAGGGATACAGTATGGTAGTGTATGGAGCGAAAGATGAAATAGAATTTAGGTTGCTGTAGGGAGACCCCATAGTCAATTAATAATAATAATAATAATTTTTTTAAAACTTCAATCTATTGTCATTATTCTTATACAATTCCAGTAGTCTCTTACGAAAAGGTATACAGGAACGATTATTGTATATGTATACCACGTTAAGAGTTCTGGTTGTGACCAACCAAATACGTGGTTCGCATCGTACAGATCAATATTTTTTTAGCAGATAATCTTTGTTAGATATAATAATAATAATAATAGTAATAATAATAATAGTAATAATGACGATATACAGGAGCTTTCCAAATTACACCGGCTCTTCATCTCTGTTAACAAAGAGAACATGACAAGGCTTATCAAGTTGTAGAAGAGATAAAAAATAATTAGAATTTTTGGGTGATTGTCATCACATTGCGCAAGTAAATTCCCTATTTATAGCTTGCTTCACATTTATAGTTTTATTTCTTTGCTTGTAGCCTTTGTAACTATTACACTGAAAGGTAAAAAACTGTGTAAAACAACATTTCTGCAGGAGTTACGAGACTAAGACCATCTCCAAAAGAAACTTTCTGGTTCAGGATTTGGACTAGTAGCAACAGCTGTAGCTAGGTATTTGAAAGGCATTTTATCTCTTTTTGTACTCTTCTCGCAAAGAGAAAACAAACAGAAGAAAAATAGACAAAGTTTGCAGGGAATTTAAGTCTAGTAGTAATTAAAGAGACAATTCTGTCACAACTATCTCCACACTGCAGTTCTGGGCCTTTTCGCAATTCAGGCAGCTCATTCAGTTAGAGAGAGGTATACAAGCTTATTTTATTTGCCTGAAGAGACGAGATTGCTTTCTTTTAAGACCGGAGTCTTTTTTAACTATTAATAAACTTTTACATAACTATTAGGTATATTAGTCGCGTGATTAAGAAGACATTGAAGTTAGAAAGGGGGGTGGAAACAATTCTGTCCGCCTTTTTCTGAACTTCGCTAAGATTTTAATAACAAGTTTACGGCGTATTGAAGCCACACCTCCGTCGCATGGTCACGAAACATTTCTCTGTTGTCCTTATAAGTTATTGCCAAGGATATTGTGGATACCGAAGTATGACATAAAAGTCTCTAAAACACAATAATGCGCGGTATCAAGCATGATTGACAACTATCCCAAACCAATGTTAGATGTCTCCAAAACACGATCACTAAACTTTACCCTCCTATTCCACAATTACATATGACCAAATAAGTTTCAAATCTAAAGTTGCAATTTAATTGAATAATCGACTTCCAGAAATTAGCACAGTCAAACCTTTAACTGAATTCAAATGATCCCTGAAAAACCTTTGATCTTGAAAATTATCGTTTTCTCCCTTGCACTGTATTATGTAAGGACTTTACTATTTATATTTTTTGGTTTAATTGTTCTCTATTTAAAAAGGCATTTTTAAAATCAAAAGTGTTGAATACTTAGTCTATATGAAGATGTCTAAATGCCAATAAAATATATAACTCATTTTTCAGAATATTAACAAATTAAAATGGCTTAATTCAGGTACTTGACATCACCAAGGTAATCTACAAACTCAACTACATTTAATCCCGATGTTAACATGCTCTGTTTCTCTATTTGCCACGTTAGTTTCCAATTTGCGCAGCATAGCTCTGAGCAATGTTGGAGACTAAACTCTCTGCACCATTTGCCTTGTCGATTGTCAGACTGTCATCGGGCCCATCAGTCTGTCCAAATCCCGTTAAAAGCTGCAAAAATTCATTAGGAAATAAAGCATGTGAGCATTGGCATTTCGCGTAGCTCAATTTATAGAGCACACGCCGGATATTAGTAGGTCTTAAATTCAAATGTTGGTTTTTACCATTGGCGTAAGCAGAATGTTCTAAAGGTGAGAATATTTTAGCTTTAAAAGGTCCATTGTCAGCCCTTACTCCTATGCATCAAATTTGATGGGGTTGTGCTTATTATTCTTGAGGCCCACTTTAACGACCAAGGGCTGTTTACATTACAAATATCCCCATTTGCTCACAACTTTGAGTATTCCATCATAGTTCAAGGTTGCTAAGGGAGAAAGCCATGGCACGATCCCCCCTCCCCTCTTTATGGCACGGGTGACTATCCCTCTACTATGTCTTTAAACTGTTTCTTTTCCACAACATGGAGGTAGTGCTACATCCATGTCCTCTACAATAGTACTAAATCTACTGCTAGCAAAAATCTACCTCATGTGCAATACTGCTTAGAACTTAGTTCTTAAAGTGCATCTGGCTGCTTTAAGCTTCTCCAAAACCTGATCGCATTAGATGATCTAGATTCTCCGAAGTTGACACAAGTAAGCAACTTCTTATCTTCGCAAATACATTTGCTGGATAGGCATCCAAGTTTTCTGCTTCAGGAAGCTTTGAATTTTGAAAGCGAGGGATTTGCGTATGAAGAAGCTATGAAACGGGTAGGAACCCCAGATCTTATTACTCCCTGGAATCCAATTTCCCACAAGAAGGTACTTCGGCATGTTAATAAATCAACTGCTAAACAGCCATGTATAATGACACTCACAGAAAATACTGACGAAGTGAAGTATTTGCTTATATGGGGGGAAGACTACTTGTTCTCTGTTTGTGGAAATAAGCAAGTCATTTTATGGAGCCTGGAAACTGGACGGATTGCGAAGACAATCGACTTTCCAGATGAGATTGATGATATCGCCGAAATAAGCGTTGAGAAGGATTGTTTAGAGGGGAATGGATCCGACAGTGGCATGGCAATAAATCTTGCATGTGCATGCATGGATGGAAAGGTTTATTTATACATGTTCACTGTACGAGACAAGCGCGTTGATATTCGTTTAAATGGCGTGTTAGAAGCTCACCAGCCACCTTACAACAGGATACGTGTGGTATTCGGTAAAGTACAAAGGAAATACTTAGTATCCGGTGCTGATTATGTATCGAAATCATTTAAACTTGGAGAACTTCATGTTTGGGATACGTCGGCATACATTGCTGGATCACAGCAAATCCCATCATCAATTACCATACAGACGATGGATGACATGGATGAGAATTATTCCGAAGTTGGCTCTTTTAAAGGTGGTATAACAGCACTAGCACTTGTTAAAGAGGACTCGTGCCTTCTAGTGGCACAGGAATCACGTATTTTTGTGTGCTCTACAGTGAGTTTAATTCCAATCTGCGTACTTGGCATCTCCTTGGAAAATACGAGTACCATAAGTGTACGTGAGGTAGGGAGTATAGCAAGCCTCGTGTTATCCAACAAGGAGTCTCTCGTATTCTATAAACTGATAATGGAGAAAACTGAGTTAAAAACTGCCCCCGCGCTTTTGTTTGGGGACCCGTCAGCTTCTGTATATCGATCTTCTGACCTTGGCATTTTTCATGTGAAGGGAGACAAAGTTAAGGTCTATGAGAACTTCGACCTAGCTGTTTACCTGGGGAAAGAGCATGATTGGAATAATCGTGAAATGGAGTTGCAATTGTTAGGTTTACTCGTAGGGCATTCATCTCACATTACAGTTTGTACAGCAACAGATAAATTGGTGGCCACGGCATCAACAGAGGGGATCGTCAAGGTATGGGATGTTGGCAATGTGCAATACCAGGATATTTCAGAGTTCCATATAGGGGCCATCACATCCTGTTGTTTAAATCAGGAAGAAAATGCAGATATGAGTACTGTGACTGTCGAATCACAGGGAACCACAAAAGTGTGGAATTCGGAATCAGGCAAAGTCATTGAAAGTTCGTTTGGTAAGGCCATCTCCTCTAGAGACAAATCCATGACCTGTCGCCATGTTGGTGGCTCAAATGTACAGTTTGAGGGTAAGATTGAACGGCAGATGACATTACCGGTGTACGGTTTAGATGAGATGGGCTTTTCGGAACATGGGGAAATGCTCTTTGCAGTGGAGCAAAAGTCTGGAACGATCTTTATCCTTCAACCTCACAAGAAGGCCTTTTATAAGTTACCAATGCATACTCTCCCTGTCAAGGTGAAAGAAGCGGTTGGGGCTCTGTTTTTTCCAGATGCACTGAAGATGCTAGCATGGGGCTCATGTAAGCACTTTAAAAAGGGCGTGGCTACTGTAATATTTGTTGTAAACTTTGAAGGTGAGAAGTTGGTGCAGAGAAATAAGTACTCGGAACCTAAGTTAGAAAAGATGGGGTTTGTCTTCGGAAAGTATGACAATAAATACTTGAAGGTGACACCTGAGCTTTTGAAGATTGAATCAACGCATATGTTAAAGGAACCGGCGCGTATTCTGTGCGGTGATTTTGTAGGTGATGCTTCGATGGCTGCATTTGGACTAGAAACGGGATCATTGCAGATTCGGGATCTTGAAAATTTCAATCTTGTTTCAGAAATAAATGCAAATGGGGCTGCTATTCTAAGTATATGCAGCTCTAAGGATGGCTGTTATCTTGTAACAGGTTCTGATGACGGTTGGGTGAATGTTTGGAGAACGAGTGATTTGACTAATTTAGGCAGTGTTTATAATGGGGCGCATGTCGGATCTCTTGTAATTTTCAAGGGTTCTTCTGGTAACTTGTTTCTCAACTTTGGTGATAGTAAAGGAGAATTCCGAGTTTTCGAAGTTTTGGATTCTGATTCGGAGTGAATTCTAAATGCCACTGGCTAAGCTTACACGAAGAAAAAGAGTACTTGTCGATAGACAGTCACTCTGATGAGTAAACTATATTGTAAGAGCAAAGAAATATATGGATAAAGTGGGTTTTCTGTCTTTTAGGGTGACACTTTAATAGAAATTGGTAAGGGGAAGAAACGAAAAGGAACGCGAATCGTTAATACACGATTTGTTTAAAACAAGAAAGACTTCTCTAGAAAAAAGTCATAGGCAGCAAAATCTTTCAAGTAAAATTAATTTGATAGACGCACCCCTGTATACAGTTCATCTATTTACTTTGTGGGAAAATGAGTAAACAACAGAGCCTTCATTCCGAATATTGCGGTATTTTGCAATATTGGAGAATTGGAGATTAAATAATAAGGTGAATGTTTCTGGTAAGAGCGGAACTAATATGTCGTAAAAATTATTAACTTTCAAACCCCTCCCTGTTGAGAGGAAGAAGGTTACACGGTATTTTTTAAGCAAATCAATTGCTTACCCCTACCTCTCGGCCCCATAGTTTCGACATCGTAAGTACGGAAACGGAAAAATGGCTACATTTGCTAGGTTATCTTACCAAAAGTAGATGCGGTGAAAGTTCCCGAATTTTTTATTCCACATTTAGGTGATCGTAGTTTGTTTCTGTCGTGCTCTTGGCATGCATGCCTTTTAATTATACACGTCTTTCCCTCGTTTAATTATGTTCAGATTTAGGTTTTCCTTTTTTTCCATCACCACAAGAGGTGCTTTGCATATGCTCGGAAGGGAAGCATCATGTATGTTCATACATAAAGTTGTTGTAACATTCTTCATATATTGGGCAATTATTCAACAAGTTTTCAACACGATATTTTTATACTTGACCAAC
>JAAAKM020006971.1:39082525-39095723 GCA_010016025.2 Alatinidae sp. Z8VKAUB7J3
ATCTGAGTTGTCATCATCACGATCAACAAGCATTTCCTCTGGGCTAGCAACTTCCACATCACTTTCTGTGATGTCGTGAAATGGGTCAGCAGCTTGGGCCTGCTGAATCGCTTCTTGCAATGATCTCAGTCGTTCTAACCCGGCTTCACATGACTGACCTTTCTTGAAACAATGAATTTGATTATCTTCACTACCATCAACGTTAACGGTGATGTGGCAGGTACGAAATAAATCGACTATCATGTCACACGGAAAATCGGACCATGCCTTCAAAACCCACTGCACAATTTCTCGATGAGTTTGCGCTCGTATGTTTCCAGAGGTAGTGAATGTATGGTTGACCCCGTTTGCAATCCATTTACCGTACAATTCAGTTACCTACGTTTTAAATGGTTTATTCCAGACAACATCTGCTGCTTGAGTTTTGCCTGTGCATCCACCAGGAACTAGGACTTCATTGATGTTGAACGTAGAGAGGAGAGCTTTCACGGAGTCAGTGATGTGACATTTGAATAGTCCCATATTAAAAGGCGTTTACTGAATGAAAACTTCCCGATGATTTCATTGAAATAACGTAATGTTAGTTCGCCATTCATCCATTCGTTAACAGAAGTTGCTATTGAGCATCTAGCTTTGAAGTCTGTGTTCAGTTTTGCAGTTTCACGTTTTGCACCGGCAAAAACAATAAACGGATTGAGTTTGGTCCCGTCGTCTTTTGCGGAGTGGCAAACCTTTGCTTTTTCATTACCGGTTGTCTTCACCGTAACAGTTCTCTTTCAAGTTTTCACGATGGTCAAATTCGAGAGCATGTCTTTCCTAACAGCAGTTTCATCCATGGCAATAATTCCTCTGTTGTCATAATCGAACTTCTTTCGTAATCTACCCACTTGCAAGACAAATGCAACACGCTTATCAATCAAGCACTCAAGATTTTTCTGCGCCTGCATTGTTTTGGTACAAGATGGCAAAGAATGTCTATTCATAAATTTCTGTACCCAGCCACCAGATGCAATAAATTCACTGGGAACACTCAGAGGGTGGATTTCAGAATAAAGGTTTTTCGCTTTAGCACAAACCAACTTACTGGAAATTCTTAGACCCCTTGCTCTCCTCTCACATATTCATTCCATCAACATTTCCTCCATACCCTCATCAGGGGTTTTTAGTCCACCACTGCGAACACGCTTTCGAGTCTTCCGATTCTAGTGTAGATACCACAATCTTGTTCTTTCTCCATTCGATGATTCGTTTTCGGTTGACCCCAAATTTCTCTGTTGCTTTGTGATTGCTATTATCTTCAGCATATGCTATCGCTTCAAGTTTAAACTGCAATGTGTAACTCCTGGACTTATTCCCCTTATGGGAAACGTTCTCCGGTACAGAAGCCATCTCAGCAACAAGTTTTTGTCTGGCAAGTAAGTTAAGTTAAAAGTGCTGGCTTTTAATAGTTTGATATTGCACTGGGTAAGATTACCTATGTTCAAGACACAGTACAATTAGTTATTTACTTTTGAAAAGTCGAATAAAACTTTAAAAGGGCTGTATTGCTGGAGTTCTATGTGCACTACAACTTTGCAGGGTTTTACATGAAAGTGTTAGAAGTTATATGAAAGAGCAGCTTAATCAGGTCCAGGTTATGTGTTGGTAAGGTTGCTAATTTTACAACTGATGGGGCTCCTTCACTCAAACGAAAAATACTCGGGCGTGAGAGTAACGAACGGCAAAATGAAAAAGGGCTTCCCAGATCATAATGTACTTTCATTCATCTGTAACAAGAAGACACTTGTAAGCCCTATTTGGACATCAAACGTGTTAAGGATCGTGTTGTTCATAAAGTGAGTAAATTAAGTGGCCTTAATCACAGGCGTTTTCGTAGTTCGCTAGCAGAGGATAGAAAAACTCTTAAAGAGTACGCGGGACTGGAGAAATGACATTCGTCTATTTGCGAGATCAATGATGTTTGCGGCGACATTTGAAGAAAATATGGAATGAAGAGTAGGTGTGTTATTTTGTATTTGCTACGAAAATGCGAATGACTTGAATACTAAACTTAAAGGTTAAATTTGTTTGCTCATGATTTTGTATAAGGAAATGAAATACTTTCAAACTTTTTGGGTGAGCAGTTGTATTAGTAGACCTTTGCGGATTTTCAAGTCTTAAGACTCAAACTTTTGCATAATCATAATTAGAAATGTACAGTAGTTAGTTAGCAGATTTAAACGGTCGATTTACCATAGGGTTCCGCCGATTTCATGCCAGTTGGGAAGAAGCTCAATCTTCTCAGTTTAGCTTTGAATCGTGACATCGAAACAGCAAATGAAAATATCAAGATAGGGATGATTGACTTGTAGGTTCACAGTTTTTCAGAGAATTTTAGAAGTCAAGAGTTTGATCGAGTTATAAAAAAAGCAAAATTGCTAAAACACTTTTAAAGATTGGCGATACATAATTGCTTGTCACCAAAATATTTAACCGTTTTGAGGCCAACGGATCCCTCACGGCCTCGCACGTATGTGTTACCCAAAATGCATAATTCTCCTCACTTTACAACCACTCCTGCTACTTTGCTTACTATTGCTATTACTACCATCACCACTACTATCACCACTGCTTACACTACTACTACTACTACTACTACTTCTACTGCTGGTACTGCTGGTACTGCTGGTACTGCTGGTACTGCTTGTACTGCTTGTACTGCTGGTACTGCTGGCACTGCTGGTACTGCTGGTACTGCTGGTACTGCTGGTACTGCTGGTACTGCTGGTACTGCTGGTACTGCTGGTACTGCTGGTACTGCTGGTACTGCTGGTACTGCTGGTACTGCTGGTACTGCCATGTGCATTGTAGCTCGTCTTGTGCCCATCCAAACCTAATGTTATTGATTTTAATAAACTAAGTATTTCTCATTCTGGAGATATAGACTGGGCCACCCTTTACCTTGGGATTGAGAAAAGTATTGTTAAATTCTTATTAAACTATGATTCTTAAGAGGGCGTGGCATCACATGAACTGTTTGAATTGCCTTGTTGCGACCGTGCTTGCTTCATAATTAAGGCCCAGTCTCTTTACTCTGTGCTACACTGATGGGCCCAAGAGTGATGAAACAGTACTTCAGGAGATTGAATAAAATTCTCAAAGAGTGAAGCATTACCACAACGGATTTTAATTTTAGGGAACTGAGGGGATTTGAGCCCAACTTCTCGTGATTAAAACCAACACGTCAACCATTGCACCATCTAGTAAAATTAAGTTGAGGCGAAGATTTTAGTGTAAAACTTTCTGGAACTTTCCTCCACTCAGTGCTTGTGGAAATTCAATTAATTAATATTTATTGTGTTTTGGCTTTTGAGCCTTCATCAGCCTTCATCAGCCTTTATCAGCCTTCATCAGCCTTCATCAGCTTTCATCAGCCTTCATCAGCCTTCATCAGCCTTCATCAGCCTTCATCAGCCTTCATCAGTGCCAGAGTTATATATAAATATATAGATATGAATATTTTTTTTCAGCATACACATTGCAGTAACAAAGATTCCTAAAATTGGTTGCCTATTTCTGTTAAAGAACATAGTAACGGGCGATAGTAGGAGATTTCTTCAAAGTGAGTAATCTCTCGGCTAGAGTTGCATAAACAGCTACCTCAACATTTAAATTGCCCTTATGCCTATCTTTTTTTAATACCAGTCTGGGTTGTAACCTAAAGCAGGTCTTTGGAATCAACGATAACACATTACGATAACACATAACACATAAGTATGCCCCTGCAAATTTAATACTACTTTCACAATTCAAAATCATATGGCATACAGATAGATTTAACGACATAGCATGCTTTAAAAATAAATTTCATATCATCACATTACATTGTTATGAACAGCAACACGAAACAAAGAAAGCGGATATGTAGTATGATGGAAAAAAATTAAGCATATATACGATATACAACGTAAACCAAGCTTTCGTTGTTTTCATTGTATCATTCTCAGGGTAACCAGAATTGAAAGTGATTACGATATTTAAGGACAATGTGGCCTAACTAAGCAAACTACATTATAACAAAGAACAAATAAATGAGTCTTAAAGGAGAAAGTAGAGCAGTCAGAGGGTTGTTGCGTCTAAAGTTACCCTGAGTTTAGGAAGAAGACAGCTTTTTCTGAATAGGAGAGCAAAGTTGGGGTATCGGATGCAAGGAAAGTAAAATCAGGTTTAGAACAAGGGTGAGAGTGTTGAGTGGACTAAGATCAAGTGTTAGAAAATGGTCGGGTGAGAGAAAATTCCACCGGTAGATGACTAGGAACTAATTTGGTGACTAGAGAAGTAAAATATGTTAACATCGGAGGTGACGTATTTCAGTTGGTAGAGCGCACGCCGCGAAAGCGTAGGTCACGGGTTCGATCCCCGGTGGTGACATATTTCTTTTTCTCTAGTGCTCTTTTCAAAACTGAGATTCTCAGTTACTCGACGAGGCATGTTGAAACTGGCGAGTCGTCAGACGCAAAAACATTGCACTGTTCACGGTAGCATCAATCATTTCGTTTGACGTCTATGAATTGTTTGAAGTGTTTCAAGCATTAATACATCATTATGTTTTGTTGGATACATTTTTTTATGTTGCTGTCACACACATTTAGAGTTTATTGATACTGCCAGCAGTAATATGAATGGCTACTGCTGCTGTTGCTGCTACTGCTTATGCCGACAAACCAGTAGCCTAAGTATAGTAAAACTCAACTAACAACCTAATTCATATTTATTTACTGGAACCTCTTATTCGGTTAACCGATTTAACTAAAAATATTCATCTCCCAAAGTTTTTATAATCATTACTTCCAGTTGTTCTTTAACATAGTAGACTACTGTTTAAATCCAGAAGCTACTGTCGAATGTGTTTCTATACCAATCTAACCAACCCTATTCTATGTACGTCGGGGTCTTGTGCCAGTCTCTTTATAGTATCCCTGTCGCAGCCATCAACACTAGATGATAAGATACGTAACATTATCGCCGTATTTGAACGTTGGTTTTTAAGCATTTTGCGAATCCTGCCTAATAAGTAACGTCCATTTAGCCTATCGTTCATCTGTATTTTTTTAGTTTGGCTCTTACCTCTCTTGCCTTTGCCAAAACAATTCCTTATTAAGAACAAATCAAAACAAACGTGACGTCAATTCTTCGACGTAGTGAACATAAGTGGTGCATTTCTTATCAACTTATCACAAAATGATTAGTTTGACGAGAATGAAATGAGATAAAATGGAATCAGCTTTTGTTATCTCTCTTTCTCTTTTCCCGATAAAGCAATCAGATTGGGAAGACTTTTTTGTGATAAATTGGCTCGATAATAGCAAATATGTAATTTTGCGGCATGATGCACCGGCCAAGCCACACTGAAACAATTAGACAGGTAAAGCAATTACACGGCAGTTCATTCATTAACCAAGAACAAACAAAGCAATCATTTGAGAGTTTATTGATACAATAACGTGCAGCAGGGCCCTTAATTAACCTGCATTAAAAGCAATGTACAATCAACGTTAACGAACAAATTTTTCTAAAGTAAATTAAAAGCCATAAAGAAATCTTGGAGTGGCATCTCATTGCCTAACCTTGCTTATCATCCATTAGAAAAAATAGAGTGCTGCAATGTTAAAGATATATTTACAAACTTAAAACAACAAATAAACTTAACAGCATATCCCATCTTTCTGTCATAGCAGTAACCCTATTACATAGAAAGATATGAGAACAAGTGCGCTCAGAGACTGAGTTTAATATCGACAAGTTTATTAGAGCAGCCCCAAATCACAGCTGTAAGGAGTAGGGCATAACTAAGAGTGCAAAAGTGAAAAATACAAAAGTACCGCGCCTCAACTCCTGTGTACTACAAAACTGAGCTCAAAAAGAATATCTTTGTATTTGAAATGTTCAGTAGTCAGGGGACCTCATCCTATCTCCGTTTTATCTACAACTGAAGGTAATTCTTACTTAAAGGGAATTGTTATGCAAGTAATAGAGGGGGTAAGTCGCTTTCAAAGTAATCATCAGACGTCAATTGACACCCTATATTTTTGCTCTTTTTGGTAAGAAACTCATTTCTTTCGTCCGGGACTGTTTTAGTTTTCTGAGCACAAGTTTCTTATCATATAACTAAACCGTTATTTAGCAAACGCAAAAAACTAAAAGGACACACAGAGAAAATTAGGGCTGTATCAGTGTTTTAGAGACAACCAATTGTAAAACCAATCATTCTACTACTGCGAAATCTGCCTTAGAACACTGACAATGACTTAGGACCTCATGCGGGAGTTCTTATCTTCACTAGCAGAAATTAAGAAAGATAAGGCTTAATTTGCATACAACAAATTCGATTTTACATCAAGAACCGTCAGAAATCAACTGAGAGAAAGAAAGAAATCAAACCAGATTCTGGAACGTTGTCAAGTACTATTAAAGTAATTATCTGGTTTATGTGTAAGCTGTAGCCGTCACGCCAGAAACGTGCCAATAGATCCCCTGCATGTCATATGACCTCAGACAGGCGGCACGTTTCCTGAAGCTATTAGCAGGCCCACTAACTACTCATATATCAAGTCAAATTCATGAATTCTTTCATGTCTCTTCACCAAGCTCAAATTGCACTGTAACTGTACTGTTTGCAAACATGTCTTTTGTATTTCACGACAGCACTATGGCTATCGATTGTGCAAAGGAATCTATGTAATAGACAACTTTTGGTCCCAGCTAAACATCTATTTTACAGCCTTTATGTAACACTATTAGAGAATTTTAATAGGTGAGAAAACCTAAGGGGTTGCCAATATTGGCTTGAAAAATCAGTATTAGCAGAGTAAAGGTACTAAATGCCGTGGGAAAATTACAGGAAAATACTAGAGATTTCGTCGTGTATGCTTGGTTTGAACCCTGATCGCTTTATTACTGCAGTAGGCAATAACCAAAGAAAGGCATCTAATAAATATTGATTGCTTAGCATAAAATGTCCTCTGGCAAAGATTGCAACTTGAAAGTAATCTTCAAAGACGCAGTAGTGCTTCCTTAACTTACATCCTCCAGGCAACATTAGCCATATCTTTACTTGCAAAGTAGGTGACCGTTGCTGTTAATTTTTTTGTTGTCAATCTATTTGAATTTCTCCTCTCACCTACTTTTTCTTATTATTCTGGACGCTTTGCGTAGGAGAGTGTTTTCTATCAAAACAACTGTGTGTGTCCCATAAAGTCACGTATTTCGAGGAAAATCAAGTGGTACTATGCTTCACTTTGCTAGAAAATGGCGGGAGTTTCCTTTCATTTCAACTTTACCAAACAAAGTATGTTTGGTTAAAACAATGGTCCAAATACAAGTAAGGCCCCAAGAAGAACAAATATAGATATAGACATGTAAGAGGCACGTTAACTAAGGTCAAATAACAAGAAATGGTACGATGCACCTTCATACTCATTTCATGTCACTGGACATGTGCTTGTTAACATTTTGTACAGATGTTGTTAAGTGTAGAAGTAACGGTAAAATTTTCAATTATCATTCACCACTCCATCTTTTAGCGTTCCTCAACGAACAAAAGGGTAGACCCTAACGATATCCAACCATGACCTGAGTGACTCCTCTTTCTTCATGTAAGGATTCTGATTATAGTTCCACGGAATCTAAATCTTCTTTCATCGTACGTCGAGCCATTCTTTAGGAACATGGATGTAACGGTATGAAAGAAGTATAAAAATCAATGGTTTATTTTTGAATGTAAGGCTCATATGCATAAGTTGAGACATAATCCTTCCTAAAATTTTCATCAGTACATTCCTCCAGATGGGCTTACAAAAAACGTGAACGTCGACTTGTTATGAAAAGGGTGGAAGAGTATTGCTATGCTTTAGTCACAATAAATTGGAATCTTTGCCATGTCATAAGTAGTAAGATATCTACTGTAGATAATCTTTAAAGAGCAGAGTATAAATTTTCGTAAGGCTTTGCCACGGAATGTTCTGAAATCGACGCTCACATTCAAGTATTTATAAAATTACCTCTTATGAATTTTTGCACGCCTTCAGAATCAACCATGAAATACTAGACAATGATTCTTGATAACAAGTGACAGAACATAGGCCTCCATGTCTTCACTTATAAAAATCAATAATTGCAAGATTCAAATTGCATGAGACGAAATCATTTTTACTTTGACAACATCAAACATCAACTAAAAGACAAGGGCGAACTCAAGACAAAGTTTCAGGTGTTGTCAAGTATTACAAAAGCACTGTCTGATTTGCCTGTACCACGTCACTACGAAAACATGTCAGTTACTGATTTCACCTCATACGACCTCAGACAGAGCCTTTTTTGTAGCTATCAGGAGTCTCAGGAGTTGCTGCTTTCTGCAAGCCTTCGACTCGTTGCCATGGGGATTTTGTTGTAAAAAGTAATTCAAAGATAGTCAGATTTGTTTCTTTGCTCCATCTTATTACTTTTTTCAAACTAAACTGGCAAGAGAGCAGAACTACTCTCTTAATCACAGTAAAAGTGTTCTTAAAAAAGCATCAAATCGATTTCGTGAGTAATTCTCTATCATACTTTGTTATCTACCTTACATTGCATTTTGCTGTTACAAACATCTTTCTTGAGACGGCAAATAGTTATTGTACAAGTGACTCTATTTGATCGCTAAGTTGAGTAAAATGCACTACATTGTTAAATCAAGGATTGTGAATCTGTAATCACTTTCTTTCCACGCTGGTCCTCTATTACTGATTTCATGCAATACTACTGCAGAATTATGAAGATGGAAAAAACTCAATAGAAAATTATTGACCTTTGAGTTCCCTAGTAACTGACAGAAAGTATTAACAACTTTTTAAAAAAAACAGCCAAATAGAAGGAGTGTGGTACACGCTGCGGATGTGTTGCTGCCAGGTTCAAGCCTCAATCTATTTTTGTAAAAAACACGCTTTTAGCTATAAGTAAATAATACCTCTATAAACACATTAACCAGTAAAGGGTCCGGTAACAATAGTTGTCAAAGTAAGGGGTATGGTAACAATATTCCAATTAACGTAAGGGGTCTTCAGAAAACTGGTATCAATGTAAACCTTTAGCAGATTCTCACATTTAGGTCAAAACGTTGCAACAGTCGTTGGAAAGCCTCCTCATTTTTGTTTCCTAGACTATAAAGTAACAAACGTAATGTCACTGTCTACCTTATGATGAAGTTTTTATGTAATGTGGCGGCGCCAAAGGGGGAGGGGGGCTTTGTGGCTTCAGACCCCTCACGTTTTGCCAATTAAGTTTCTTGCCAAGAGGACCACGTAAATACTAAAACAAAAACGAAAATAGCAATGGGGAGGCCCATCTCAAACCTTCATTCTCAAAATATCTCTGGAGATAAACTTGAATAAATGAAACAAAACCTTTAGTTATCCCTCAGCCCTACTCCTGATTTAAGTTAGCAGCGTTTCCCTTGATTCAATAAGCTGTTTATTCCTCTGATAGTAAGACATCTAGACTGTTTAACGAGACTCTGGTAGACTGAATTCTGGTATGAAGTTATACATCGTCAACAAATTCCATGAGGTGTTCTTGTCATACACTAAAACTGCGTCTTTGAGTAGAAGTAGCTATTTGCTTCTCGCTATCAGTTGTTAGAAAATAAGTCAAAAGTCGGGACAACTTAATAGACACGTGCCCTACTAAAACAAGTTCACAATTAACAAGTTTGTAAACACATAGTGCATGCTTGTCGTATTTTCATACTTCATTTGTTGGGTCCCATTTCCAAATAGAGATGCTCTCCAATGCCCGGTGACCAGTCCTTGCATATACGATGTCCACAATGACTAGACGACTGCATCACATTCTTTAAAGAGGCTAAACTTTATCACGAAGGCTGGACATTGCTGCAAGAGCAGTTTGAATACATAAACACGGAGTAAGCAAACGCGTTTCATGCCGATGACAGTAATATCGCTGACGCGGCTCCAGATATGTTACTCGTCGATGAAGATAATGCAAAAATAGATATAGAATAATGATAAACATTTTTGTGACATATGTAGAAAAATAGTATTTCAACTGAAAACAACATTTTATTTTCAGTTTTTTTGAATTGCTTTTAAATCTATTGTATTAAATAACAACCCCCCTTGAATAAGCGCTACCCTAGAATAATCGCCCTCCTTAGAACCTCAGAATATAAATAAGAAAGGTATTACGGTTTTTAAGCCAAGGGAGGTTACGTTTTTGTCGTGGAGGATCCACACATTACGCTCTTTGTAAAGATACAGTGGCTACCTCAAATACACCAATTCCTATCTTCAAAAACCTTGCAGAACTCGAACCAGGAAACACGATCAAGGCAAAAAGTGTCCTAAAGACATCGGGTAAAAGCAAGCCTTCCTAAATAACATTTATTAACACTTTTAACCTCTGAGCTTTCACTACACTTTCTACTTTTGGTAAATTCATGTATAAATTTAATAAATGGTTATGTTGACTATAGTGATTTTAGAGTTGCCTTTTGGTGATAGAATCTTCTAACAAGACTAAGAAGGGGTTACTAGTAGCGCTTGACGAGGCTTCAGTTTGTTGGGTAACCTCTTGTAAAATTCATGACTCTCTTTACACCCTGGAAATTCGCCCATGAAGATTGTATGATATAATTGATAAAAACTATAGATAGTTTAAACGCCTGTGCGTGTCTTCATTATGAGATCATTATGGGAGATTACATCAAATTACATTAAATGAAATCTGTTTTACATTACAAAACGTCAGAAATCAACTGAAAGAGAAAAGCGAATCCGAAAACAGATTGTTGGAGTGTTTCCAAGTAGTATTAAAACAATTAACTAATTTGTTTGTAAGCTTGCAGCCGTTCTCGCCGAACCTATGCCAATAGATTTTTATCATCTCGTTTGACCTTAGAATAATGGCACTTTTCTTGAAGCTATTCGCTGTATCACGAATTCCTCTTACACAGTAGTAAGACTATCTCTGTAGGGCATACTTATTACCTATGAGCATATTTTAGGGCATGCTTCATAACTTTAAGGCGTACGGGCCAGCCTGTTTACCGATAAACGTAATTTTTGTGTAATCCCTTCTGGAAAATCGGCGAACCCCTTTCAGAAGCAGGGCAGGGGTGGCGGAGCGAAAAATTGTTTTTCTTGGAGGGCTTGTAATAACAGATGAAAATCGTGCTTAAATTGCTATCAAGATTTTGTAATAAGTAACTCAGGTTTTTCTCTGCCACATTTTGCTGCAATGCCTTTTACATTTTATTTTCAAGCAAAAATAACAAGGTCCTATCACGCTAGCAATATTTTCTCCAGATGACTAACCAACTTTATGAATTCTTCAACATTTTAGCTTTTCAACGAGATTGCTACGTACAAATTTATATTGTTTTATATATTTATATATATATAAGTAGCCTAATTTACATATTTATATATGATCTGTCCAAAGCCCATTGAAAGTTAGAAAGTATCATCGAGAAGGGAGGAGTAGTGCACAGAAAGAAGAAAGACTAAAACTAGTCTGATTGCAAAAATGTTAAGGCAAAGTTTATCTCTACGACAGTCATAAAATAAACTTACACCACTCGTGGAAAAGCATTGCCAATGCAACTTCTCGTGAAAATTCAAACTCGTACATGGGACTCACGGTAATTCTTTCTCCAAAATCAGAAATGCAACAGACTTCCGGAAATTCAAATCAACGACCACTGACAAAATTCTACTGATGGCGCTTAAAATACTATATGATAACACAGAAACATGGTAAGTAACTATTATGAACAGGGTGAGTTTCAGCCTTCCGGTGCTACTTAATTGGGCTTTAAAACGGAACCAAGCAAGTCAACTGGAAGAGGGAAGATAATGGTTGAGTTCTTTTCCGCTGAGATGGTTTGAAGGGTCTGCATGTAACGAAGCTGTAGGGCGCAGGGTGATTCTGTGATAACTTCGGATGCTTCCTTTAAAGCACGGGCTGCATTCATTTCTCCCTCTGCAGCAATGACCTACAAAGGAAAGTATCCAGTGAGTTGGAGTTGATATATATCAATTTGTACCCCTGGCTTACTGCTAGGGATTCGCTGCTAGTAATGATGCCACGGATACTACCGTAGTAGCACTATCAACAATGCAACACGTTCTGCACCAAAGAGACATTTTCCATTGCACATTCTACGGCAGCGCAGCAGCCCACCGCATCTTCATGCCTTGCCGCTATATCTCTGGCTGCGTGACAGGTCTGGCTCCGTGTCAGTATCCTTACGGTTTCCTAGGCTTTATTACATACAACTAGTATTTTTAAAAACATCCATTGTGCGTTTATGTTTATCTACCGAGTTGTCAGTTGCCTTCTTCTATACTGATTATATCATTCATTATAAATGGAAGTCTCGACTTGACCCCCTCCCTATCCCTCAGAGGTTACCATCTGCTTCTTTGGAGTCAGAGGGGTTTGAGTTCCAAAAATTGCAGGGGGGATCTCTTTAGATTATTTCTGAATGCCTATAATGATGTATTCAATCCTTTAATGCTACTTGAGCGGCAATCACGTGTACGCACATGCAACAATAGGTAGAACTGATAGGATTTGTACAGTCATTAAAACTAATCATGCCTTCATTAAAATGCTTCCAACGGCCTTCAATATTTTACGGAAGCAATGCTTTCAACGGCCTTCAATATTTTACGGAAGCAACGCTTAAGCAAAAAATAGTTTTCAGCTATCATACAGCTAGTTACGTGTGTTTCGGGCCCTTCAAATTTTGGCTTTCTAAACTCTAGTATTTCCATGTTCCTCGATTTTCTTATGCCTTGGCAAACTTGACCTTTGTGTTTCGTAGTAGCATGTCTCCCACAGATATTAATTATTTGCAAATAAGGAAGACCTCCACTCATAAAGCCAAAAAGCATTCGTAATACAAGAAGATAGGCTCATATGTTACTAAAATTCCGTCTGACTATACCTTAGCTCTTGCTTCACGTGAGGCCTCTGCTTCTGCGGCCATAGCACGTTGCAGCTGCTGCGGGAGTCGCACGTCTTTCCTGGAAGGGATACGGATTTACAATGGTAATCAAAGACAAAAATTTTTCCAACTATGCGTTCTCTCCGCAAAAATCGAAACGTTTAAGATTTAGATTTTAGAACTGGCTACATCCCCTTCTTCTGGGATGAAAAC
>JAAAKM020006971.1:39098173-39109735 GCA_010016025.2 Alatinidae sp. Z8VKAUB7J3
CCCTCTTAACTAGGAAAATGGCACCTGAATTCTTCATTGGATGTGTGATCAAGTGCCTTGAGCAGCTAACTCATGATAAAAAGGTCTTCAGAGCCAAGGGTTCGAGTCCTGGTCCTCTTTTAATTTTCTTCAGTAGGGTCAAAAAAGTAATAAATTTAAGTGATGAAGACAAACTACTGATAAGTTGTATAGATTGTATTCTATTCTATCCTATGGATTGGATTCACATGTGTTCAAGATTCCCCAAATGCCATTACGCATTTAGACTGAACCATACATATCATATCAAATTGTATAGCGCGACTCGTGTTGCGAGCCGCTGGTTCCGCAACATGAGTCACGCTATAACCGCAATAATTCAAATAACCAACGGGAATGCTCAGGGACGATGCGATGACTACTGTTAAAGGTTTCTTAAGTCAATCTTTGATCACCGGTAGATTCCCATATCAATTCTTAACTCTTAACTCTAATTTTAACTGATTCGCTCTGCTAATTAAACGTCGTTTGTGCTCATAGGAAGCTGATAAAACAACATTCGCGCTTTTTATTGCTAACTTACATAAACAATCTGCAATTTACAAACGTACCAACCTCTACAACAAAATGCAGAGATAGCCACTTCCCAAAACAGAATAAGTCTCAACCATCCTGTGCGAAATCGCACGCAATCGAACACCAGCTAAATTGAGCATGCAATCTCTCTTCTTTCAATGAATCAGTCAGTAACAATACACGTTTTATTAGTTAAACTTTTATAACACATTAAACAACAAGGAAACACATGTCAGGACCACAATCTTAGGATTCTGTGAAGGATCCCATCTTGGGCAGTTCGTTTCATATCTGCGTCTATCAAGTGTCTGGGTGCAAAGTCATAATTTTAACACGATAGTGATGATGAGAAAGTATACACCCACATACTGTTTCTTCAATGTGTTGCCTGATGTTTGAATTACGCGCTTTTGAAAAAAAGGAACACAGAATTTTGTCTAAGTTGGCGCTCAAATTTGTATAAGTTGCTCTCTTCAACTATCTATTTGTTACTTACTAGTTCCTTATTGACTATATAAGCTGCAAAACAGAATTTACGTGTTTGCCTTCTCAAGTATGTTAGTGCGCCAAGCGACACATCACCTGGTTTTAATCACATGGAAATACATGTCAATGTCGATGAAGAACACATCAAATCTGTGGAAGACACCCAACAAGAAAAAGCCTTGCAACTCTATACACAAAAGAGACTTCGTTTATTCAGTTTATAGTACTTTGAATATGTCTTTGAAAATACTGCTCTGTTAATATATCCCTTTTTGCCCTTTATTCTCTATTTCTCCTTTTTGGTCTTTTTTAGTTTCTTGCTCTTGGTTTAAGGTTTGTTCTTCCTAATTGTTCAGTATTTTGTGTTCTGTTTTTTTTGTTTTTTCCAGCTTATTTTTTGTTTTGGGTTTGCTGGTGTTTGTTTTGTGCTTGTTTTCTGTTGTTTTTTTTCCTGCTGGGCAAAACTATTTCAAGTTTGACTGTTGCTCAGCAGCTACTTCATTTTTTCTGGAAAGATTTCAGCTTCGTGATGCTTATAAATCGATACGTATAAAAACCGTATAACGAGGTTTGATTAACACACTCTCTCTCTTTACTCGATCCTCTTAAATTCACTTAGAAATTTTACATATGTACCTTACTGGATAACTGCTATAAATCAATCACGTCAGAACCAGCAACGAAAATCAACGCAACGAACAAATGTGCGTTTCAAGGCAACGCACGATTTTTCTGTCGCCTCGAGACTCTTCGAACGTGTCTTCAGAGCATTGCATATTGCTAGCAATGTGCATCAACAGTGATGACAACACAAAACAAGAATAGATCAGCCATCGATTCGCTAAAGACCTCCAACACAAGTACAATAGACACTCGCTTGATCGTGTGGAAGATTCATGACAATTTCTTGACAACCTTGTTCATATTTAAACACTGAGTATTGTACAAAACAGAGCCTAGCGAAAGGAAACAAAGCACCTGCTATTTGCTTCCATGTTTATGTAAACATCACAGGTTTAAACATGCTCAAAATTACGGACCACGATTTCGCATCCTTCTCTGCAGCATTTGAAACGAAAATAATAGAATACTCAATTATCCCCAGTCCCCCTTTGACTGAAAGGAGTACAAAACGAGCATGACACAACTGTCTTTTTACATTGTAATAACATTTGAGGAATCATGAAGCCTCCTACAAGAACTATGTATTTTCGTTCAACAACCTCCTCTGATAAAAACGGGAAGTACAAGAAAATAACTTACTTGGATCGAGTGACTGATCATCTCTCTGTCCGTCAGCACTTCACTTAAGCTTTTTGTCCCAAGAACATTTCTCAAAGTGGTTTGTGCGAGAAGCTTAGTGGAACGCGTAGCATCCTCGACGTTGATGACTGACGATATTGGATTTTGCACTCGGAAGTACACCACGGCATCGACTGCTACGGTCACACTGTCTTTTGACAAGATCTAAGGCGCCAAAAAAAGAGTTTATGAATTATTTCATTGGCAAAGTAGATCACATGAAAATGATGCCTTAAAAAGTGACAATTGAATGACCATAGCTAATTCAGATGCACAAACACCTACTATTACAACACGATTGCTGCCGTCTTTGTTGCTCTTCTATTTGCCAAACCAAAAACTGAGTGGAATATATCGTTGGACTCTCTCAAAGATTAATCCTTACTTGGTTCTACGTTATTGGTAATGAACAAAATACGTACTCGTTATAATCCAAACTTGCTTCCTCAAAATGAGAAGCATATTTTGTTAAGATGTTGGGGGCATGAAAAGCTTTATATTTAGGCCCTTAGCTCGGGGGACAGCGCGGGTCATGGCCCCTTCCTTTCGCTTTCTTCTAGCCAGTTGTGCGATGACTATATAGTCATCGACTTGGCTCAGAGCTAACTCCTACTTACAGCACACAGAAGTGTCTCTTTTACTATGACTTCCAAATATTGCGGGCACGCCCATCTTCCATCGATCATCTACCATCTACCATTGACTTTGTGTACCCCAACCCCTGCACTGAGCTGTAAGCTACCGGGTTGTTTAAAACTCAAACACAAGGTTTCAAGTACACGTACATAATGACCTATCAGAAAGAAAATCGACGGGATACGGTCTTGATATACGATAAGCAGATACATACATAAATTCTTTATAAATCATACAAGAATTAAAATCAGTACATCGGAAATTTCTTTAAATTCACAAGTATTACATGCTATAAGCGATTCTCTTTCTGCTCCCATACTTACTTCCTGCGGTGGCACATCAAATGAGACCGTCCTGAGATCAACTTTAATATAGTTATCGATGCAAGGTAAAATGAAGAAGATGCCTGCAAAATAGAAAATAAAAAAAAATCCACAACAATTGAGCCTAGTAAACCCTCAGCTACGAAACTGTGATTATAAGAAAGTTGAGTGCTCTTCAAATATGATGATACACGGGCCTCTTTATTTGTTACCAGACACGAGGGTGGACAGTTGCTGCCAGCCGTCACCTTTTACAGATATCAAACAATGCTCTTAGCTTTACAAGCTATTGAGGGCCTTAAAGTCTGTGATGTGTTTACATGCACAAAAAATCTGGTACATGTTCCAACCTTTACATATCACATAAAAGCGACCAAAAAACCATTACATTTGAATCAATCAGTGGAACGGTAAAAGTTCAGCAGGGCGCTTCAAATGCAAAGAACGCTTCTGTCACTAAGGTGCAGAAGATTAGCACGTATCTTCCATGAGGAACGTTCCTTGAAAATGCGTGATCTACCTAAAATCAATTGTTCACAAAACATACAATCTTTAACTAGCAATGTATTAATTTTAATATGCTCTCTCTTTTCCTTAGCCTTTTAGTGACAGTGCTGTTAAAGCTAAAGTACATACAATGATCTTCAAACTTGTGGATTGACAATAATCCCACTCATACTATACTTTTCAAGTCTTGTACGTGCTATACGACGACTCTGATCTCCCCTTCCAAATCAGAGACAATCCCTAAACGCCAATAGTAAGTCTTTCAATAAACTTAATTATCGTCGCACTTACTGCTTAATTATATCTTTAAATCCATACAAATAACAAGGAATCTTTTCACAATGAGCTTCTTCAACAGCCCTTATCGCACTCTATTGAACGTTTGCGTGCAGTTCTCATAGCATAGAGCAAAATCTGTGCGTTATAAATACAAATATTGTTTACCTGGTCCCTTTGCACCGCCAGGCAATAATCTACCAACCCTGAATATAACAGCTCTTTCGTATTCTTGTACAATCTGCAATGTCAAAAATGAGATTCTTGTAAAGTTTTGAGACATCATTGGTAATGTAAAACTCTCTTCCAAAAACTTGCATCTTATTGAAGACAATTATCTTCAAATAATGGTTTACTTCAGACAAAATAAAAAACCTGTAAAATATCCCAAGACTGGGTTAAGCGTTTAGGAAGGTAGCACTCGTAATTTCTAGTTCGGCTGAGGGAACCTTAAACGCTACAATAGTCTGTGCTTTGCTCGATAAGTTAATGGCGCTACTGCAGTTTCGTACCCCCCCTTCCAAAATCATCGATAATGTATTCGTATTTAAATAAAATTTATAGGGTATGTAGTTTATTCTATCGGTAATAATTAAAGTTCTTTCATCCAACCTTGTTCTTCACATTTGTATATCTGATCTCTATACCTTTGCACTTTTCTTTTTTCTCGTTGTCTTTTCCGATCCACAAAACTGGCCTTCTTGCTACAATAGACGAAACAAGTAAAGAATCAATGCCTGTTGCTTTATTCCACCCTCCTAACCTTCCATCTACCATTGTTATCATTTTGAACTTCTCTTATAATTCTTTTTGTCTTGTCTATGCAAATGCACTTTAGTTAATGCTTTCTGTGTAGATATTTTGCATTCACTAATAATACCAATCTTTTATATTGATTAGAGTGAACCATGTTTTAATTTACAACACTGTTATATCGAATTTAAAGAATATTTTTATTGATTGCATGTTTCGAAACCATTAAATTGGTTTACAACACTATTTTACAGATTGAAAATATCATTGTGTTTAATTACAATATATTTGTTCTCCTTCAAAAGACAATTTTTTATTGATGTACAGCACTATCATGCACATTTACAAGATCATCGGTTACAGTTAAAACACTGTTGTACTATTTGAAAAGATTTTGCTATTGATATACAACACTTTTGTTCTCATTGAACATAGCTTTTTTATCTGTTTTACCCCTTGTATTCCCCTTGACAAAGGCTAGAGTGGTGCCCATATATATGGAACTTTCTCCTGAGCTTCACAGTAATGATTTACAACACTTTCATACTTACATCAGAGGTAGTTGTATTGATTTGAGAAAGCAATGTTCTGATTTTAAAAATAAAGATTATTTTGATTTGCGACACTAGTGTACTGAATTGAAAGATCATTATGTTAAATTAAAATGCCCTTATGCTAACTTTAAAAGCCTTATTTCAAAAGACCACTATTCTGATGCATGTCTGAATTTATAAAAATATTACTATAATTTCCTGCTGATGTAACTTACACTACCCTTTTTCAATTTTAGTAATAACCATTTTAGAATCATACTATATCCAAACTAGTGTTTCCAATTTACTCGGGTATACGGGATGCTTAATGTGTTATCAAAAACAAAATGCATTCTTGATTAGTTTGTGTAAGCTGGTATCTACCCGTTTCTCAATCAGAAGAGCGGGTTCGATTTAAAAGATCTTTTTGCTTGTATAAAATAATTGTTGGCTAAGTGACTGTGTGAACCTTAGCAAAGCATGTAAAAACAGTATAGATTAGCGAAGCGTTTTGTCACTCACTGATGCACTTTCAAAAGTCAACCCAAGCTTGTTTTACCAAACTTACGCAGGCTTATACAGTTGCTAATGAACTTGTAATCATAATGAGATTGGTTTGTCTAAGAATTCAGAGACATTTAAATTTACTCAAATAGAGTAATAGCCTTGACCCTTTCTTCTTGAAGCTGATCCTGTCAGGTAAAGTCCTTCAGTTCCGTAAACGCTGTATGAAGTTTGGAATCTTTCAGATCACAGTGGTTATGTCTTGATAGGTTGTAGGCTGTTTATGTTTTTCAGATAAAGTATAAAGGCATGCGAAGTACAAACACGTACATCAACTCCTTTAAAACTGTATGAAAAGACTTCTACTTTGCACAATTACCAGATTTTACAACTACATTTATTTGCAGCTGAGAAGAAGACCAAATTCAACACATCAGATGTATGTATTGATACTAAAAGGTGTATTAATTAAACTTTTCTTGGACAAACAACATTATAAAGGGCCAGTTCTAAGCAAAACGTGTCACCAGGAAATCATTTCCTCTGAACATTTTGGCTACTCTAATACTTGCGTCATTAAAGACGATCAAAGTACGCTCATTTCATAGAAAGATGACGAGTTCAAATCAAAAATTCTACAAGGATGTACAAATCGCTGTTTATTTAAGCAAAAAAATTAAAATGGCGAGTTTGGTGTCCACTTTAATCTCAGTTTGAACTGATCGATTTCAATTGAAAACCAAGATCTTCGTTGTCAGGATATATGATATGAGGATGATCGATGGGATGAATCAGCACAGATTTCAAACATTTCACGTCTATCACAGGAATTAAATCGGCAGATGGTTCTTCAGCAGATTATGGCACAGAACCTAGTAGCCAGGGCGTCACCTTACGTTCTGGCTGTTTCGTCAACAACTCAGAACTTTGTTTTCAAATTGATGTCAGGCTCTTATAAGCAGACCACTAAGAGCTCTTTCTACGATCAAACAAAACAATTCTTAAACTACTTCCGAAGTGTCTTTTGTTAGAACTTGGGAATTGGTGCCAGAAGTGGAATTAAGCTTCTAGTGTTCAAAAATGCTGCTTAAGATTAACTTTTCACTGATAAGAGAAAACGAGTAGAGCAGTTTTACAACATGTTTAAGAAACTTGTGAAAGTGCTGAAATAAGGAAGATAATGTGTAAGGTAATTAACCGTAGAGTTTGGATGTGTTACTACAATTTTTTTTGAAGCAAACACTAGATGGCTAGGGGATTGGACACATCTGCTACAGGCACAAATATACAAACACCTCGATTAAATGACAAATGCGAATAAATGCAAATTGCAGAGTAAACATCATTCTAAAGAATCCTCTGCAATTTATTAATTATGACCCAAATTTAGACTTTTGTCACATTTTTATTTCATCGGAATGTCTGTGGAAGTAATTCCTTTTGATATGTCCAGACATTTGCTTCGTATGGCATATGGTAAGAGAATCTTATATGTCTAAACCAGGATACCTGTCGGCTTTGTAGACATATATCCATTCTGTCCTGATGATTTTCAAAAAGGAAAGTACTATTTGTCATAAATATTTGTAGTAGGGATTTTCGGAGAACTGTCGTTTATCACAACGTACAATTAGAAACCATTGAGTTAAAGTCATTTCATCATCAACTGAAGCTCTAAATTTTGATAAAGGTACGCAGTCCTCTGTTTATCAAACAGGCTCTCTGTTGAAACGTTCCTCAGGATCCTCCTAATTAGGTACTTCCTAAAGAGGAGCGGAGGAATAATACTTTTAGCATAATTTATTGTCCCAAGACTCACTGTCATTTTACACTCAGCACTGATATATCAGCGTGTACGGTGGTGGCTAAAGCACATATAAACTAAAGGACATGTGGAAGGATTAACTGTCAACTAAGGTGAAGTGGAGAAATATCTACTAACGGAGAGTATGTAAGAACGACCGTCAAGAGGAAGACTGAAAAAACGTTACTTCAGACAGATATAAACCTGATAGATTTAGTAAACAAGCGCAGGATCGTAGCAAATGGTTTGAAGTCATTGCAAATAGTGCTTCGGCAGATTAAAAAATGATCTTTCCGTTAAAAGAAAAGGCAGTGTTAATTGAATTTCAGCACTACTCTACCCGCACCTTACAGAAGATCAGAACCCTTTTCAGGCAAAATTTCTCATATTTGGGGAGCAGATGACTAAAATTAATACCAGGCAATTTGCAAGGGGTCTATGCAATGTAGACAAATCTGAACTGCTTCAATTGACACAAAGCATCGGTTGGATAGTTAGGCCAATCCCTTCTTGCTCTGACTTTAAATGTTTATATGACATGGATAATACAAATAATTACAAAGACAAATGTAGGAGCAGCTCTTTGATTGATTTTTTCCCCCCAAAAAAAGTATGGGTGTCTGGGGACAGGGAGGGGGGGATTACTTGCGTCAAGGACTTTTTCTCTACATTTTATACGTGTTATTAAAGACATTCGAAGGTCCCTCGCACGACTTGCTCTGATCTGTCAGATAATTTGGCAGTACAGCCATTTAAATTTACCCCTGGCCCCTAAGCATTTAGATTCTGATCCAAAAGAATTTATCCGAGTAAACACACATGGCAAGAAATGAATTGAACAGAGGCCTGTAAAGTGTTACTCTGGAGTGCCGAATAAACGGAGGGGGGTCATCATTACGGTATCAAATTAATGAATGTGGGGGGATCCAAGTAAATGGGGGAGTCTGAACTCCGGTCTCAATTACGTGAAAGTTTTAAATAAGGATGACACATGAGGGCAAAAATCGTACTAATTGACTAATTAGCAACTGTTTCAGGGTCAAATGTTGCATGGGAACTTATTCAATTTTTTCAGATATCATTTTCATTTTGAGTACTTGGAAAATTACTTGAAATTAATAAACGGGGGGTCTTAATAAGGAGCGGGGGGTTATAAATTTCAAAAATTAATAAGCGGGTGGGTACGATTAATTGGCACTCGAGAGTTATGGTAGAAATTGAGTAGAGTACAAGGTAGCTGTATAAATGACAAGACCATACTCTTTACAATTTGAACAATATTTTCCTACTTTGCTTAAAAGGTTCCTTTAATCTATTTTATTGTTCCATTCCTAAACGAGTGTCACATTTACTCACCACATTTGAGAAACAAAACCTGATTTCTTCTTAAAAGGACTACGCCTTCAATGTCTATTTTTGTTAACACATGGACAACTGACCATCAAGAAACTAAGTAACAGTAGGAGAGATGTGATAAGAGGCGATAAATAGGATAATCTTTACCAAAATTTACAATAGTACACTACAGAAGGTAGGACGTGTTTGTATCCCAGCCTGATAAGTAGTGCCTATGGTAAGATCGCTACTGGTCGCAAAAAGTAAAGATCAGAATGTAATATAAGTAATAATTTATCAAAGCCATGTTTAATATATATACTTTCGGTTAAACTACATTTATAATATTTATAGTTTTACTTTCTTAAACTCCTCTTTAAACTTGGGCTTATAATATGACATTCATAACGTTCGTGCTTTAAAAATAGTGCTTACAAAAATCATTTTCTTAATTATCCTATTTATTAAAATTATGTCTCGTATTCTCATTCAAATCAGATAATTAATATATCTGCAGTATCACATAATTATCTACGCGATCTCCCCAGCTGTATTTCAAGGGAAAATGCAATTTTTTTTTGGAGACCACTGCAAACACGTATACGTACTTGCGTGGTAACAGACTGTCGTATTTCAAAGCGAATCGAAGCAAAACTTCTTCACATACACAGAATTTTTTATACAATAAAGATTTCGGAATGAACTTATATTGCACCTTCGATACTAAAACTGACTCTCTCCGGCCAGAAGTTTAAGGTAAAAATTTACAACACAACCTGTAGTTACCAATCGTAAGAAACAGACTTTCTTTTATTCCATGAAAACATATTTCTCCTTTAAGTTCATCACTTGTGCCTTCAGCTGTGTGATGTTGTGAATGCCCTACTTTATTTATTCCAATTAGTGCTGAATATACCACATCCAATTGTTAAACATATGGTTAAAACATCACTAACAAGCTATACATAACACGTCGAAAAGGAAAATACTGTGGTCTTAACCCAGTGTGCTTTATAAAATCTAATTTATGATTTGACTATGGTGATAGAATACACAGAAAGCTCATTAAATAATGTTTGGTAACTATGCTTCATCTACGCGCCTTGTGCTGGGCACTTATCTTTATATTAAGAATTCGTTTTCCTCCTGGCTTGTCCATTGCAGAAGAAAACTACAATTTAGAGAAATTTTTGCAAGAGTTTGTGAAGTCTCACGTTCACTGTGATCTCTGTTACATTTTAATGTACATGAGACCTGGCAAAGTCTTGGAATAAGACGAATAATTTGAAAATTGTACTTTCCTAGTTATCGTTTTATCTCTGGACCACATTCACCCATGCCCCCTTATCACTTTCGCGCATATCTAGAATCATACAACTTAACAAAGCATGCCTATATAAATACAAATGCAATCCATAGGCCAGATTCCTAAAGTTTACATTTTCCTAACGTCTTGTACATCAACTATGTTTTGTCATGTTTAGGGCGGAAAGGTATCCTCACATTTCCAAAATCTAAAACCAAAGTTTGATCAGCGTTTCTGGAAATGAGCTACTAGATCGCTCAACGTCATCTATATTATCATTTCAAGAATGTTGTAAATGCCAAGTGTCATGACAGTACCAGAAGCAACGGAAGTAGAACCGACTGCTGGTGTATTACGAGTCACAAGCCTAGAATCAAGCATCTGGACTCTTATTTGATTATCTTATCACAAACTCCAGCATAACACTATGTAGGGAAGCAAATCTTTGTATCCTGAAACTCAAGATGGTTTTGTTGTTGCGTCCTGTTCCACTGAAATAAAGGACGCCAAGGAAAATAAGTGTTTCAGAAATAAGCTCTCTAAAATATTCGAATACATCAGGCAATGTTTTATTGTAACCAAGCTTGCCCTTGCTTTTTCAAGGTTTGCTTTACTTGTAAGACTTCCTCTGTGCATAGAGAATGGGGCGAAAGGGAGGCTGGGCTTGACGCTATCACCATCTGGAGATGGCAAGATACGGGCGTTTTACAGCCTTAGAATTCGCAAGGTGCTCAACAACACGTAGTGCTGTACTAGCGAGACTTACACAAAGTTAATAAATAGATAGAAATCAACTTAAAGGAACCTCAAGCAGAACATCAACGTAACTAAACCTTGGATTAGATGATGTTGTTATGATAAGGTATACTTTAAGGGTGGCGACTTTAGAATTTTCTGCATCTGTTTACTAATCTTCCATTGGAGTGGTTTGGTAAGAAGTGTCCATTAAACAAATCTACACGTACATCATTCTAACTACAATAAATGGCTACGACGCCAAGTCTTCAACGCCCAAAACACCAAGTGAATTTACAGACTACAACTCATAATGATTACAAGCTCTTAGAAGATAAAGTATACCACACTGAGGATAATAAACCTTAATGTTCTGCTGTTAAGCGATTATTTTAAGGCGTCAACATAAATTTGTAACAGCTAAAAAAGGCCCCTTGGACAGATTGTAAACACTCTTTAATGTTCTCCGAACTTTGTCGGACACTGACCACAGCAAATCGTCTTGAG
>JAAAKM020006971.1:39109835-39130945 GCA_010016025.2 Alatinidae sp. Z8VKAUB7J3
TTAACTAACATTCTTGAATGTCCTCGACTTTTCGTTACGTAATTACCACCGCAACTCGTCTTGAATTAAATATATAATCCTACCGGCTAATGCGTTTTTATCATTTGTTGACCAAAGTAGTTTGTTTCTCTGATATGTGTTTCTTAGATGTCACAAAAACACATCTGTGTATGGCATTTTATACTCCTAATGGAGCTCTACAAATACACATGGAAAGTTAAATATATTTACCCACGCGATTTATTACGAACAGTGTATGTCAGCAAGCTTCAGCATAGTGATTAATCTTACCTATAAAATAGTCTTACCTGAATAAAGAACACTCTTCTCAGCTGAAAACGCCAAACACACTCTCTTTCGCGCCCACAATGACAGCAACTCAACTCACACTTAACTTGAATGTTAGCTAAATGCGTTAACATGACAGTCAAACCTCATGTCTTTACTACTGATAGAAAAGGAGAGTAAACTCTGTAATGAAGTGAGTGAAAAAGTGGTGAAGTGGCAGCACATCAGAGCTGCAACGATGAAGGCCAGGGTTTGATAATTTGTGGGCCCACGATGACGATTTGCCACCATCTACTCCTCCAGGAATTTATATCACACCTCTTTACTTCAATCATAACGCGCATCGGGGATTTTCTTCATCATCCCAAGTGCTTGAATTTTAAGCGTAGTAAATGATGAATTTAAATGTGAAACCTTAAATCATTACATAATACGTTTTCGACCCACTGTAAAAAGAACTCCCCCCCCCTTTCTTCCCCAGAGTGAAATCATTTTGCTTCATAAAATGAGTATGCAATTAACTGCTTACCTTGCTTCATAATTTTACTCAACTTAAAACGCAGCATTCAAACGTCTGCCATACTGATCACAGTAGCCTCAAAACTGCCATTTTTGGATTTTGCGGGTTCAAGTTCACTGATATTCTGTCTCTAATTGCTACCAAGATTGAGTAATTTGATCCGTAAAACCACACTTGTTCACTGATTATCTAACCATGGGATTAACAATCCTACTGCGCCCTGTTTTATATGTTAAAACGAGGCCGCAAGCTCAGGTTGGTTTCGATGAAATAAAGCCTTCAGCAAGCCGAAAAAGAATGATCTCTTGTCACTTAATGGCATGTGGAGACTTCGAATGTCAAACCACATCGAATCAAGTAATTGAAATGAGCGGTCTGCTTTCTTCGCGGCAGCTCTTGGTGAACTCGCTGGCAACGGTTTGAGATACTGCACAAAACACAAACCCTTAAGTAGCTGTTCATCGGACGATTGCTGAGATCTGTGACGGCTTTAACAATTCTCAGAAATCTGTCTTAATATTCCTATTATAGGTTATTTTGTAATATATCTAACACTGCGATAGAGGTAATACAAGCGCTGACCAACATAGGGAGTGAGGAGTGATCAGCCACTTGAGGGTACCAATCATATCGGATACTTCATGATGACTTGGCTGCTGAGATAATGATTTGATACATTTATTCACGAAACAATAATCTGGTTTCCATAAAAGTATTAAATCAACTATCTCTAAACGAGGTCTGCCCTTTAAATCAGTCGTCCGTAGTCTCAGGTCCATGAACCGCATGTGGATACGCAAACGATATATGATGGATCCATAACCTATTAATGACCAGAATAAATAAACGATACATTGTTATCTTTTGGACACCATTCCTAAAGTAAAAGCAACGAAAGCAGTAAAAGAAACATACCTACTAGTAGGATTCTTAATCGAAATCTTTGCTAATAATAACGATATACAGGAGCTTTCCAAATTACATTGGCTCTTCATCTCCCTTAAAGAATAACTGTAGATGGAACAGAAAAAAAAAAAAAGAAAGAAAAAGTGACAAGCCTAGGCAACCAAACTATATTTATAGAAACAACTAATTTCTATATGGCAGTGGTCCGCGATCTTGGCTCCGCAAAGTATGTTTATAGAGTAGAGAATGTAAAGCTGGCAAGTGTGATGCCAAAACATACTACATATGTAGCATTGATTGGAGAATAGAATCTCATCGATGTTTTCTGGTGGTGACATATTTTCTATTTCTCTAGTGTTCTTTTCAAAAAGAGGAATAGAATTTACATTTGTTAACTTCAATGTAGGGTTTTTATTTGGAAAATAACTGAATACTTCTTAATTGACTCCCCTTTTCCCCGAATTTTTTAGTCTTTCCTTCTTGAAATTTCTTTTTCCAAAACCTTTGGCAAAAAGGTGTCTCTGATCTTTTACCTTCTTGTAACTCTGCTCAAAAGAAATGATATTTTAATTTTGAAAATACGCTAGAGAAATAGAAAGTCGACCTTGAGCCACTGGCATTTTTGCCTCTTGTATTTTTTGTGAAAGGACATTTCAAATCCTCTTTTCTCGATTATACAATTATATTATTTGATTCCGTTATGGCCCTGAAAAAAAGTGTGTGATGGTTTAAGAATTGGCCTTATTCCATTAAATATGTCATTAATCCAAGTTACATTAATGTGGAAAATCAGGACTTCTAACCGTTTGATTTGCTTGCACCCCTAGGTTACTGTTGATACAGATTTCTTAAAGGATATGGAGGAACGCGTGCCAAGGGAAGGCGTGACAAGCAAGGATTTAAAATATATTGGAAGAGGTGTGCTCCAGATTCCAGGAAAAACGTTTTATGAATGGCTTACCAAAGTACAGGGCAGGGACTTCGTCGGTACGTCTGAGGGATATAAGTCTGATTATTGCCTCTCTAACGTGTGTAATACTTATCCCCGTGCAACAATCCTATGCTAATTTGAAAAAAGTTAGTACAACATTTTAGTGGTGTATATTTAACATCACCCAATAACCTATGTCTATTAGACAACTCTTATAGTTTGTTAGTGGTACAAATAAGAATATTGCACGAAATTGTGTAAACATATTGTACTGAAAAGCTTGTTTCGTCTGACACTCCTCAGAGTACAAACGTCAGAATGACCGAAATGGAATGTGTGAAAGAGTATACCCAACTGTATTTTGAAGGTGCCAATCAGAAATTGGACTGCCTGAATGGCTTGTGTTTTGGACCAATTTTACGCTATTTCGTGCATAAAGTGAATTTGTCACTGAGTACAATTTACAAAAATATAGTCCCAGCACGATATTGCTCATCGACGTGTCTTAAAATTTAAAACAAAACCCAAGGCAAATCCAAGGCACCCCAAGGCAAAAAACGTAGTATACTCAGGGAAAGCCACAACCTTTTCTATACAAGCCGTGAATGCAGGTGTTGCAGGTTCGAGTCCCGGACGTGACATGTAATGTATTTTTCTAGTGTCTTTCCTTAGAAATTAAAAATTACACTCACATTTACGTAGTCCGTACCCCATATAATCAGATATGTCAGCCCTCCTTCTTTGCTATCCCTTCTTCTGTTAAAGTCTACTTGTATACAGTAATCAATCGGGATGCATTTGGCTTATTTAAAAGTCTTGAACGATTTTAAAGTTACTGACGTATTTTCAAAGTACAGAGGTCTAAATGTCAACTGCCTGTAGGAACTTTTACATTTTCTTTTCTTCTAGGTGAACCTGACAGTCTTGCTTTCCCCTCAAACGCATTTCCAGCAGCCTCTACGATATGGAAGCATGGCTATTCTCCAATTATGAAGACGAAAGTGGATTACAATAGCTTATGTGATGGTACTGGCTTAAAATTTGCACTAAGCACATACTACTTGAAGGGTACTTTGAAAGACTTAGACTTCAGAACAGCAGTGCTTCGTAATGTGTCAAAGGTAAGAAACTTAATATTTAAGTTCAAAAAAAGAAACGGAATTAGAGATAACAGTGGAATTAAGCGCCTATTTTGTAAATTCCTGCGTAACTGTCGCATCAGCTAAATAGTATTGCCATTACAATTACACAAAAGGAAATTAAGGAGCTCAAAACCACTTGTAACTTTCATGTGTCACAATCCACGTATCACTTAGTCTGCCAATGACTTATACTGTCTATCTGTTAGGCATCTGAATTGTCATTTTCTTTGGTATCTCTTAGAACGTGCCAAGAAGTTGTTAGAGCTTCAAAAGTCTGCTTGAAGACTTTGGTCCTTGTTTTTACCTTTAAATTGTACCATGGAATATGCCTGTAATAGTGCAATTAATAATTTTTTTAACTCAATGCCTTTATTGCTAATCTTCATTTTACAAAAACATTTCCCGCTGTTTTCTCCTTGCATGGTACATGGGACAGCAGGATTGATATACAGGAGTGTTGAATTAGTATATTTACGAATACAATAGCAACAATAAAAGCAAAGAACAAAAAAGGAAAGAGAGAAAAAGTTAATTACATGAAAAATAATAGTTCCGGGAAAGTTCAGTCTTTAAAGATATAGTAATGATATAATGATAATAATTTTTTTTAAAACTTCAACATTTATTTCGTAATTTCATCTTGTACAAAAATACGAAGTCAGACACTCACTGCATAGGAATATCTGACTTTTATGGTAAAAGCTGCATGACAGAAACACATACAAAATAACAACAACAACAACAACAATAATAATAATAATGATAATGATAATGACCATATATAGTATATACCAGTTAAATTTTCAATTACAATATAGTTTAATGTAAGAGGCACAAGTAAATAAAAATCATTGGTGAAGAATACAAACCTAAATAACTGATTGGTGGTACAGAATTTAAATCTGCTATGAAATTTGCTTTGAAAATGAATTTTGTTAATGGTAAATAAAGCATTCCCTATTCTGACCAGATTGACTACATCGTTTATTGAGTGTACGGGTCAAAACATCGATATACGATAGATAGTAAAAGAATTTAAAAACACAGTATATTTGAAATAGCGACATCCTAAAGAGCAGATAAAAGTAGAAAGTGTCAGACAACAGAACTGGAAAGATTTCATTCCTTGACATTGGCAGATATAATTCCTACGCAAGTGTGATAGTAGCTGATGTTTCTATGTATTCTATGTTTTCATTCATAGCATGAATTAAAACGAAAACCAAATGTTTTAGCATGAGAGTTATTCTTGAGAATGACGTTTGAATATCTGCAGCTGTTTTGGTGCTCTTAATGTTTTTAGATTACCTTAAATATCAGGTCTTGGGAAACAATAAAAAACCGCCCCCATGTTGTAATTAAAATGTAGCATCTCTTTGCTCTGTTTGCATTAGAATCAACACTTTTCTTTGATACCTACATATGCAAGTTTCTCTCCGTTTTCTAATTAGATTATACCAAAAGCTTGATTGCTATACCTTATTTTATACCAATGACTTACGTCAATGTCTACATTTCTTTACAAAATGTAAATTGTATATGCTTTTTCTTGAAAACACATTTTCACTTATCTCTCCTTCTGACAAAACTTGCGACCATGTTTTTCGTTTGATTGAGATGAAAAAAAATGATTTGAAAAAGGCTTGCTATTAATCTGCCGCTTTTTACGTAACTGTTCCTAATTAACGTGCCTTGAGTTTTAAAATAGAAACCAAGTTTTATACTTAAGTAATACAGATTTTCCAACAGCGTAAAGAGAAATTCGAGTTTTCATAAAAGATTTGATTACGACTTCGTCAAGGAAAGGATAGTCAACGCTGCACGGTGTTTCAAATCTCCAACCTTGATGACCTACAGTTTTAAATACAATTCCGTTTCTAAAAAACTGTACTAAGATATCCTTGTTCATTTTTGTTTTTGTCTAAATTAAAGTTACTTTGTAGTAATTTTAATGAGTAATTTTTTAACATGGGATGGAGCTTATATGAAAATAAAATTGATGGGATATCTGATGCAGCTACTTTTCATCAACGTGTTCCACCGAACTTTAAAACTACAATGCAAAATGAAGAATTTTTGATTTCAAAAAGCGACATCAGGCTACTTAGAGTACAGAGATGTCATTCTCGCATATAATCAATAACACTCTCTTGCGATTTTGAGGCTTTGTTTTACGGTGGCTTATAACTTAAAAACCGAAAACACTCAAGCTGAAATTCGATATCGTGTCAACAGCGTATCGACTTGACATCGTATCGACATAACATCGTACGTTGATTGTTCGTTATACAGGAAAATTTAAAAAGTTGGATGGTGGTACAATTGCGTTGAGTAACGGATTCTTTTTGCTAAACGTTTTCGCCATACACTGATCACAGCAATCGTATGGAGTGAAATGAGAAAGCTATAACGATGAATTTATAGGAAACGAGAAGATCCTGGAAAATAACAGTCACATGAGCGACACGTTTTCTGCCACTCGTGTTATTGAGAAAGGTGTAAATTGTAAGCAAATTCTTTTTGTCGACAGAGTACCGGCTTCTTTGTTTAAACAAAACAAAGAAGAAGGTACTTTGGCGACAAAAAGAATTTGTTTACAATTTACGCCTTTACGTAATTAGTTCATGTTTTGAAAGTATTTCGTCTTGGAATATACAGCAAAATTTGTAAGAGAAATTTTAAGGCTGTTCCTAGATGTTGGCTTAGGAAAAATCTCATTCACCTAATACCAATCTTCAAGTATTTGGGTGTCACTGCTAGTTGGAAAGCATTACGTGTTATTTACCTACGGTTGCCCTTAACCGTATTGGACGGTGTTAAGAGATTTCAAATATATTGTGGCGCTTTGCCATATACTATTTTGACAACTGAAAGAAGGATTTTGAAGTCTGCTCGATATCGGACGAATGGTATGAGTGGCTTTGCGAAGTCAAGGTCATGAATACGGTGATTTTGTATTGTAGATCTGAAATTAATTCTTTAAAATTTCCCCAGTTCTTTCCCAAGATTCGTAAACCAAAATATTGGTAAATATACCTCTTGTATAGTTGGATCTTGTCTCACTTAAACCAATACTTTTCATCTTTCAATATTTTGTGTATTTTACAAATCTGCAAGTGGTTAATATGTGAGATATAGTTGAAATGTATTTTCAGATGCAGCATTTTATTGCTTGGATCCTCTAGACCATATTGCCCATCTTTCAACTACCATTATTTAACAGTACTCCTGTTGATGGACAGAGAATTGAACATTGTTTCACTCCATCGATATCAAACACGTACAAGGTACAATAAACTGTCAAGAAAAGAGTTCTAACTTGATAACTAGTTGTAGCCCAAGAATTGGAGCAGTTCCTTCTCAGTGACGATTTTCCGTTATGAAGCTGGTACAATTAGTCTGATTAATAAAATATAATCAAAATACCATACTCTTTGAGTAATAAACGAGATAAAATGTAATTGAAGGTTTCTGTGGTGGCCTTACCCTAGTCTCTTCAATCTCTCCAGTCACCCTAATCTCTTCAGTCTCTACAGTGTCCCTAATCTTTCCAGTCAACCTAATCTCTTTAATCTCCCCAGTCTCCCTAATCACTTTAGTCTCCCCAGTCTCCCTAATCTCTTAGGTCTCTCCCATCTCCCTAATCTCTTCAGTCTCCCCAGTCACCCTAATCTGTTCAGTCTCCCTAATCTCTTCAGTCTATCCAGTCTCCCTAATCTCCTCAGTCTCCTTGGTCTCCCTAATTTCCTCAGTCTCTCCAGTCTCCCTAATCTCTTCACTCTCCCCAGTTTCCCTAATCTCTTTAGTCTCCCCAGCCTTCCCAGTCTCCCCATCCTACTCAGTCTCTTCAGTCTCTCCAATCCCCAATGAAACAAAAAGTAAACATACTCACTCTAAAAATCTCTCTTTTATTATTATCTGCTAGACTCTAATCTAACCTTAATCTATCTATCTATCTATCTATCTATCTATCTATCTATCTATCTATCTATCTATCTATCTATCTATCTATCTATCTATCTTTTTAAGAAAAAAGCGCAGTGTACGAAGTAATCGTGTTTGGAAGACTTTTCATGTGTTTAAGTAGCAGCTAGCCGGAGTATTGTTGCGATTTAGATCAGATACTATCATAATATTTATGTATTTACCGTCAATTTAGTTGTCAGCTTTTCTTTAAGGTTTTAGGGTGCAAGTGTACAGAGAGACCAGCTGTCCATAAATGTTCTGCAAATGGCATTCAAGGTGTTTGTGCTTTCAGGGAACATTGCAAAGGCTCTTGGCAACCAGGAGGAAGTCAGTGTCCAGGACCAAGCGATGTTGTAGGCTGCTGTATCGGTAAGAGCTTTCTGTTATGATTTATTGCTTTGTTTTTTTACAGTACCTTACTTTATCAGAACCTGCTGATTACATTGATTGTGTTAACTCCAGCTATCCAGTCATCTCTTATCTCTCGTCGCCTGAGTGTGATCAGCAAATGCACAATTGGAACCTCCGAGTTATTTTATGAAATGTTTTGCACGTTCTTCCTATTCGGCTTTACCATGTTGACATTCCAGAGTATGACATTAGTAATAACTTTGTCTTTGGTTCTCCAGTAGTGTCCTCCAAAGCGTCTTCTTGTCCTATAGATTGTTTGAGTCATGAGACATAATTCACCCTAAATTCACTTCGTGACTGAATTAAGTTTTCAAGGGAGGTTAAGGGGCATTACTAGCATCCTGGTGAATATATTGTTATATCTCCCTTAGAATCGTTTAGGCAGGAAGCAATTGTTGCATCAAGAAAGGTTTTTTTTCATTGGTAACAGCTTTGACTTCCAAATGACAGCTAAACAAACGCTTCTTTGCTACACAGGTCCCTAGTCATGTCGTAGTAAAATTATTGTCGACCTAACAATAAACAATTCACAGTTTGCTTTTCCTTTCGGTTTAGATTGCATGTCACCACCAAAAATGGTCATGGTTGTTGTATTTCATGGAGACGAAAAGCAAATCAAAGATACCGAAGTATTACTCCAGCGATTTCTCGACCAGTCCTCAGCGTATGGTAGTGTCATATCCCTACACATTCTTATAGACACAGATACAATTGAAGCCACCGGAATCACCGAACGGTATGGCATTACAAGTAGAATGCATTCATAATGTACAATGCGGTTAGAATCATAAACATTGCTCGACTGCTGTCCTTCTCGTTGTTTCTTTAAAATTATGCACCTCCCCGTGTCCATTTTAAACTTATTTCTTTTCTTAACTCTTAATATCTATTTTTACTCAGACTTCGAATTATATTTGGTTGCGACGAATAAAATATTTTCTTTCCCCTATTAAGTTTCAATCTTATGAAACATGAGTGAGGAACGAGATAAAGATGATTATTGTACTAATGATAACCATGTCTCTATAACAAAAGGTTCAATACTGTTTTTTGTTAGTTATGGCACCTTTATGCACCCTCAAACGTCATTATTCAGTAGCTGGAAACTATATTAGCGTGGCCAAACTAAAATCCTCTATCGTTTAATCTCACATTTAGCCCCTTCTAAACATCATATCTTACATTTTTAAGTCTCAAGCTATATTCTGAGTCTCTGTCTTTTTACAATCTACGTTTCGAGAGAAACTTCTCCCATCATCAGGGTGCCACTATATCTTACCATTTACTAAATTCAAGTCACTACTGTTTTTGCAGGGTCTAGTAACGAATGAGTAGTCAAACAATAGATGGGGGGAGGGGGGGTGATTTGTTGTAATTCTCTTTGATAAATTGTCTAATTTCAGTTGTGCTAAGTTAATCAAAAAAATATGTTACTTTCCCACGCTACTATATTTTTCTAAAACATTTGTTTATAGTTTCACGCATTTCAGAAATTCACAGATGGATATTTTGCACCTTAACTCCCAAATGGATTAGTTCGATTTTTAAAAAAGAAAGCAGTTAAGCATGACCTGCTGGGAGTAATGCAGGACCTAGGGGCGAGGCACGTCTTTGAGTTGCTTGTGAGGCTTTGGGGATCCTGTTTAATGTGGGAGTAAAGACATGAAGCGATTGTTTAGCGTAAACAACTGCTCTGCAAATCAGCATGAAGCTACTGCTATTAAGAAAGACATTTCCCATCTACATGCAGAAAATGATGTATATAAATAATGACATAATGGCCAAGAGAGGCAAACGATTTTCTGCCTTTGTTCGCACTCAACCTCGGCTATAGACGAGTGTATGATAGATTCTACTTCATGAGATTGCAATATATGCTACAGAAAATGATGTCAAGGCACCACCGTGGCACAAAATCAGTAGCCTTGCTATCTGTGGACATCAGCATCTAACTATAAAATTTTGGACGAAGTCGTCTCTGAATTATGTAACTTGGCCATTAAAGAATCTTCTTGCCGGCAATTAATTTGTCCAAAGCAACTACACGTTGTTTTTTTTATAAGAACACTTGGTTCCAGTTTCAGCCTGCCGTTTCTCATTTTCCATATATTTTCAGCCTAAGGTTTTTCTTATTCTGTTTCTTATTTTCGTTTTCGAATTTCCTGATTATAGTAGTGTCGAGACATAACACGTACTTGATAAAGTAATTAAGCCACTGTTCACGTTTAATATCGGACGTTGCTCTTGTTACATAGTATGTTCTACCTGAAGTTTTATTTTCAGCAAAAAGCTTGAAGAATACAAAGTTACATTTACAGATACCAGCATAGATTTGTATTTTCTAATACCTCGCTTATCTATAGGGAGAATTGAAAAGAAAGATGAACCATTTTAGCAACAACGCAGTGAAGCTTTTGAAAGTGTTTATACACTCATTTTTACAAATTACTGCTGCCCTAATGGCTACTTCCCGGCCGTCGTACAGCCAGCCGTGGACTTCTCCTCATTTTTTGGGAAATACTTAGTCTGGCTGAAAATGAATGAAAACGGTGCAATTGGTTCGACATAGAGTGCTATGGTTGTCAGATCTTAAGATTCAAATTCTCCCCACAAAAGTTTAACATCGATTTTACGCAAACTCTAGTGGCTGTTTGGCAATTATTCGCACTAGCGCAGGAACCGGGCTTTCAATTTTTAGAGAACAAAGTGCGCATTTTCTAGCAGTGGTGTTTTTCGTCATAGTTGCGTAAACCATGCATACCTTAAGAGATACTTTCACCATGCTAGAGTTAAGGGCCCTTCTCAACATATACACCGTTCATGCTTAAACACAGTTTGTTATTCTAAACTCGCCATTATGTGAGTATCGGGAAATGTGGTAGCTGTTTGTCAATTACCGAAACATGTTTAGGTCGGAATATGTGGTAGGGGCAAGTATCAAATAGGTGAAAATGTAAGGATTTGATTTAAAAATGGAAATAGAAAAGGCTTCATTTGCCTGTAGATATGTCGTATGCTTAAATTAGATTGTTTAGAGGGCCATAAACGTTGGTCATGTTACACTAAGTTGGTACCAATACTGCACCCTATAGGCATGCCGGTTGAGAAGGACTCCCCTCTTTAAGATGTTGTCACCACATTGTTTCAGTATAATTGTAACAAGATGGAGTGTAGCTACTGTGAAACCCACCAAATTGAACGTAGGCTATGTGCTTACACAATATTGATTAGGGTTGATTAAGCACCGTCGAGGAACACGAACTTTTTATAAGTATGTACAGTTTATTTCAAATGCGGCAAACAATTTCGATACGGCAACAAGTGATGTTATGAGAACCCGATTGCTTTAGCAAGTATCATACTATATTAGTTTTACAGAACCCTATCTCACCTATCTTTGCGAAGCTGGTGTCTCGTTGATGAAGTCCGTTCCAGAGTATTAGAATTCGCAGCTGCACAAAACTTGCTCTAGGATGATGTTTATCACACTGTATGGCAGGGTGGCATCGTGGTCATTCCTGGTTAGTTGGCAGAGCAACACCCCACGACAGGAAAAGTCTGTGGGTCCGTAGGCCTACCTATGCGAGAGCAGTGTCCATATCTCGAAAACTAAGCTGTAAAAAGCTAGACGATTATTCAAAGGGGACGCGATTCCGAAGCCTGTGCTTAATCGATCATTTGCAGTTAGAAATAGTCCCGTTTTTTAATTTGTTAGCAGTAGGTAAGTTTCAGTAAGTACGTGTGTGCGCTTCTGGTATCATATTTTCGCTTCAGATGATAATCTTGACCGTTTTCGGTGTCCCTATCCTACCTTTCCTCCCCTAGGCTGACTAGCAGTGGATCGTTTGATGACTCAGAATCTTCGATAACGGACAGGCGAGATTCGCTTGATTTTCCTCCATTATCTCCGGAATCGCCTATGGAGAGGAATAGGAACTTTAGTAGAACCGACAGTTCCTCGGAACTTCCGTTAAGTCCCGAGGCTAAAAAAAACGAACGACTTCCGGTCTTCCGCCTTTTGCACGCAAAGAGAAACCCCGAGAGTGAGCTGAACGAGCAGATCAAGACTGGTATTTCTTTTCTTCGGTCCATTTTATAATTTTTTTGAGTATTACTTTACAGCATTCCCCCTTATTTACCACTGTTTTTATATAAACTTTCGTACTCTATTTGTTTCACAAATCAGTGCTTGGTTTTTAACAGTTTCTTATGTTAGGTGGAATTGCACATGGTGCCTTTACATAGGCATCACTTTGTGATGTTCGTTAGACTCGCCCTTGCATGTACCAGAGGTGATAAGGTGCCAAAATATGGAACAGGCTTACGCCTTTGTGATCACTGAAGCCGCTCAATCCTTTATTTATTGGTTTGCGCTCATTTCGCAGAGCCCTTTACCTTCTCACCTCAGTATTTTGGACCAAAAAGTGCCAAACCTAATGCAGACTCTGCTGTTTCGAACTTGATTCATTTACAGTACATCCACTTTTAATGCAGTTATCAGTGAATATTTAGTAACAGTTGTAAAACTATATTTTAGTATTGTTTGTAACTACTTAGGTTTTTGAATCAAGGTTTATTGCAAGTCAGTAAAATGGCATGCAATACTGATAATGTCCGAAGTGATTTGTTTCAGTTACGCATGCGCTGTATACATTCAAAAAGAGAAATTGATCCTTTTCTCCAACTTCTTATATGTAGCGAACTTCTGGTAAAATGGTGGAAATAATCCGTGGACAACTTTACAAATATATTTAGTTTATCAACTGAATGTGTTTCATATTACGCATAGCTAACAGGTTCCATGTTCCAATTTTAGCTAACATTTAAACAACCTTAACAAGATCAAGAGACATTATGTAGTCCGATTTTGTTAAGCATTCGTATCCAGGAATTGATTCACTAGGAACCCATGTCGGTAAATTTTATTAAGGAGGCTACACTAAACGTTAAGTTGTTTGTAACCGGACCCATCTTTCCAAGAGTGAGTAATATTGTTGATATAAGGTTTTTTGAAGGGCGACAAAGAAGTGTCCAGGCCTCTTGATGGTAGCACCACATCCGAGAATACCTGTAAATGCATCACTGGACATTTTGATACTGTGAGTGTTATCGTCAGGAGTAACACTGAGGGCTCATCAATATTTAGGAAAGCAAGGGCAGTTATGTCGTGGTCATTACGATAACATTATGATAAGGGATCTTTCACTTATCGATATATCGATCCACAAAATATAGTTACCAGGGGTAAGATGGGAAGTAAGTTTCTTGATAGAAGTTATAAAATAATGTTTTATAATTAATATGGTTAACATACTAATAAATAGTAAGTTTTCTCGAATTTTTTGAAAAATTCTGCGTAGAAAACTTCGTGGACAGGCACTCTCAGCTTATTTATAAGTTGATAAATTAAGAACTACCCCTTAGTTTTATGATGAAATGTGTAAAATTATGTTAAGGAGGATGGTTGTTTCCTTAGTAATTTTTACATAACGCAGTACTGCCAAGCGATAAGCAATTCTTTGCAAATAGTTACAAAGATTGTTAGGAGTCGTATTCCAGAATATTTGTCGTATAGATGCCATATTTCGTATTTGAGAGCTGCATTGCTAAAGCGTTTTGATGTTCCTAGTCATTAGCGTGACCTCATGGGACGGGGGAAGTGGGGCATGCCCTCAACGTCTCAGAATTGCCAACCATTGCAGTTCTCCAGAATCGACAATTCAAACCTCGGCATTTAAGTTTTTGTCTGCATTATGGGGAGACATTGTAGATACAATCGGGTTAGAGAAAGTCGTCACTATATATAAGCTAGAAAACTATTGTAAACTGCTGTGATAACCTCTTTATGTCACGTCTAACTATTTTAAGGGAACTTTGATTTTTTACATTACTTCTTTAATTTAACGTGATGGGTCATTAGTTCTTTGATACGGCCATAACATTGATTGTAATCATTAAGGATGTTCATGATTTCAAAGAGGGATGAGGTTTGTTAGCAACGTTTCTTTTAGGCTGCAAACTGCGCTAACGCTCCATGCCCTCCACTAATTTTGGCACCACTTTGATCGAAATAAGATTAATATATCCAGCAGCTATAAAATGTTTCACTTATTGAGTTGTCGTCTTACAATATGTAGTCTATCTAAACACATGACTGAAGTCACATGCTAACTATGCGTACGGTGGTATGGAAATAGAATCTATTACAGGCCGTTGTGACTCTGGGTTTCGTAAGTTCCGTTTTTCGTATTCACAACTGAAGAGTCCACAAGTGTTTAACAACGACTTTGTAAATTGTTTTGGTCCGGTTAAAGTCTCCACTCTTAGCTATACTGTCAAGTGATGTTGTTGGCTTTTAGAGATCCTAGTGCCAAATCTATTGCTCGTAAAATGTTTAGGGTATGAAAAGATTTGTTGGTTCATTAACGATTGTTGACCCAGTGCTTCCAGAAAGTCGCGAGTCGGAGCAAGTTTCACTCGCCCGTGCCACTAAGGACGTAGCGCTTCCTCCTCGAAAGGGAGATGTTGAAGCCGAATATCGATACGTATTGCCGTTGGTATTAACATGGAGGTTTAAGGCTTCAATAGTTCTACTCAAGAGAAGATCTACTTGCTTCGAAGATGGTCGTCAAAATCGCATCGGTAGACATCCCACCTCATTTTCATTATTATTTATGCCCTCTATTGTCTACATTCTGTTCGTGTTTATCGAAGCGCTTGTATCGGGTCTGAAAACTGCCTAGTCTCTAGAGGTAAATCGTTAATTTATTGGCAAGGAGTTGGAATTATGTAAGGACTACCTGACTTGTCATCCTTAAATGTTTCTCGGAACGAAATTGTTCTATAGCACTGAATACTCGTGCCTTAACCTTTGATCACTACAAGTTGACTGACTGCAACCGTTCTCTATTTTCGTTGTTTAGCTGCCGCTGAACGTTCACCGCCGTCGCCACCTCCTGAAAATCGCAGTTCTACATTACCTCGACGACTCGGACAAAAGAAAGAGCAAGAAAAAACAGACATGGCAGATTCCGACGACCGCTCCAAAACTCTGCCACATAAAAAGGCAAGAATCGTTTAATTTTATAAGATAGAGAGAATATGCTTAACGCACTCAGTGGCAGAGCTGTGGCGAGGGCGTTCGTAGCATAGGTCACCACTGTAGGGCCTTTTTATATAGCGTGATAGGTTGGCCTTGTAGCAGGGATCTTGTAATGGTAGTCATGCAGGAACCTTGCACATAAGATTAAGGGAGTATGTATACACGAGCGTTTGCCATTCGACAACCATTGCCCATGATAAGGGTCACTTAAGTAAGGAACTTGCACACTACATAGAGGCAGCAACTGAAAACTTCTTTCATCTCATACACTTTCCCAAACTGCAAGACGTCTTACTTTCCCTCTTCGTTATTATGAGAATTACGATTTTCTAAATCTGTTTACCTTCATCCCCTGTGTTTATTTGCTACATATTGACGGCAGGGATCAAAAGTAACGTGTTACTTAGTAAGATGTTATTTATATGATAAAAAACAGTTATATTGTCTGATATCCTGTTATGTTTTGGTTCCCTGTTTGAGGTCGTGAAAAATCAGTACCTACTTAGGGAAAGGTAACAGTCAAATGACTCTCGCCAAAGCTAACGAAGAATGAAATACGACACCTGGGAAGTCTACTTATGCTACCCAAGAGGGAGACGTAACAGCCTCCTCAGATTGTCAAATGCTTCTTAAGGTCGTATTTATTTAATCGTCTAAAGCAAGTTAAGATGCAAGTGATATTGTTTACGTCAGTTGTTTTCATGCTTCTGTCTCTAGGTCAGTTTCTTCGCACCCACCCGGTTGTATTTTGCCCTTTCCAGTATTATTATTGCCTCTCAATGGTGTCTTTTGTTAGGATCAAGCTCAGGGACTTCTCGACCTTTTCCATGTATCCTATTGTATTGCAACCCTAAAAATGAAGGCGATGAAATCGAATCATATGAAATAACGGGTAGTTTTAAATATTTAACGACCTCAGATTTTTCTGATTCTTCTATGGCCCTTTGCGAGCACTGACGGGTGATAAAGAGGAGGGACCCCGGGCTTACTCGTCGTAAGTTCCATAAACAATTTTAAAATAATAACATTTTAAAAACGCGATGCCGATCACAGACGCTCAGAATTTAAATTATTGGACAACAGACTTGAAGCCCGCCGTGGCCAAAGGGATAAATTAATTTGTTGCAGAGGTTCATATTTCGATTTTTGCGTGCGTCGTCGTCGTCGTCATCATCATCATCACCATCACCATCATCGTCGTCGTCATCATCATCATCATCGTCATCATCGTCATCATTTTTATCACTATCGTTATCAGATAATAATCATTGTTTTTTTATTATCATCTTATAGTCATCTTTAATGAAACATCACCATCCTTATCTCCATTCCACTTCTCTTCGTCCTTCTTCAATATTTTTACTCCTGCCATCACTAGAATTTCTAACATTACCCTTATCACACTTCCACAACGATTTGCACCACTACCATCTCCATTACCCTTAACATTGCCATGCGCATCACTGTCTTCATTGAACTTTGTTATGAACAGAAACGCCTAGCAAAGAATTTGCATATGAAACATTGAAGATTATTGAACATTCAAGACGATGTATCAAATAGACAAAGCTTTAGATTTGTTCATTGAAATGTTTGTATGAGAAATAATTAGGCGCAAAAGAGGTTGGCTACCCGTGCCTCACCAACGCGAGGATGCATCCCCGTATGTGATAATGAAATGTCCTGATATGATTTGACCTTCATGCCTTTTAACTTACACGATAGGATTTGTAGCTCTATCTTATCGTTGCATTGTTGTCCTTTGTAACCATAGAAATCGGCGGCAAACACAGTTCCGGCATGGTATAAACAAATGTACAAAGAAATGCATAGTAGCATGGAAGGTAAAATATTTCGTGTAGATCTTCAATGAATTTAGATCACATTAGGTCATTTACGCACGACATGTAAATTTTTTATTGGTCTTGATCTCTGTCAACAGCATTTCTTTTCTAATACCACGAAAGACTAAAATAACGGCCGTTGATTGGTTAAAACTGGTTGAAAATAAAATAGACTAGTGAAAGGAATGTGTAATTTTCTAAAATATATGATCCCAGTGTAGACTATTGAAATTTTTGCGGAAGCAACTTGTTCTTAAAATGAATGTCAAGTAATTGTGGATAAAGTAGGGGGTGATTTTGGTAACTTTTGCGAGGTAAGAAACGCATTTCTAAAACCCTCTCAAGCCAAGTGCTTGTTGCGGTTTATTTGAGAAGCTGGTTTTATTTTCATTAGCGAGTGCCCCCGTATAGGGTTGTAAATGTATCGGCGCATATATGGTAAGGAATGTTGATGTTCTTGCTCTAGAATGGCAATTTTAACCCACCTAGCAGTTCGAAAATCTTAAAAAGTTTCCAGCTGTTAAACGACCGCTCCAACTTTAATGAAAATCACGGATGAACCAAAACTTGCGTATGTCAATCCTTGCGGGTTTGGAATTGCTCAAGAGTTACTTTACAGTTCCGTCTATTTGTTGCGTTCGAACTAAAGAGGCATCAAAAAAGAAACTCATTGATGTATACGTTAAGATAAAGCTTTGTAAAATGAGAACCAACAACTCAAAATAATAGCGCATCATTTCATTGTACGTATATATATATATATACTTATTAGTACATATCTTCGTACTATTTTCGATATTACTAACATCATCAGACATAAATGAAAATGTGAATATTCCAGTAAGGTAATAGAAAATTAAAAATTGTTCCATATGAAATTGAAAGAGTATTAAAGTTCATCAGGTTAATTTGGGGAAAGAGAAGTTGACTCTTTCCATTCGTATTTATGTTTTTGTTGACACGAATACGTGAGAGAAATAGCACAAAACCCTGTACTCAAATTAGAATAAAACATTTTTTTGTTAAATAGACTTTTTCTTGAAATTTGATGAAATGGATATTTTGACATTGCAGTATTTACGTTCTACATTATCATTTTGAGGTCGATTCATGAATGAATTTGTGGAGAGTAATTATTTTCTTGGCGATATGAGTTTACTTTAACAGGTGTAATGTTATTTGCAAAACATATTTCTTGTACCGGAATAACAAAATCCGTTACTTTCTAAAGTTGACGTTGTACTAGTCGGTATCCATGAATTCTTGATGTTATTTTGCTATTTCATCACAGTGATTCGTGTGAGAGGATAGCACATTGATAAATTTCTTTTCCTCTCGCAGGGGAATCTCACCTTACGCGTTTACTAACATCGGATGCAGCAAAGGGAGCCTTTCGGAAATACGATGGGGCAACATCGCCAAATACCATCCGTAGTCAGTCTCCCACCGAGAGGCAACGCCCAGCATCGATGCACTTTAGGAATCATAGCGACGAGTAAGCACAGTCTGGTTGTTCTTGTTATTTGCACTTAAATTTTGTCGAGGTAGTCGCAACGGTACCGTTGATGGCCGGTAATGTTTGGCGGGGAGCTGAGGGTTCGTATCATCATTTGGTCCCAAGTGGAGCCGTCTCTTATAATCGAACATCCTTTTGCACGCCTCAGTCGAGACAGTTTCTTACAAGTTACAAGCGTCTATTTTACTTACAGGCTGCATATGTAGGATCAACCAAATTATCGTTTTATGCGTTTGTAATTTCTGAAGACTTGTCAGTAATTTCGTGATCTCTTCGAGATGATTTTCAGCATTTGTTAAAAAGTTGATATTGCATTTTTAGCTTCTATTGGGTAGGTTTTACTTTCTTTATATTATTATATTTTAAACTACAGTAGTTCACAGAGCTCTTCCATTTTTTCTCTCCTTTAAATAGTAATGTTTTCAGCTCCGCGCCATCTGAACCTGCAACTGGAAGAGGTATAGTTGATTTATCTCCTTGTTAAAGTTTACATAAGAAATTTAAACTCTTCAAGCTTCAGTCAAGACGTATTTTTTCTAATATCAAGAGCACGATTCATGATGCTTAAGGAAGTAGACCAGTATTTCTCAACATGGGGGTAGCACCACCAGGGTTCTAGAGACTACAACGATTTCCTTTACAAATAGAGTGAAGCAATGTAAAATGTTAAGGTCACTGGCTTTATCAGTTTATTAACAATCAATCGGTTTCACATTGTAACAAGTAAAATGCCAGGCGGAAAACTTAATCTGCTTATATTCTATCACTTAATAGCATCCAGTTAATATTACTTATTACTCTAAAGATGTCAACAGTTTAGTTTGACGAAACTTTAGTATAGTTTTAAAGAAGAAAAAATATATCAAAATATCTCTTTCTTTAAAGATCCTTAGCCTGGTTGTCGCTTTTATAAGCAGATTACGGTTTCACATTATATACAAAAATCAACTATTTATTACTACCTTTTCTTATCAAAGAAACGTTTCAGGCCAGTCCTTGCCTTCCAGCAATTTTCGCTAACACCCCAAAATTTAACCATATCGATAGTTTTGCTTGTAATTTGTTTTTGATTTATCAATTCACATAAATGACACATCACATGCCCGCCCTTTAGTTCATATTCTGATCGCCATGCATGATATTCATTATAAGCAGTATTGTTTCTGTCCAAGTACAGCAGGTGATCTGCCAACTCTTGTAGGGATTTGAAGTCAAGAACGTTGATGAACGATCCCTTTATTGCAATTCTTGTATCAGAATAATTAGCTCCTCCGACTACAACTGGTACGAGACCCATAGCAAGTCCATTGATCCAGTATTTCTCTGTTATGTAATCTCTGCAAAATCCATTTTCAAATGCGAGATAAAACTTGTACTGCTTCTGCATATCATCGCATTCCTTTGTGTGACGTGGACAGTTTGGCACCTTGTCTTGAAACATTCGACTGCATCCTCCATAAACGTCAATTGGAATTAACTTTTTCAATTTCCGTATGAATTGCATTCTTGTTTCATCGCAATGGCTGTTGACGAACGACATCAGCTTCGTCTTTTCTAAATCGGTATAAAAATGACAAGAATGTAATGTCTATGAAAATATTGTCAATTTGTAAAATTTTCATCAATGAGAACAGTCTCAAGATAAAGCTGACTAGTTAAGAGCTTGCTAAACTGGTACTATTGAGCCTGTTTCAGCAACCATTTTATAGTTGACCTGATGAAATCCTTAAGAACACGAAACGTTTTCAATAAAGTAGCTTTTCGTGAGGTTTTTCTACAACTACTTAATCATTTACGTTATAGACTCTTTCAATAACAATCCATCTATTTGTATAAACAAGCCAATGTATCCACCACCACGTACGGCATAATCGTACCAGAGCGTACCAGAGCGCAACTACACAAGTTACAACTGCAGAACATTGGCGGTACAACGAATTTGAATTTGAGATCTCGCAAATAGTGAAGCCGCACTATGGCTTGCAACGAGTCGGAAACACTGCAAATTTAACTTCCAAAACTTCTCTGCAAATTTTATTCACCACGTTGAATTTTAATGTTGTGTAAAAATCATTTGTGCAGTTACCTGAAGCTTTGTGCCTACATATTCCCAAACAAATTCGAGGTCTTTCGGAAATGAATGTCAGCTAAAAAGGCTTTGGAACCTGCCTAACTGGGCCTCCAAAAGGAAATAAACCACTGTGGGTTGCACTATCGGAAAATCTTTGGTGATACTATTTGAATCTTTATTTTCTTAATAGAACTAAAATTTAATACATTTGTAGGTTCCACAACAAAAAAAGTTATAGATCAGTCACTAAACCACTAATTCTGCTGCAATTTTATTCAAATTCTTGCACTGTGGAAATTTTATGCTAATCAAAAATGGATAAAGCATTAAATAGTTCTGATAGCCTGGTTAATCGTATCCATGTTTTCAAATCCATTGCAAGAGAAACAAATCTCTTAGCTCCTCTTGATAAA
>JAAAKM020006971.1:39140528-39158206 GCA_010016025.2 Alatinidae sp. Z8VKAUB7J3
GAGTCATAGGATGGGGTAGTTAGAGACACTTTTCTGTCATTGCTGTAGGCATTAGACTAATTAGGCATAAAGCTTTCAAACTTGTGTGAACATTATGCAATAAACAAGGTATAGCAAGTCAACAAATGTGTCTCTACCTAATGTCAGAATGGTTTGACACAAAAAAGTATTCCTAAACTTGCTACCAATACTCTTACCGACACACTCACAGACAAGAAACTTGCATATACTCCATATATCTACTTGAATACTCACTAATTAGGGATTCAGTAGTGCACATACAACACCAGTAATGCCATGGCAAACAAGCTAAGTGATATAAGCTTTGAATACAATGTTTACTGCAGCAAACAGATAACAATTTGTTAAGAGTTCTCTTAAGGATAAATGTTCCGATTCATAATCACAGGATAGAACTATCACTCATGTTTAATTGGCAAACCAAACCCAACTGTGTGTATTGCCACACACGTAAGTTAGGGCAAACAACAACTAATTAAAAAGTATTCATATAAGTCAATTCTAACATGTTTTAAGCAAATATTTAAAAAATTGCAACCGATATTAAAGCAGTTAGACCCTTACGCTGTATCTACAGCTTCTATCAACACCTTTACGGTTTTATACAAAGGCACATTTACCATCAAACCTACAACAAACAGCAGGGTACATAAATTCTGGCAAACAAAACTATTCGAAACTGGGGAACAAAATTCTAATGAATATTATTTGTTTGTGATACATTCAATTAGTAAAATAAACACAAATCATCTTCCTTTTCAACATAGGCATACGAAAGGGGAGGGTTATGGGCTGTATAAGGCCACTTAGAGTTCAGAAAAATCAAAATACCGGCTAAATGGGACGAAAGTGGAAAAATGTCCCACATATTCAGTAATTTAGTCTTTAAACGTGAAGCTGGTAAATTCAATTTTTTCCGAATATTTCCACTGCAGTGTCAGGCTTGACTTTCAATTGCCCCGCGAGCAGTGTATATTTTAAGTCTTTCTGGAATTAATTAGTTGATGCCCATTATACTCAAAGGAGTAAAATGGACGCACTGACTTGACTATTGATGATTCAATTCTATTCTCCAATGATTGCTCCCACTTTTTTGTGTTTTCTCACTCTAAATCTAAAACGAATTATTAAAATTCAATGTTGGCTGGATTTCCAAAATTTTGCTGTGTTTTTACTATACAAGGCTCGAACTTTGCAAGTACTAAACTAATAAGTTTTATACTCATGACAAATATTCTGTACTAACAATTGGATGATCAAACTGCTTTCGTACAATTTTTTACACAGAAACTGCCTTATTACTTCTCTCTGTTGAAGTAATGAGCAAGTTGAATAGATAACAAGTACAATTTCCCTGGAAAAGTTGACTTGGTTTTTGGCCTCCACACTCTAAAATTGTCTTTGGAGAAATAATGATAAACGAATAATCTGAAACATAAATATGGGTGTGTTAGGCATCCAGTCATACGAATTTCAGAACCTGCTAAACGAAAAATAAACTGTGAAATTAACAATTTAAAAGATTAAAGTTTACAAGGCTATAACATTTTTACGGCAACCAATGGTCTAGTGGACACTTTGCTCCCCTTCCGCGCAACCAAACAAGATCTTGATTGCCAGGAAGATCATTGGTGATATATTAGGGGTTGCACTACCAAATACAAAGTGTGTTGAGAGATCATGAAAAGTTTCTCTTTTTATTCTACTCAATAATTAGAGAAATTCTTGCATTTTCTGACTACTGAGAGATGACATGGAGCTCTCTTTTGCTATTTTCTTCCTTGTTTTAGTGCCTTCTTTGTACTGTTTACCAGAGAAAAACATAACTCGGCAAAAACGTGGAGGGGCAGGAAACCCAAAGTCTCCCTTATAGTGCACCCACTGTATATTAAATGGGAGCCAGTCACAAAGTGCTCCTTGCAAGAATCCTAGAGAATTGTATCAGAGGAATGATTGAGATCAGTGAAATACAATTTGGCTTCATGCCAGGTCGGGGGGCAACACACACAATCTTTATCCTCAGACAACTGCAGGAAAATTACATCGCTAAGAACAGAAACATCTATTTTACCTTCATTAACCTCCAGAAGGCATTTGATAGGGTGTCCCGAGAGAAGTCCTCCAGTGGGCGATGATAAGAGTCGGTGTGCTGGGGTGGGTCATCACTATCATCAAGGCCATGTACAGGAATAACAGCAGCAGAGTCAGTGTTGGCAATGACCATACTGACCCAATAAATGTCAAGGTGTGGGTCCATCAAGGATCGGTATTTTCGAGTCCTCTCCTGTTTATCATCATGCCAGAGGAAATCTCAAGAGAGTTCTGCATTGGGTGCCCCTGGGAACTTATCTATGCTGATGACCTGGTCATAGCAGCAGAGACCATGGAAGACCTGATAGCCAGACTCAAAGCTTGGAAGGACCACATGGATGAGAAAGGTCTGTGTGTAAATATGAAAAAGACCAAGATAAAGTGTAGTGTGAAAGGCATGGACATCCTGAAAGACTCTGGCAAGTGGCCCTGCAGGGTATGTCACAAAGGCATTGGCAAGCATTCCATCTTCTGCTTGGGCTGGATCCACAAGGCATGCAGTGAATTCCTGGATGACTGAAGGAGGATCCACAGTTCAGATGCAAATGGTGCCTTGGGTTTGCAAGACCGATAGACAGACGTCCCCTAGACCATGTACTGATTGAGGATCAGCAGTTGGAGTCTGTAGATAGTTTTAGCTACCTTGGAGACACAGTGTGTGCTGGAGGGGGGTGCCTCATAAGCGTCACAACCAGATGCAGGTCAGATTGGGGCAAGTTCAGGGAACTACTCCCACTCCTCACCTGCAGATCCCTCACCCTGCACACCAAGGGCAAGATCTTTGCCTCACGCGTGAGAAGTGTACTCACATGAGCAAGTGAATGCTGGGTAGTAAGGAAGGAGGAACTCAGCCGCTTGCTACACAATGACCATGCGATGGCGAGGTGGATCTGTGGGATAAAGCCCCAAGTTGAGGTGGATACAGAACCTCTTAACCAACAATTGAAGATCCTACACCTCAATGCAATCTACGACTCAACTACCTCAGATGGTTCGGACACATCCATAGAAGTGAGACATGGATCACATAGTGCCAGACAGTAGCAGTAGGCAGATCCAGCAGAGGAAGACCAAGGAAAACCTGGAATGAGACTGTGACAGAAGACCTTTGTACCTGTGGCCTCACCATGGAAGTGGCAAGCAACAGGGATGAGTGGCAATGAAGAATACGGTTGACCATAAGGCAATCCAACCCCTTGTAAAGTGGAAAGATGGACGTTAAACAGCATGATGATGATGATGATGATGATGATGATGATGATGACGATGATGATGATGATGATGATGATGATGATGATGATGATGATGATGATGATGATGAGCCAGTCACAAAGTGCTCAAACCACAAAAGGGAAATTTCATGAATGGGGGCACCATCCAAGCAACTACTGCTTATGAAGCATAAAATACACATTAAAGTAGGTAACATAGAAGCCCTCCTGTACTTACTCTGGCAACTGGTTCAAGTAACCAGACCACTTCTGCAATTGGAACCCACTTGTTGGGAAACCCTATGTGTCCAGGGAAGTATTCCAACATTATATGCAACTGGTGATTCAGTTAGTGCCAGGTCAGCCTTACATTTAAGGGTACTTGAGGCAGTCACCATTAAACTGTAGAATCCGTTGTTGTGTAGGCAGAAAGATTTGGGTTCAAAACAAGGTTATTATAGCTAGTGTATTGGTATTTTAAATATGTTAGTGTAATTTTAGCCACTAAACATTCTTTTTAATAACTCCTCAACTGCATCATGGCATTTCTTTTCTTGCATTGTGAATACGCATCCACATTGTTCATACCTTGATTTACTATTTAAGAATTGAGTTTTATACTGTAACATTAGAATCCGGATAAGAGCTGATGGAAAACTTTGATTAAAAAAATGTCCTTGTAATGTGTTCACTATTATTCTCAGTTTTCAAGTTCTGTACCTAACAGCATGTTTAAAATACACATTATAGTTACAGTAAATACCCAATTCATAAACTTAAGTATACAACAGGTTGCAATAGTAGGGGCATGTCATGTGTAACAGTGGCTGGATCAAGCAGTGTACTGAGTTGAAAGTCAGGAGGATTCCTGGCCCAGGACCCCAAAAGAAAACATCCCAAAAAGCGACTGTGTGCCATCAAAACACGACCTACTCTGCATGTGGAAAGCTGAGACATTAAATAAGGATACTAAGTAGCCTAGTAGTAATTCATCATCCAATCATGTCCTGTAACTCTGCATTGGTCTAACATACAACACATTGGTCTCTTTAAATTCCCGTTTCCACAAATAACATGACTAACAACTTATTTCAATGTTGACTATCTGCATATACTTTGGACATAAGCAGGTTGCTTTTTGCATCAATTGTCTTTGTGGCTCTTGAAGATATTAGAAGATATCCTCTTCTATATTAATGAAATAAATATGGTATTTCCTACATTGCAAAATTAGGAGCAAATGAATACACAAATGGCAACACAATATAAAACAATAGAAACACAAATACCCAAAACTTTTCTTAAACTAATCTTAACTTGGTTCCTACCTAAGGTTTATACTTCAAATCATCTCTGACGCAACTAAATGTCTTGAGGTGAGTTGCGGCTAAAGAATATTACGGGTATTTTCACATGTCACACATTCCCCTCTCCAAAAAGGGTATTGTAACCTTAAAATTACCTTAAAAGTTGGAGCAAGGGGGGGGAAATATGAATAAATTGAAATATGGTCACTCTTAAACAATACTCTTCACATAGAAATTTTCCAAATCCCTTTGACAGCTACAAAAATTACATCTCAAGTTTAGTGACCTTGATTTACAGCCCTATCACAAAAGTGAAGAACTAGTCTGAAAGATGTCCAGCATCAGACCATTTTCACAATGCTGAGAGAGATGTGTGGCCTCAAGATTGCTTCCTCAAATACTAGGCAATGGATCAGCACAGCTTAAAAGCAACAAGTGCATTGGTGGCACTGAATGGATGAACCAAAATAAATGCAGTATCTACTCATGTTATAAGAGTGCTATTAGTTTTGTAGCTACTTTCCATTGCCAGCCTTTTCTGGTCTATCTGAAAAGTAGTTTAGTTTTAAATAAGAGTTGAAAAACAAATTGCATCACCATAAAATATTCCATTGTCATAAATTTTTAAAGGCCTGCTCTCTTGATATCCCCAATTGGGCGATTCCATGGTTACCATAAGTGGACATTTTTGGGAGAAAATGAATGTTGTTCAATGCACAAAATATAATTATAATGTTATTCAAAAGATAATGGGCTATGTATTTTGAAACCTTCAGAAGTGATTAGGGGAAGCACTATTCCATAATGGCAGCTTAAGTTTGGAGTATTCCCTAAAATGGAAATTTGCAATTTGCAAATTTGATAATTGATCCCTCTCACTTTTTTAATGTATTAAAATGCTAAAATCTAGACTACCTTTTTTGTCCCATACAACATATTGCATCCTACAGTACAATTCCTGCACAATGTGATGCCATGTATTACTTGCTTTGCTTAGTTTACAAGGATTTTCTCACTTTTTCCATAGAGTGTGATATATACACAATAGTTTAGAACTGACTGTAGTCAGGGGGGCTACAAGGGGTTAGCCCCCCCTACATCTTCCATCACCCCCAATTATCCAGTTAATATTCATTGAACATTATTGGGCTTTCCTTAAGCAGTTGCAAAGTTAGCTCCCCACCCCTAGTTCAGAATAGCCCCTGAAAATTTCTAACCCTGGGTACTGGCCTGGTTGAGAAGAGAAGAGTCAATAGAATCCCACAGGAGTTGTGAGAAATTTTCAATGATCCTTTTTGGCAATTTTGCTGCAAGTCCTGCAAGTGCATTATTGATTTTCTTTCTTTGAATTGAAAATTGATATCATGATGTTATGGTACAGCACTTTATTCTAGCATGATGATGATGATGATGATGATGATAAAGATGATGATAATGATGATGATGATGATGATGATGATGATGATGATGATGACGACGACGAAAATGTTAATGATGACGGAGATGATCATGATGATTTGGTGATAATAATGATAATGGTGATTATAGAGACGATGGTGATAATAACGATCTCTAATGATTTTTGATAATAATCACGCTGACCATAATGAAAAGAATGCTAAAGATGGTGATAATGATGACAACTGAACTTTTATTTGTTCTGCTTTTAGAATTACAAAGGAGGAGACGTTATGAAATGCAAGAGACCAAGTCACCATGCTTGTATGGATCATACTAGTGCCGATGGAAATTTAGAACTTATCGACAGTCAGAGCTTAAGATAATCACACTACACTACAACAATACATTGACACTATTGTTACTCTTTCGTTATTTCGTATGGTGCATATATATGTAAAGCCAAATATTGAAGAGGTTACCTCTGAAAGAGTATAAAAAATGTCCATGAAAGGCTTTCAAAGGTTATTTGTAGTGTACGTATGCTCAGTATCTGAAGTACGTCTTTTACAATTTTGTGGACATATGTTAAAGAAGGTTATTTGGACACGACATTCACCAGCTGGATATAAAATGAAAGTCATTTTTAAAGAAATAAAGTGAATATAATTTCTGTGTTAACCTCTTTTGTTATTTTGTTCGCGTCATAGTTGGAAGAATAAAAATGCGAAGTAAATAAGAATGATGAAATAACTTTATGTTGCAATGTCTATTTCCGAACTGTATTGCGTGCATGCGTGCGCACTCTTTAGACAGACTTCTGCATTGAGTTTTGTGTATGTCCGAACTTTGAAGTCGAAGTTTTAGTTGGTGTTCATGGTAGAGTAACATTTTAACAAATTTCTTTCTGTGTGGATAAGTATTTATTAAACACTAAAGGCCGGGGAAGGAGGGGGGGACCTTCGAAAGCCAAAATTCCTTTTATATGCAGTTTTATATTTTATATTTTATATAAACAGTTTTTGACAGTTACTAAAACACTAGAACTTTTTCTAAATGCCAACCATGATAGGCTGCCCTTGCCTGACCCATGAAGAATCACAATATTCTGCATGAGAAAATGAATATGGTTGAATAGAAATGCCAATAAGAAAAGAACGATAAAATAGTTCTCGATCCTTCACTTGTGAAATTAAAAATCAAAAAAAGAAAGTCGTTACGTTATTCCGAGGCAATACGACTGTTCCAACCTGAAATTTATCTAAGCGTAACAAAGTTGGAATTACAGATTTGTTACAGCAATTGCGGGAGATGATGAGATTACTTTTTAAATCCATTTTCGATGTAACAAACAAGCTCCATGTAACCAAACAATACGGTATGGCTACTCGTCGCTTGAAAGACAGCGTAGCAAAATACGCAGTCTTTCGATACCATGCAAGCGGATACCTTCAGATATAGCGCTCAAAATAATCGGTATTTCTGTGGCACAGCTGAAGATGCAATTCATTACAAGGCTACTTACCGAACATTCTCTAGAGATCGAGAGCAATATGCCACTATTTTTATTTGAAGGATTCACTATATGCATGTAAAAATTGCGAAGGAACATCACAGAAAATGCAATGCTACTAACGCCAAACGAGCTTTGGAGCTTACTACACCGTGCCCTCCCCTTATTTCTTGTGGAGTTCGTGTCCGCTTTAATTTGCCGTAGTTCATATAGGAAATCATCGTAGGACATGCTCATCATCTCCTTGAAACCAGCGGCGTCTTCGGAACACAACTCGCTAATGATATTTTCGAAGCAACCCCTTCTTTCCCTTCTCTTCATCCACCTCCTCGTTTTCCTCTTTGTTTCATATCGATCGTCACAAAGCTCCAATGTTAACGCTAATGTAGCAATCGCCTTTCTTCGTCTGTACGTCATTGTTTATGTTTTTCGATTTTGGCGCGCTTTATCCCTGCTGTAAAAGCGAAGCAAAAAACTCTAGGTACTAGAAAGTCTAGTGAAAAGTCGAATGCGTTATATAATGGAAAATCCAATCGCTTGGCCAGGGCTTATGACTTACAGCCATGCAAATACACGGGTTTCTGTTACTGACAAAAACTTGCAGTGTAGCAAATTGAAACTTTGGGATTTAAAAATGAAAAGTTCTGAGTTAAGAAGTATTATTGAAGTACTCTGATAAAGCAGAGAATATTATTTTGGCGATTAAATATTTAAACTGGAATAGTTGCAGGGGATGAGCCCCAATTACAATGCAAGTTTCTGCGGGATTAGTGTTTAATTACTTAGTTCGCGACCAAATGCTGCAACTAGGTTTGATTTGGAGGTTGGTCAACCTTTAACAGTATAGATGCCTCAAGTCTAGAAAATACTGTCAATTCATATCAGTATCAATTACTTGTACTCCGTATAACTTCGCATCAAATAATAACCAACGATGATCTCCAGGGTCCCCCAATGAATGAATATACAAGCCTACCTAAAAGCCGCGGGAGTTGGAATAAGTAAGTGGTATGAGCAGGTTTACAAGTCTAATACGTGGAGAGTGAACTAGGCGGGAGGGTGTGGAAAGAGTAAATAATGAGCATTTCATATCATTGAGTAAGCAATGGATTTCCTGTAAGTTCGCATTGTTTTAGGGCTATCACTAATAGCTCACGATGCATCAATTCAAGGTTTGGAAAATAACTCGTTTAAGTAACTAGTAGAAAAGGTGGAAAAGTTCTCGAAATTAATTAGGGGGGGGGGTGGTAATTACGTACCAAAGAGTAGAGTCTCATGAACAACGAAAGGCTTCTTACATGGTCTGGCCTTATCTCAAAACTACCTCCTCGAACATCAGCTACGAACTCTTTAGTATATTTATTGTATTCGCAAAGAGACCTGCTAGACGACAGAAGACGATCGGGCTATGTGAAATATCAAATAGTCTGTGAAATCATTTAGTTATAAATACATATGACCGGGAACTCTATGCCAACTTGCAACATTATGTTAAGATTGTAATACTTGGAAAATATTGTTGTCAGCATTATGGTGATCAAAGCAACAAATATACCCCAATGATGAATGAAAATGTCTTCGAATATTAGAGCAACGTCTTTCGTGTATCGTTCTCCAGATTCGATTGGTTGCTACATAGAACTTCAACGTACGTCAAAGAATCCTGGTTGCTAGTACAGTCGAACCTGTCTATAGCGGACATGCTATATAGCGCATAGAATTATTATAATACACTTCGTGTATTATATTAATTCTATGATATAGCGGACACCTGGTAATAGCGGCCACACTTTGTAGAAACGGGCCAAATCATAGTCGAACTCTCGTTGAAATACCTATAGCGGACAGTTTTATGGCGGACACTTCTCATAGCGGACACATTTTCTCGAAACCGCGTAAACATTTGCCTTAAAATTAACCTGTGTATAGCGGACATTCATATTTTACTCCTATTTAAGCTCCCCTAGCCCTATGGCCTGGTAGTCCCTGAGTTGTCAGCAGAATATAAACTGATAAAATTCATGATGCAGTAACTATTTTTGAACAATGCAACTATTCCAAACACTCCTACTTTTGCATCTATGTTCTCAGTTACCTTCTTGAATGCTGTATCCAACCAAAGTACCACACCAGCATCACCATAAAAGTATAATTCATAGGTATTTCTTATCCAAGTCCTGCACCTCTAATCACTCTTTTCCCTGTAAATGTCGCACGGATACAACTTTTGGGAACCTTGAGAAACATGGAGGCAAATTTACTCCAGTTGAACGGCACATGCCCGACGATCTGCTTTGAAATACTAATACTATCTCCTAAAATTCATGTTAATACTTTATTATTTAGGTTCATATGTGAGATTTAAAACACTGTTATTAATTAATGTTCTTTTTGTTCTTCTTTATTTGGCGAAATTAGGCAGACTAATTAAGTAAGGCTAATTAAATACGATTAACTAAATAAGGCACCTATAGTTGAAAACCACTTTATAGCGGACATATAGCGACTTTTTTCAGGAATCGCAGGTGTCCGCTATAGACAGGTTCGACTGTAGTTTAAATAATTTCGCTACGTTCAAGAACTTTGAACCTTCCTATCATTATGTCAAAGTGAGGCTAAGATAAATTGGTCTGAAAAGAAATCGATCTGAACATCACGTCGTGATTCGAAATGTAAAATTCGAACACCTTACAAACTTCAGTTTAATTTCTTTGTAACAGCAATTTTCCAACATGGCAGAGATTTCAGACGAAGCCGTGGTAAGAATAATCGATACTATCAATATTTTTGATAAAGTAGGTGATGGCAAGCTGCCTGTGAAATCGCTCTTGGATTGTTTAAGAGCTTTAGGCCTGAATCCTCGCGCCAAAGACTTCAGAGGGATAATCAAAGACTTAGAAGAAGAAGGATGGGAGAGAATAGACGTCGAAGATTTCTTGCCCATATACGAACACTGTTTAAACTTAAGAAAGCCCACAGTCAAAGAGTTATGTAATGGCATAAAAGCCATAAACGCGGACGCCGAAATGACTGGTAAGTTGAAAGTTTAACCAAATTCGATTATGTTTATTTGAAGTAAGCTGTAACAAGTTTTAGAGCGTTCTATGCATATATATACATCCTTTGGGAAAATTTGGGCTAATTAATTTATATTATGTTAGTATCTTCAGTTTCATAAAAATTGCAATGAAGAGGATGGAAATGGGTTGGTACGTGATCTGTACTCTCAAAAATAGTGCCATTTGACATTTCTTGTGCTTGATATGTAAGGAAAGAGATCCTAACGAATCTTCAACCAATGCAAACTGATCTTACGTTTTTTGTTTAAATTTAAGAAATGTATACCTCAAATTTTAAGAGAGCTTCGTAAATTAAAGGCTGGCCTGTAGTCCACTATTGTATTTTATAGAAAGACAAGATCTCTCTCTCTCTCATGGCGAAGGCGAGATTAAAGGCAGGTCTGTAGTCTACTGTTGAATTTTGTTGAAGGGCGAGAGGGCGAAGGCAAAAATATCTTATATTTGCATCAGATAGTATTTGATTGTAACAATTTGTTTACTTAGTGGTTCAATGCCCATGGGTACTGAGTATGAGCATATTTGAGTATGAGCATATTTGAGTATGAGCATATTTGAGTATGAGCATATTTGAGTATGAGCATATTTGAGCATGAGCATATTTTTCATGTTGATTAGAAGGCATGTATAAACTATAAATTGATAGAGCTCAATTACTTGAATCTTGTTTTCTTTCAAAATTCCTTAATCAACCGTCATTTGGCTCATCTTTTATTTGCTAGCAGTGGATGTAGTGTATAGAAGGAGGTAGAATATGTGATGCTGAAACATCCTGTGCAAGTAGTAAAAGGAATAAAATGCAAACATATCTTAGTTGTATGCCACCTCTTGTTGAAATAATAATAACAGCTTGACTCCCTGTGGTTTTATGTTAATTAGAAGTAGTTCCTCTTATTGTTTTATCACCGCGTGCATGTAATATTAGGTTAATGATGTTAAGAATCTTGAGTTCAATTACTCGAGGTATATCGTCTATATTGATCACCACCTTCTGAGAATCTAAGACTTCCGAGGCATCTAATGTAATCTGTCTGACGTCAATTACTCTCTGAGTAGAAGACACAACCACAGCAACTTGTGTTTTCGTTTCTTTTCTTTTATACCTTAAAGTCATGGGTATTTATTAAGCACTGTCAAAATTCCTCTAGATTAGCTTTTCCATCAATTCTACGTCCTCCTTGCTAGGTTAATACATTAAGGCAAGAAAATTCAGGGGCATCGCCTAACTTCATTCTTAGCATGTCATGCATCACAACTCTTTCTGCTAACGTTATAGGTCCAGTGAAAGTCAGCTTACTTTAGATGAAGTGTGTTATGTATTATTTGCCATACAATATCAGACCATTTTCTTCAGCTGAGAATCATCTGCAGGTGGGCATCTGGTATTGTTTGCTTTCAGTTTAGCCTCGATATCATTGATAAACATTACTCTATTCAAATAGCCTCGTAGATGAAAAGGGCAGAGCAGGTCAAATGCCAAAAGATAAGGAGAAAGAAATGCAATATCTGTGAAATCCTTTTCATAATGGAGGGACTACGTCTCACTAAATGTAGTCCAACTGGATAATAAGAGAGCAGACGCTGATGCTAGACAAGCAGCTAGCCATGTTACCTTACCCTGTGGGATCATTAATGATTATAAATTGATGTCTCAGGCACCATCAAATACCTCGAAGTAGGAGGTGGAATTCGACGACGAACTAGTCGTCCATTTGTCTGTTTGCGTTACGTTGATGATGCCTTTTCTGTTTTCCAAAACGAGCAGCAGAGTGAGCAATTTCTCTCAAACTGAACGACTTGCATCCGGCTCTTAGGTTTAATTATTAAAAAGAAGTAAACAAATCCTTGCCTTTTCTACACGTTCCTGTTCAAAGAGACAGGTCCAGTTTTCTCACTAGTCTTTACAGAAAACGTTCATTTAAGGGACAATATACGCGCTGGGACTCATTTTGCCCAAATGCTCGTAAAACAAATCTCATCACTACTTTAGTTCACGGTGCTTTTATTAATTGCTCAAAAAATAAATTCGATGAGGATTTAGCCATCATTAAAATCATTTTTCTAGAAAACGGCTACTCAGAAAACATTATGAATATTGTCCTTTCTAATCAAATTTCCAAGTTTTCTTCAGCCCAAAAATATGGGCCCATGAAGTGCTCAGTATATTTGCGACTACCGTGAATTTGGAATGTTTCCTTACGTTTTGAAAGAAGAACAAAAAACGTTCGTGACCAACTGTTTTCCCATAAAGCAACCGCGCGTTATTTATTCCAACCAAAAACTGCTGCATGTTGCCTAAAAAGGCGTACTACCTATCACACATAAAAGTTGATTAGTTTATATATTCACGTGACGCTGTGAGAGCGAATATATAGGTCGTACGTCTCAGAGGTTACATGACAGAATCGCGCAACATGTGCCGGCATTCATTTGTAGATGCAGTAAAGTTTCCAAAATTTTACCGAATCGCGTAAACAAATCCAAGTAAACAAATCCCAAAAGAGACTCGGCAATAGGACAGCATTTGATTGAAAACCCTTCATGTACTGACAACTATCAGGAGGATTCGTTTAGGGTATTAGCCAAAGCACGATCTCCTTTTCATCTTCCCGTTTTAGAAGGCGCATTTATTAAAATAAAGAAGCTGGTGCTCTGTCGACAAAAAGAATTTATTTACAATTTACGCCCTTACAATAACACGAGTGACAGAAAAGGTGTCGCCCTCGTGACTGTTATTTTTTACGACGTGTTTTGGTCTTCTCGTTTCGTATAAATTCATCGTTAAAGCTTTCTCACTTCACCCCGTAAGTTTGCTGTGATCAGTGTATGACAAAAACGTTCAGCAAAAAGAATCCGTTACTCAACGCAATATTCAAATTTTGTACCATTAAACAACTTTTAAAGTTGAATTCCCTAAATTTTCCTTGTTTGTTTGCAAATGCTAAATGTCTGATCAGTAGTGCCAGCGCAATTCATAAGACTAGACTGTAGAATAATTTAATCCCCTATTTAAGTCTTTCTTCACACATATGGTAATTGGTTGCACCTTGTGGGTGAACGACATTAGTATAGCCATTGTATATTTACCAGATTAATTAATACACTCTAGCAGGTTCCCTCTTAGGATATTGGACTGTAAACAATACTTATCTGTCTGCTATTTTCAAGTATTTTATGTAAAACATATTTACAAAACTTTGGAGAAAGAATGTGACAGAGTTGCAACAGACACCCGCATAGAAAATCAGGAGGAAATCATCCTTCCCTTGATTTGGCGTTTGCCATCAGAAATCATAGATTAACTTTTGACAGAAAATTAAGTATTTGCGTTGTAGGTAGATTTTTACCACGTTCTCACTGCAAGTATCTAAAATATACAAATCAAATTAAAATTTTGACATTCATCAATTACGAAAGACAAAATATTCTCATTCCGTGCTTTTGCCAAATGCTTTCCAACTTATTTGCTCATAACGTAGCTTTAGATTTGTACAAATTTTTACAGTTTGCTTTAGTTAACACACACTATGCACCACCTGATGAAGTCCATTAAAAATCTAGTGGACCTAATCAGATCCTACGTCCAACTTTGTCAATCTAGCCTACGCTCTACTCTCAAAGATGACCCTACACAGAGGTGCTGCAGCTACTGTAGCGAGTACCTGGATCAGTTATCTCACATACTTGAGGTCGTGAAGGAAATATATAGTGGAGTATTAAAAATTAATATGTAGATTGTCCCGAATATGAGACCCACCTTGAAATAGAAAGGCTGAAAGAAAGTAAATGCGTCCTTTTAGCATACCATGTGGTTCATCTCCGCTCATCTTACCTTATGCAATAACTAAGACTTAGCCAACAGTATACGAAAAAAGAGACAGGTGTAAGTTTAATACATTTACTCGTTCATTGGTTAAGTGTCTGCTCAAAAAATTAAAGATTATTTAAACCATGAGTCCCTACAGGACCAAATGTATCCATTAACCCTACCTTACATGGGCTTTTTGGCTCTTCTCATATTGTGGGAGGGGGGGGGGGCTAGTAGGCCCGCGATACTTTGACACACTATAAATTTATATCGGCTAATGCTATTACAAAGATGTTTGGCACGTTTATAGTTTAACTATTTTCCAACAAATCGAAAAAAAACTTCCCCTCCCCCCTCCCCCAATTTTTGTTGCAACCAGCAATAATTTTAGATCACTTGCTATGAAAACTTATGTATTTTGTCATATTAAATATTTCTGAGAACATTATATAGTATTCAGATCTTGAATTGTAATAATTTTGCATGGAGTCATCCATGTTTATGCTTTATAGAGACATTGCTCCAAGACTGAATTAAGATATGTTTAGTTGTTACATTGGTGATTTTAGTGTTCAGTGAAGGCAGTTACCATGTAAGTGAGGGCACTTTAGAGAGTACAGCGGAGGAAAACCATTTCAATCCACCTTATCAAGTAGGCCTACTGAAATTGGCCTTCCCAACTCCTATGATCAATTGCTCCATCCACCTCTGTATCACTTATTTCAATGCTTAGTTTGATGGTGTGCCCCAAGTAGCATCAGCCACAACTACATACCATTTTCTCACTCTACAGTCATTAGCTTCTGGTCTAGGCAGATGCTGTAACAGATGTAGACAGGAAGGAGGGACTGGTTTTTTCAAGCTATAGTGGGGTAACCAAAGTTCAGAAAGTTTGAGTGACTTGAAGTATTGTAAGTAGAAGATTTAGTGTTTGTGCCAGATGGCTTTCTTTCTTTCTCAGTAGAGTTTTATTCCTGGAATAAGAGAAATTCAGAACACATGAGAACAATACTTGCTGTTATGAAGCCTTAGTATTGTTGAATGCAAGCAAGACATTAGCCTTATGAACATTAGCTCTACAAATTTGCACTCAGTCTGAGGTTGTTAACTTGCAAAATGCCTTTTCATGGTGATGGACATTCCCTCTGCCAGGTTATGAGCAATATGTGAAGTCATAGCTGCTCAAACACGAATCTGTAAGTGACATTAGATTATGGCAACTAGCAAAGAAAATGGCTAAAAAGCAAGCTATGTTGGTGTGCTTGTATTGATTGGTAATCCCATCTTGCAGTTAAATAGTGATTATGGAAACATTTAGCTTCTAGATAGTACTAATTTTTATTTTTTGATTTTTTAAGCTGAAGCTGCCCTTGATAGTACCTTAGATGCTAGTATAATTATCATATACACGTGACTTATTTGCATTTGCAAGGTATATTACAATGTACAGAGATTGTTGATATTCCTGAACAATAAGTGGTAGAACACTGTTCACTTATTTATCTTTTTGTTTTATCCATCATAAAATTTTACTATTACACCCCAGCAACAAAAGTTTACCAAATTGGATTTGATACTTGATACAAAGCTTGAAATATGAACTACATTTTTTCAGTTCATGTTCTTCTTAACAAGTATATGAAAGCAATAACCTCAAATGTTCTTTCTTTACACTCAATTGTAGCCATTTGTGGTCACCAGTTTTGCTCTAAATGTGGACTTCCCAGAAAATTACCCACAAGAGGTAAGGAATTATAGAATTTTTGGAATGTAGTAACTTGACTGAGTGAATTAACTTCAGAAAATGGGAAATTTCTTGGTTACTCTTAGGCAGTTTGTAGGAAAAAATCACTAAGCAACATTCCTGTGCTAGGTGTCACAGATATTGGGTAATCTAAGAGAGCTTAAGAGACTGCTGTTGGAAAAAGTAAAATTGTGTGATGTATTGCTCTATGCTTATTTCCTTTTCTCAAAATTGATATGGTTTTAATAAAGTCCATTAATATTAATATCAATTTAATAAAAGTTCCATACTTCAATTTTCCATACAGCTGTTTTGATACATTTGAATAAGTATATAAACAATGGATAGCAGTGAGAAAAGATTGTTGCTCTCCTCAAGACTTATTCCTTGCCAAGCTCAACAGCTCCAAGCTCCTTTTCCTTTTCCACTTTAAATAAAGGGTCAGTAAATTAGGGGGGATATGTTGGTAGGATTGTGTTGATTGGAGGTGTAATAGTTTGGAGGGGTGAATATATTCATGAATAACCTTGCATTGCGGAGGCAGTAGATCCACAGCATACAGCACTTCCTTGATGCCAAGCTGAATCCGGCAGTAAGGCCAGCTGACTCATGCTTAAAACAACAGACTTTGATACAAGCTTTCTAGAAGGAAGCAATGGCTTCCCTGAAGGAGCAAAGCTGAAATTACGAAGAACCATGGAACATAAAGGCTAGAAGGCTTGCAGATCTGAACTTGTTCAACAAATTTTAATGCCATCTTTATGTAACATACCATCTATGTAACATTTTTGAGAATTTCTTTAGATCACCTTTCAGAACAACTTTACTAAAGTTATCTTTGAAAGTAACCATGTTCGTAGTTCTACAAACACAGTTATTTTCAAACATAACATATATTTCTATGATGTTAAGATACAATAGTTCGTATATCAATTTAAATGTCTGAAAAATTATTGAAAAAATATGATTTAAAGAAAGATAAATGAATAGAGGGGGGGGGGGGGGGAGTGATACCATGACATAACTGATACTGATATAGAGCAAAGACACATATAGAGCAGATTTTTTTGGCATATAATAATCATATGCTGAATATTTTGATCTCGTTTTGTATTTTAGTCTCTGCTTACTACTCAGTATTCTAGATTTAATAGGTTCTCTGTATTCCGTATGAATTTTAACTCACATTTTAAAATTTTTACAAGAATTTTGGGATTGTTGTTACAGTTTTTTAGATTTTTACCATGTTTTCTAGATTTGCATGTAACAGATTCATTTTGTTAAACGTTTTCGCCATACACTGATCACAGCAATGATATGGAGAGAAATAAGAAATTAATTATGAAATCTTTTTCTTCATAAAATACAAATTCTTTTTGTTGACCAGCTTCTTTGTTTTGATAAATGTAGTTTCTAAAGTGGCAAGATGAGAAGGAGATCTGGCTCTTGCTAATACCTTAAACAAGTTGTCTTGATTTTCAATCAAATGCCTTCCTATTGCCGAGTCT
>JAAAKM020006971.1:39184815-39261443 GCA_010016025.2 Alatinidae sp. Z8VKAUB7J3
CGTCATCCTTAGTCTTTTCTCTTCTTGTCCGTGGCTTTTTGTTAGTATGTGGCTCTTTGTATGTAAAATTGGTTAACTCGGCAAAACCACAGTAACTGTCAGTGGCATATAGTATAAGCAACTTTTAGAATGGCAATAGTGACCAATTTAAGAAGCTCCGAGCTGCAACCATTATGGGGTCGCCCACAAAAATACGAGCAATTATTTATAATTTAACGAATGATATCACATTGAAAAGTTACTTTGCGGGGGAGAGGGAGGGGGGAATTGGTGTCTACAAGCCTGTCACTTAACTGTTCTTTTGCTAGAGTTAATCTTTCTGAAAGGCACCGTAAGTCGAAGGGATTTTCTAAGTTTTTAAACACCCGCCTACCCATGCACCTCTTTGCGTTTGTTGCCCTCAACTCCGTTATTAAACTTATATTAGGGTTCGGTTGTTGCCGTGCATTATACCTTTTAAAAATAGAGAAAGAGCTTAAATATTAGGGTTTTCCAGGGCCCTTGCTATGTGTGACAATATCTGAATGTGTATCACTAAAACTCCACGATGGAATTCTGGAGTGTCCTAGCCAGTGTGGAATAGAAATAGTTGAAGCCACTGATTCCACAATTGGAAATGGGAATTCTTATGCCACTCTGGCAGTATGGAAGTTCCAAATCCCATTAAAAAGAAATTCTCATGCTAGTCCTCATTCTTTATCCTTACTGAAACTGTTTGGACAGAGGTAGGTATTTTACGCAATGTTTCCCTCGGACAGTTTAAACAATGGGGTAATGACCTGACACGAATTGGCAATTGATTTTCAATTAGCAGCTGCTTATCAGGACAATTTCCTGTTACGTGATAGCAATAGATTTGTCTGAACGACATGAGAAAAAGTTGTCACATGTGTTCAATACTACAAACACAACATGAGGTCCAACAAAGGAACAAAGGATTTAGGGGAAATTGTAGATATACAGCTCCTACCTTAAAGAATTGACCTGGTAGCCACAGTGTTGGCATACCCAAATATGGCTACATTACGATTTTCACAACAGGGTACGCACAACACAAAGATTTTTTTCCAAAGGGGAAAGGGTACTTTCCCACTTGGAATAAATAACGCAAATTTTTTATTTAAATCAAATTTTATGCCTGATCCAATGAATGTTGGTATCCTTCGCTACTTCGAAATATTTATTTTACAGCTGCAAAATCTGGAAGATTTCAGACTTCCCGTGCTTCCTTACTATTCATACATGATTTATACATCAATCGGTAGACCCTGATGAGAAACACCCGAACTGGAAATAGTTTGAAAATATGCAAAATGCTGGGGAATCAAGCCACCATCTACAGTAGTTCTTAGTTTTAAGAAATTAATCATAGAATTGAAGCAATAAATTCTACCACAAACCCATCAATACCTACTGATTAGTGCTTCAGTCATGCATGTACAATAAGAATTCCCTGGGCTCAAAACACCCCCTAAATCGTACCTCGTAATCAATCACCGTTACTTTCCTGTTTGTTCAGTGTGAATACAGTAACCTCAGGCCAGACATTTCCCTTGTTTTCATTACGTTACGACCAGCAGCAATCGAAAATTACGGCCATCAGTTTCATTGGCGAGCTATTTAATGTTTCCATGTCGTTTGTACGACAGACAGTTCATTAACACGAAAAGGCGTCACCTCAATAAAAAGGCCTCACCAGTGTTAACCATAATTTTGAAAATTGTACCTCTTAATTAAAAAGCTTGTATTTAAAGACGCAATTCGTGATGAAAACTGTGTAGGAACGGTAGGCACAGGTCCTGGCAAGTCCACGGATTTGAAATGTGTCCCGGGAAGTGCTGCAAACTGCCAGGGTTTTGTTATTCTTTGGGGGAACAAATCCTCTAGAAATCCTTTAATTTTAAACAATGTTTGCTCAAAAATTTTTTTTACCGTGTGTTCTGTAATGACTTTTCATCATGTTGTTCCGTCAGATATGCTGCATAAGTTGCCTCTGTGTTGGTGTACCCGTTTCTCCGTTATTATTTACCATATTATAAGTGTCTCGTAGCATGTAAGGTTCACCACCATTGATTATGAAATCATGTGAACTGAGACAATGTTCATACCAAAATTAGATATCCCTGCTCGCATCACCCCCCTCTCATAAATTCCAGTAGCATAATAGCTAAAGATGGGTCTTCCGAAAGCTTCTTAGATGTGAAGTATAATTGCTTGCAACTATCTGTACAACAACGCCGTAATAAAATGAAGTTTCAAGATGTTCACTTAAAATGACCTTTATCCCCTGAAAATTAGTCCCTCTAACGCTTTAGGCATATTCACGCGCTGCTTATAAACATTGTTATAACACATGATTAAATCAACCCCAAATAAATGAAAATACAGAAGAACAGCATGTCATGTCTAAATGAAGCTATAAATGTCACTTCCAATATTAAAGCCAATAAACCACAACCGTTAAAACTGACTACTTTGTCTCTGATCTTACCTTCAAACTCCTCTGAACAGAAAGCAAAAAGTAAATGGCTTGACAGAATAAATACAGCTAAATCCATTATCCAGCAAGAAAATTACCATCGTGATTTAATTCTAATCTCCTGGCGATCGAAGTGGAACTACTGCACAGAACTCCATAACCAGAACTCAGAACAAAACCAATAACCTATTCTGTTCTCGATAATAAGGTCTTTCCTAACGCTTCCTAACGCTAAACAACATCTTCCCAATCTCAACTGAAGTTATCGCTTTGCCTTTGAATGTCGAAGCTTCAGTCTTTTACGATAGGATACAATAAACGTTCGAATTCTGCGCTCATTTGATGTTCACTTTGAAACGCAGCTAGGTGCCCGATTAACGACCGTGAATTGCTTTCTTGTGAAATAATAACAATTTATTCCTGTTGATCACAGCGGTCGAGATATAGTTCAAAAATGATGTACCTCATCAGTCAATATCACAGCCAACACAGACATATGGTCTGCCAAAGCATGTGTAGCTGATGCTTGATTGTGAAAAACAAACTCCAATTAACCACTAGGATCTTCACAGAAAATCGATTTTACGGCTCAAGCAAGTTCCGCTACAAACAGTTAACCAGGATAACACACGCGTCAAAAAACTGTGACCTTATCTCGTGCTAAAAATTAATTCTGAAAAGCGGCATTTGAATATGAAGCGTCTGGTGTAAAAATATTTTAAAGAATACGAGTTAAAAGAACAAAGTATGAATATTCAAAATGAATTTCTCATTGATACCAGGTCAACAATAGGGCGTCGTTGCTTAGTAACGTCTTTGAATGGAACAACGGCCAAAGTCATTCAAATCTTACAGCTAAACAAACACCCTACCTGCCTGAAGTGTTATCCCGCGTGCTTCACTATCAGCTGCGATTCCGCCAGTCTTGGTGAATGCCTGTATTGTCACAATGTAACTGTGAAATTCTTCCAGCTTGGACACTGTTGCTGTGAGTTTGCTTGTCGTTGTACTCAAATTATTTTTACTTTTGTCTTCTATTGCGAGACGGTACAATACTTTATAGTATACCACTCCATTTGGATGTGCAGGTGGAAGCCAGGATACTGTGAGTGATGTTGCCCCTCTCCTAGTTATCGTCACATTTCTCGCTGGACTTGGGGCTGAAAACCAGAAATACATGTAAATTATTTCATGGGCACGTAGCATAAATTTAGAAACAAGTCTCTAACTAACAGACTACAAATAGTTTAACTTTTTAGGTATGAGAAAACAAGGGAAGTCAATAGTTTAAAAAAACCCACTAAAAGTCAAAAAAGCTCATATAGATAAAAGAGCAAAGCATGCCGTAAAATAAACTTTCAATCAATAGCGTCATAAGAAGTAGGCATTCAAAACTTGATTCCATTAAATATTACCCCAAAATCACCATCCCTCACCATCTTTCTCTTTATCTATCAGCACCTCCCTTTACGTCAGATGCCTTCTCAGATGATTTGTTTTCCCTACCTTGTCTTTTAGTGGGACCAAAACAATGCTAAACCAACCTAATGTGAATTACAGATAACACAGAACATCATGTTCCAATTTTATCTACCAACGTAATGTAACAAGTATGTCTAATGATAAAGAACACTACAAATTTTATACATCAACCTTCAGGAAAACCTAGTCAATAATCTGGAAGATATTGGCCCACAATCAAAGGACATATTCGAGGCAACGAAATTTTTGGGTCCCTCCGGAAAATCGATACTCTCTTGAACCTATATGAAATCTCAAGATAATATGTTTGCTGTCCCTCTCTTCCCCCTTATGCAATCGATGCTTCTAGTGTTACCGACCGCCTACTTGCATAGGATAATGCACCCTAGTGTGATGACGTAACCGTCCTTCTGACACTTTTCAACGCAGGAACTACTTGCAGATCTGGGTAACGTAAGACATAGAAGAACAACAAATACGCGATTGCGTAACATTTGCCTTTCAGGTCAGAATTCATACGTCTCTTCATGAACAAAAACCTCACTTTGCACACCTATATGAACCTGCAAACTAGACCTTGTGGTGACTGGTGCTGGCCACAAACGAAATCTGATTCATAACCCCCTGACGACGACTATGACGAAGACTATTGCATGATTCGGGTAGACTTTACTCTACCTTCAGGGGGAAACATTGATTTCAGTCCTTTGTATGGAAAATATCTATCAGAATAGCATGCAACTTTTATCCACAAAATGTTGATTGTGGTTATCTGGGTTACAAACGCATTGACATTGGCTATAAATGTTTCATGAATTTACTACGCACTAGAATATTCTGATGCATAACAAGCATTCCAATCTAACAACTTCATATTACTTCTATCTTATCTATATATATATCATTCTCAATTATGTATACGTTCATTTACCTACTGTTTTCTTATACATTTGTTCATTTTTTACATTTATTAATCTAACAGTGAATCAATTTATTGATTGATTGATACACATAGTTACCCCTCTACTTAACACTTAACTGATTTAATGATCGATTGATTAATCGATAAATTGGTTGAAAAGTTGATTGTAAAGTATTTGACATATTGACTGATTACCCGATCGATCACTTGAGCTGACCACTAACGTTATCATAGATTAATAAATTCATCAATTGATTAGTTGCCTGAGAAATCGATCGATTGCTTAGTTAATTAACTTAATAATTACTTGATTTCTCGATTTGTGAATTGATTGAATGACTGGTGGATTGATTGACGTACTATTTGATTTATTGATAAAAGATCAAATGTCCTTAAAGAATAAGAAACAAAGTAAAAGTAAAAGAACGCATGATCGCATGACATACTACCCCGAAGAAAGGAATAAACAATTATATCTCTTAACTCTTTTGTGCAAAATTACGTCGGCTTAAATAAAGCTATCAAACTAATATTTGCTACCAAAAACGATAATGGCGAAGCTATTAACTGAAAGTGTTTCCGAAACGTTAAAAAATGTAATGTATATGGCACTGCCTGCTGAGTACATCTATATCTATATCTACATCTATATCTATACCTATCTGTATCTATATCTATCTGTATCTATATCTATATAGATAGATAGATTGAGAGATAGACAAATATACATGCACGCGTATCCTGACACAAATGATAACGAAACGTTAAAGAAAGTGCATATTTCTTGAATTTTTTTCTGCATGAATTTCATCTTATATTTTCAGCATTCCATGTAACGATGCTAAAAATATGTGTTGATATATGTAGACATTCATACGTTATATATACATAGGGTATATACATATATATATATATATATATGTATATGCATTTTTATCTTTGAAAAGCGGTATGGATTTTATATGGTATACAGTGGCTACAACACTTAACAAGCACAAAAATTTAACGAAATTTTTACAACATACAAAATCCTTAATAGAAGATGCTATTGTATGGTAGTCATGGCATTCTATTACGTGCTTTAACAGAATAAATACCCCCACAGCACCGAATTCTAACAGCACGATAGGGTAAGCAAAATACAGCAACGTTTCTTCCTTCTTCAGAAAGCAACGTAATGGCTTTGCAAAAACAAGTGTTCGCGATCTAAATACATATTACAATGTAAAACCACCAAATGAAATTCTACCTTGTTTCAACCCCAACTGTCTACTGCATTGCTTTGCAAACCAATATCAGATAAAAACCGAGTTGAAACTAACCTCTACAATTAACATCAGAGCATGATACTCTTCCCGTCTAAATGTATTTCCATTACCTGAAGATTTGACATAAACCGCTTATTAACCCCTACCTCCTAAATTCCGTAGTAAGGTTCTTCCAGTCTGTTAAACAAGAACGTTTTCGAAGGTATTATCTCACATGGGCAGCGATAGGAAATCTCCCATCTTTTCTTATAACTAAATAAAATACAAGGATGGTAGACCAAAGTCATTTCACTATACAATACTCTATTTTCAGACACAGAGGTTCAGTTTCCCATTACTGTAATAAAGAAAATCTCATAGAAATAAATTATTGTTAACCTTACTGTTTACAAGAGATGTTCATTGACTTCAGATTCGTTGTTATAGAACTGCTTTAACTTTGTCTGTTTGATAACAGAAGCACTTGATTTCCAAGCAAATGCAACTACCGAAGTCCTCTGCCTTTCTTTGTAATTACAGTCTGTCTTGTTAATTAAAACCCAAGCATGTTACAGTATAGAATGACCGACAGGTGGTATTGCGTGGCAGGAACCAAGAGGCTTGTCATAAATTAGTGGCAAAACATCAACAAAATGTCTTACGATGGTACTGTCAATGTGCAGATCCTCGATGTTCAATAGTACAGTACTGGACTCGCCTCCCTAAGATATAGACTTCACCTCAGTATCGGCTCGTCTATGTTAAGGAAAATTTATTGGTGTTCGTTCGAGGCGACAGCTTGACTACGGCTCATAAAGCTGATCGCTCTAATACGATTTGGCAGCCAAACATTTTCATCCCTTTACTAGTATCAGAGTAATCACGGAGATATTTTACTCCCATCCAAGCAACTCAAATATACATATTCATCAAGAAATAAAAATTCCTTCGGGGCAAGGAAAATATTTCAATTTTCATTCCTCGGTCTCTGAGTTAGAATCTGCTTTCACTTATTCCGTGCCATTTCATTTTTTACTCTAATGTCACACACCTACTCTTACAATGTATATAAATTCAAATCCATTGCAGATAAAACTGGTAGATAAGATGTATGAAGGTATTGTCATTGAGAAACTTGCACCGCTCTTTTACTTACGTGTTCTCTCCTCAAAGTTTCAGTTCTCCATACGGAACCAATGTCAGAGATGCAAATCTCGTTTGAACGCCGAGTGAACTTAAATCTACTCATAAATCCATTATTTGATTATGGTTTTAGGAGAGAGGCTTGAAAATTGTAACAAAAAGATTACAATATTTGCGATTTGCTAGAACAAGTAAGCCCTCAGTCACGCGCTCACAGTTATCTCTGATCAGTTAATTCATCAAAACATAGGGGTTGACAACATGGTGGGTTTACGGGCTCTATTGCCCTTGGATCTTTTCATGTATTACGGATTCCTTTTTCTCAACTCGGGGTGCCATTACCGTAAGCTTCTACTGAACCGTTTATTAGTGCTAAATTCCTGCTGGAAACAGGGGGTGGGGGTATTACATCACACAAGACTTAACCAACTATTCGGAAAGTTCTCCTGCTTATCGGCATAACCTAAGTTAAGTTGTTAAATTGAAATCACGTTTAATATGTTTGAAAAGTTATGATGCATGCAAGTTTAAGTTTAAAAGAAGATAAAAAAGCGTCGAGTAATAGATTCACAACTACTTAATGTTCTCACCGACCGTAAGGCCTTCGTCTTTTTATCTTACTCAATTTCTCCTTCACCCCAGATAATAGCTGTAGTCAGTGTCTGGTGAAAACGCTTAGCAACTCCCAATTTACTACTTAACGCTTTTCGCCTTTACTATGCTCTACATACAGAAAAGTGAGTTTCGGCAGAATGTTTTCTCTGACCAACTTATACCTCTAACCTGCTGTCCGCTTAATGCCTTCTACTACCATTAGCAACTTTGGGGGTAAATACTGGGTATTTTGAGTATTAATATATGATTTTTCTTAGACAAGTTGTATGGGCTCTCTTGAAGATTGACATGCTTAAACTGACCATCACGCAAGAAAAAATTGATACAAAGCAGACTTGCATTTTCCAGATGGGGTGCTCGGATTGTCTCAAGGTTCATTTGTAAGACTCTAATTGGTTATCTCTCGCGTGCTTATCAAATTTTCCATCACCGTTATGAGTACTTATTTAATCTTCTCGTTATCGATCATTGAATCGTAATAAGCAAAATTTAGTGAAAGATTTATATGTTTTGCCTAATAGTCATAGACTCATTCAAGCGCATGATGTTGGGCGATTCTACCTCATGAACACTTAGGCACTTCAAAACTTTTCAACTTTCTATATATTTATATTGGGGGTAGGGGGAGCAGGGGTTTTTAGGGAGGGGTTCTTATGGGGTCATTACTAGTGAATACCCTTTCGTTAACAAGACAGATAAGGTTGAAGTTATTTTTTAAAATCTAATAATCTAAGAAAAACGTTTCTTTTCGCCCTTGTTTATTCGGTCCTATTTAGCCCCAACGACGACCTACTTGCGGATGATGACGAGTAGGTTAGGGATTGACGTGAACCAGATGAAGAGGGGCGCTTACAACCGCCTGGGACATTGGGCAAACGCGTTGCCATAAAATAAAAAAGCAGAATATTTCCTGCTGCACCGGTGTTTTCACTGACTACAACTAGTAGTATATCCATCAAAAACAAATTTGATCTCCTTCTTTACTACGCTCTAAGGTTTACTAATAACATCTTATCTAATTTCAAACTTAAATCAGATAGTTCATCTTGTTACCTCTAAAAATACTCTACCTTCCTCCCCCTCCCCAAAGCCCATCTCCTCTTCTAGTTTACCAAAAACTACAGTACTCTCACACCAGCAACAGTCACAACTAGCTCGAAAGCAAAAATTCTTTCGGCTTTTTCGACGACAATGAACGTCACTGTTCCTCAAAACTTCAAAATATTAATATTTTATTGTCTGACCTCGCCAAGTAATTGATTTATGTAACACTCCAACAGCTTTCACTGAAGGAAAGGTCGCGAACGATGTCATGGTAGCAACAGTAACTTTAAACTTTAATAAGAAATTTGTGTATTGATCAAAAATGTAGATAGGGACCCATCCACCCAATGAGTTCATGCTGAAACGTATTCACAATATTCCTTACTAATTAATCGAGGCGAAGAGGCAACTAATTAACGAAAACGAGGCCTTCAGTCATCCAGAGAATAAAAACGAGGATACGACTCTAAAACAATAATTTAGTACCATTATTGCCACCTTTTCTATGATAAAACTGTTTAACATTCTGGATATAAAAGAAGGGAAGTCAGTATAACATATATTGATGCCGTGCCACTTCGTTACTTATAAATATATTAAAGTGATGCATATGACACGCTTTAAATTATAATATCCTCTTAACTTTTTAAGTAAGTTGTCCTCACTGAAAATGTGAAGTGTTAATAAAAACACCTAAATATTAGTTAACAGCTGCATACAAATAGAATATACAAACAGTTATTAATAATTCGGAAATTATAGCATATTGTATAAAATTCGAATTGGAGCGCTACGGGGTCAATGCTAATTCTTTGGGCAGATCGTATTTTTGTTTACAAACTCCTAGTTGCGTCGTGAAACGTTCTCCCCATGGTTCATACTGGACGTCAAATTGATTTTGAATTTACGTTTACAGCAGGTTTATTTGCGGTTTCGTCGCAAAGGATATATATTTTTTCTCCTATAATTATCTCATGTGAACAGGACCTTACATAAAAGGGAAATCTAAACTCTCTCTTTAGAGTCTACTAGCTTCGTGTACACTTCGACCACTGCGCCATCTCTCCTCCTAATGAGCCATTCATATTTAACAAACAAATAGTCTCTTTCTGAAACTCCAAGAATTTTGATACACAATGCATTGTGGGATTGGTAGGCAACGAATTTATAAAAACAGAGCACGTCGTGTACTGTTCTTACAAAGTTCATATCAGCGCTGTGACTAGCTCTATAGCACCATCAAGTGTCCAGGGAAAAATAACGTGAATAGCCAGTTTCAAGAAGGCATAGCGTTTGCCTTAGTTCGAGTGGACAGATACACAGCTACGAAATTATACACGGGCAAAGTTGACAACAAGCAAGCGAAACTATTGCGGAAGTCGCTTAACAAGCTACTGAAGTATTACTTGACTCTTTTCAGGATAACATGAATCTACTCCTGAAGTATAACTTGAATCCTATACTCCTTTTTAGGTCTACTTCTAACGCCTACAAGACTTGGCTGCCAACAACCTTAGCCACAAGAAGATAAGAAACACACGCCACTACCAAGTCTGTCAGATTTCTACTAGATTCATGTACTGTCGTGTTAAATTCCTTTCCCCTGTATGCACCAGTGAAATTTCTCCGCCCGGATTAGGTTTTAAATACTGTTTGATACGATAAAGGTCTGTTGAGCAGGCTTTGAATGAGGCGGTTTGTAAGTAGACGGGTGAGGGATTTGACGAGCACGAAGATACTCTCTGCCAAAGTTCAAGAAAGGACGAACTAGAAAGCTGACAAATAACTATCCATGTTGCCGAGAGAGGTGGTTGAAGGGTTTCACCGAGAGATAATTACATGAAATCCATCCAGTTCGATTTGTAGCAACCATAATGACAAGTGTTGTGGCTTGTCTCCTGCATAGCATTGTACCGTTGAAAAGACCTTCTGCCCCTATAAAACATCCTGGACTGCTGAGCACTAAAAATGCCCATAGCAACATATGAGGAAAACTAACAATATGTCCGCCGTCATTTTCTTTTTCTTATTTAATCATTTCAGTCTTAGAACAGGGTCTACCTGAAATCTCGTGAAGCTCCCAATTTTGCCCAGTGTAAATACATGACATTTCATCCCCTAATCTAATGTATAAAATCTATTATAATTCGGCCTACAAAGAAAGCAAATATGCTCATAGCACTATGCATTGAAGTAGTCTATACACAATTTTAATATATCAGACATAATTAATTGTTGCAAAATTTAACTTTTTAAACCCTTAAACCCAAAACTTTAGACTACTTTATTGACGACTGACTTTGCTTAATATTTTCGCCAGACACTGGTTTCCTCAATCATCGAGAGCACTTTTCTATCAGTGGGATCTAGGGATCCCCTTAGGGATAGTTGAGACTTTAATGGGGGTAAAATCGAAAGGAGGGGTCCTTGGGTGTCCAAAGCTGATAGAATGTTTCATAGTTTTTCTTACCTCAATATACCAAAAACATGCAATCGAATACGTAAGTACTGTGCCCGTTTACTCCCGCGGATTTATTATTGACTGTTTATGTTACTTGGGGATTGTTCTAGGATGTTACCAATCACCTGCTTGGTTCATCTTTTGTTTCCAAAATGGAGACGGGAAAGGGGGCTAGGAAAGGTGACGACATTTTATTATAATGTGGGCGTTTTCTTATACAAGTCTACCATTGAAAACATAAAAACTAACAACTTGCAAAAGTTGTAAAGTTCCAATGATTTCTGTAAATTCAAAGACTTAAATGACAAACCAAAAATGTTTGGTATAATAGCGAGAGCAATGACCCCTCTGTAACTTCGGTAAGGCATCTAACCTGTTTCGAGATCGCATTTCACGAACATGGTATTACAGTGTAGGAGTGTAGGAGTGTAGGAGTGTAGGAGCGTAGGAGTGTAGGAGCGTAGGAGTGTAGGAGTGTAGGAGTGTAGGAGCGTAGGAGGGTAGGAGTGTAGGAGCGTAGGAGCGTAGGAGCGTAGGAATGTAGGAGTGTAGGAGTGTAGGAGTGTAGGAGTGTAAGAGTGTAGGAGTGTAAGAGTGTAGGAGTCTGCTAATAACGATTAAAAGTATGTATAGATAGTGAAGGATAGTCTACACCTAAACAGATACAATGCAGTTAATTTCCTACTAACAACAGACGTTACGAATGAGCGCTAAGTAGAAAAAAATTATATGGTTATCGTGACCATGTTTGAAGACCAAGGTAACGACAAGCAAAAAATGTAACAAAAGCTTCCATCCATAAGTGCATCGGTTCTACAATCAGACTGAATCTACTTTATTAAGGATTTGAACTTTCCACTGCGCCCTCTCCAATTCCAACAAGAATACGAAACAAAGCTAGTTTCGCTAAAAATATATGTACCATACTATTCTGTACTCGCCTGATTGACCAAATGCAACTTACAGTGCGAAGTTCTGCTATCACTTGTCACAAAATTAATGTGTGAAGTTTGTAAACCGAGCTTGGTTGATAAATACAACATCTGTCTCAAAGCAATATAGCATGGAGTTAGTATCTCTACGCCAATTTTTCACACAACACAATTTCTGAAAATCACTGTGTTAGAAATGTGTGATACGCCTTAGCAGTTCCCTCGTACTCCTCCTTATTGTTTCTTAAATTGAACAGTGTGAAGCTTGAAAGCCACACCCACAGATAAATCTAACTTGTTTTCTACCATTGCCCCTCCCTATTTCTGCACCTCAGCGAGTTGATTCTCAAGTAGAGTATATCGTTTCAAAGGCACTACAGCAGTACGGAGGCTTACAACACTAGGTTTAGCAAATCTAAAACCTTAGCTCAACAACTTTTTTTCATTGGACCCTTAACTTGATTTTACGATCAAAATATGGTCTTATCCATTAAATGAAATCGCGGGCAGCCAATCGACAGGATTTCCCACTCTAAAACTCTCATGTATTTCCCCTCGACAAAATTCTTCATCATGTGACATTGAAAATAGCTGGTTTTCTCGTGTTTGCTGAAGTTATTTGCCCCGAGGCTTTCCATATTTCACAAAGTACAGTTCTTTTAAATTTCTGGAATCTCTCAGCTGTACACACAAGAATGGGTTTTTAATTACGCGCGAAACTGAAAGAATGAAATGTAGGGTGATTCGCTCAAGCTCTCCAAACAAAAGGATTTTGCATCATACAAGCCCCTTTTATTAAAATATGAAAGTCGTCTATAAAAATCAGAAAACGAATGGATTGTCACTCAACTTTTGTAGAGCCAAGAGTCCAATCAAAAATCCAGTCATTTGGCAAAGCCTTAAAGAAAGGAAGCAGCCGTGCCGTCCTTGCTGCTTTTATTAGGAAAGTTTTGTAGAGGATCAAATGCAAAAGCTTATACGAAAGAATAAAAGATGCGCCTGATTAAATGCAGCGTGATATTGTATCATTACGTAATAGCTGTTTAGTCCAGAAGAATAAGTCAAAGTCCAGATTAAAAAGGATAAGGTCCAAGGGTGTTATCTGGACCGTTAATCGACACATCCCACAAGCAATGTACAAACAAATAGTTATCGTCTTAGTACCTCTGAATACAAATAATAAACAAACAGACATGATTTTTGGACACCAACCAACAACTTCTTATGGGGGGCTAATAACAACGAGTAAAGATTACGTTATTTTTCGTTACATTCTTTCTACGTTCTCACTTAATTCCCACTGTTTACCGCAGGTACCTCTGCACAGCAAGAGAAGACGCAAGAGGCCTTACAAATGCATCAACCATTTCAATTTCCGTGTAATACCACTTGTATCACATCGTAGGTCGACTCGTCGTCATTTTCAAGTTTAAAAGTATTTCATAAATAAACATATATTTACATCAAATCTATTTATATATCTATATCTATATCTATATCTATATCTAAATCTACATCTATATCTACATCTACATCTATATCTACATCTACATCTATCTCTATGTCTACACCTATGTCGATATCTATATCTATATCTATATCTATATCTATATCTATATCTATATCTATATCTATGTCTATATCTTTATCTACATAAATAGCCAACATTCTCCTAAGCGTAAAAAAAGTTATATACAACTCATAAAGTACACATTTTCATTAACATATCGATACTGATATTGTCGTAACGTCAATGAAAATGTATATATATAATGTATATATATAATTCTCAAAGAGTGGAGCATTACCACAATAGCTTGCAATTAAACGGCGCTGACCGGATTCGAAACCGGGACTGACTGACTGACTAACAGGAAAGCTCACCCAAATCACTCACAAGTAACTATGATTTTGACACGTTGGGTAATTGTCACATTTTCATTTGTTTAATCATTCCTTACTCGAAATAATCGCTATCAGTTCTGTTCTTCATATTGTTTCTATTTTGTTTTTACTAAATATTTGTCTCTTCCACAGCTACTTTTGGAGGCACCAGACGACATTTTGTGTTTTCAGTTTAATCCATCTGATCCTGATATTGTTGCAGGGGGTTGCATTAATGGGCAGGTAAGAGTTTGAACTGTAATTGTCAGTTATTCGAAGATTTTAAATATTATTCATGCTAAATAGGGTATAAATTTTGGATCTTCTTATTTAATTCAAAATCGTTTCAAAACGATTGTTTTACTTTTATTATGATATCGATTAGTTACATTAATTTTTTTTAGCTTTGGGTCGCCACTATTTAATTTTCTCAAACATCAGCATATAATGGGCACCTTGATCACGAACCATGCATGTAACAATATGGTTCCATTCTTAACAAGAAAGCACCAATGGCCGAATAATGTTCTAGGTCTAATGTTCAAGGAGCCGTAAATGATAACCTTTGAGTTTGAAGCCAAAAACTACGGCTAAAACGTTTACAGTATAAATGTATTGGAGGAAAACAGTTTGGCAAAATGCAAAGTAGTACATTGTTTTGTTTATTCTGATTTCCTGTATAAAGTTATTTCCTTATGTCACAATGCCAGGAAAATGTAATTTATTTTAAAACTCCTTATTTGAAATTTAGAAATTTATTTCAGGAAGTTATGGGAAAAGGTGTTTCCCTGATTAAGTTTGGTTCAGTATCTAAGGTGGCGGGCCTTCGTATTGCACACGTTACTGTATTGATATATAAATTTTTTGGTACTTTCACCACCTTTTTTTTCGTGACAATAAGTCTCAGGTCCTTTCGCCCTATTTTCACGGAAATCACTCGTACTATCCGGTGTTTTCTCATCTTTTTTTACCTTATACGTTCTCTCTTCTTCAATCTTAATTTGTCCATCCTTCTCTATACGGTCTTACAGTTGCTGCCTTTATTACATACTGCACACGTTTCGTTATTCTTACTTCTGCCCCTCCATATGAGCATTTCATTTTTTCTCACTAGGTGCAAGGCCCCAACCACTCCAATATTTTTGAAGTATCAACATTTCTATTCCCATTGCTCTCTACTTGCACATATCTGGGTTTTATTTTCTTTTTCTGTGGTTATTGACCTTTTCCCGCTTATTTTGTCAAATCTGACAATCACCACTTTTTTATGTTGCTCTTTCTGCTCACGATGTAACCCGAGTCTCCCCAATTAGAGAAAACATTTGTCGCCGCTTTCAAAGTATATTTATCCCGTTTTGGTGGAGTGTTACTTTGAAGTATTATTTGCGCATATTCCTCGGATGCTATTCACTTCTAGATTGTTCTCTGGGATATTAGTAAACATAATGAAAGACTAAAAAATCATCGCAGTCAGGCACAAAGTGGAAATGCCAAGAACAGCATCTTGAATACGTTGGTAAGTAACTACTTTACACACTTATTTGTGTCTTTTGATTCAAGTTCCTTCAGCGTAAGATTTTCCTACGCTTTGTCACCTTCATTTATGCCCTCTACTCATTACCATTGATTGATAGATGGTATCCTTCATTTCTTTAAATTTTTGCGTACAACGTTAAACGAATAGCATCTAATTATGAAGATAAGTGCCCAGCACAAGGCGCGGAGGTGAAACATAATGACAAAACATAATATGATGAGCTTTCGGTGTATTCTACCACCATCCTCGAATCAATTAATTACAAGATATGACACACGTTCGATTAAGACCATAACATAAACAATGGAATACATTAACAACTAACAAGAGACATACGAGAAGAGGGGAGGGGAATAAAAGCATCTATAATATAATATATATATAATATATAATATAATATAATAGCATCTATTATACAACTTCTCATGACCTTAATTGCACCAGATACGTTTTAGCAGTAGTTAGTAAAACATGCATTCAATGATTTCAAGCTTTCGTACTATCATATCTGATGTTCATAAAAAAGGACTGAGAATGTTGTAAAAATCTTATTGGTTGTCCGCTCTTTATAATCCTAACTCCGGTATGCGCAACCGCTGATCAATTGCACAAATACAAAAATAATATCAGAAATACCTCAATAAAAGTGTTTGGTTTGCATGATAAATTAACCGGATATGTCGTTAACAGTTTATTCTACATGCACACGTTTCTTACCCTAAATCTCATCGGAAACAAAAGTTATGTTTCTCAGTGTATCTAAGACGATTATGTGTGTTATATAAGTGAAGTCATTTCCATTTCTAAAAGCTGTTCATCGATCACTATTTATTAATAATGCTGTTGTTGTAGTTAGACTAAATTATAACTTGTGGATATACAGAAAACTTGTTTTATATATTTACCGACACACTGTTTAACCAGCACAGTAACGTAAATAGCCAGTAGCAGGCGTTACGGTGGAATTATCTACCCAAGAAAGATAGTACTTTCGTGGTTCAAAATAGAAGCGTAGATGTAATTTTCTCTTGTCTTTGTTTTAAATGACCGTCATTGTCAAATTCAAGTTTAGGTAGAGCTTTACCCTCATCTTCCTTTAACGTGTCCGCCCTCTTCAGGTATTTCATGTCCACCTTCTTCAGGTTTTTTATGTCCGCCTTCTTCAGGTTTTTCGTGCCCGCCTTCTTCATGTTTTTCGCGTCCGCCTTCTTCATGCTTTTCGTGTCCGCCTTGGTATTCCCCCTTTTCTAGCATTCTAATCGTTTTCTTCCTCTTGTTGCATTTAGCATTCGTAATCACTATTATTGTGATTAAGCGTACGGTGATAAAGTTTACAAATCAAAAGATAGTCATGTTTTTTTGGTTTGAATATGTACGGTTAGTACTCTACGAAGCGGAATATGTTATGAGGCTAAAATTTCTTGTGTGTCATAAAGTTCAACGTCTGTCATTCACAATTAAAAATTGAAAACTTCTTCATTGATGGTATTCCCGTTGCCTTTGATAGCCCATATTTTTCGACTGGGATAAAGAAGAAAGGTCACCCACAGTACGGTATTGTGCAGTCTCTAACATTGAAAATAGTCATCGCATGGCAGTTAGTGACATTATCTGGTTACCAGATCACATTGAGGTACGTAATAATAATTTCCCACATTGCTTGACAGATTTGAAAGCTCGATATTATTGTTTGCAGCAAGTCTATACCTTAATTTTGATGTTATAACATCATTATATGAAGGAGTCACAAAAGTGCTTCTTTTATTTTTCTATGAATTTCGAAAATCTTATGACACTGAAATCGCAAATTGTACTTTCATGACCATTTATGCAAACATAAACAGTCAGGCGCAACGGCGCTATTGCTTAGATGAAGGACTAATGTTACCAATAATGATTTGCGGAGTTAACAGGATACATAAATAACGCTCGTTTCCACATCATTTGGAAGGACACTCACTGAACCTTGTTAGGTTTCACACATAACAGCTGACCCTGGAGTCTTCAGGTTGTGCGACACCGTCCATCTGTTACTCCAGATTTTGTTGGCCAGCTGTGCAGCATTCCCAGAGTATGTAGTCTAGCTGTGCGGCATTTTCAGACCAAACAGCATGGCCTTTGATCATCCTCGCATTAAATAGTTAACTTTCCTACATCCCCATGTTATGCAGCCCTGCCCCTCCGTATCTTCCTGCAACATCATTCATGCTGGACGTATAGCATCTCTAAGTTATAAATTTTTTATCCTTCACAGATTATATTATTTTGTTTTCCGGTGTCTTGAGGCTGTGTACCCGACCATTAAGCACCATCGGGTTACGCAATGCTTACCTTGAAGTCCGTAAGATTATTTTAATAAGAGAGATTTAGATGCATTTGATGAAAGCCCTGATCATACAAGACACATAGCAATGCCTTTCCTATTCAATACCATTCTCCAGTAAGTTTATATCTATTAAATGTGTTCCCTTATTTACTAAGAAAGAAGATAAAGATAATTCCATGCCCTTCAATCGTACCTAGAGTCTCTAGGTCCATCTAATATCGTTTGTGCTATCATCATCGTCAGTGATCAATTTTGGGGGCGTTTTCTCTCCCGACTGTCTATGACAAATGATGCATCGAAGACATGATACTAAGCCTCAGTTATAGGTGTTGTTTTGTTGACGCGACGGGACATCGCAACTAAGTAATTAACAGAGACGGTCAAGGTTCCCTTCCTTTGATACAGAGACAATTTTTAACGATACAACAATCTTGTTTTTCAAGCATAGAGATCAGATTTCCTTTCAAAATATGAATAAAGTACACTTTCGAGCACTCTGTGCATTAAAATATAGACTATGTAATGATCGAAACCCGTAAGGGGCCCCCGTTGCCCTCATATTACTGAAAAAGCTATGTATTGACCTCTAAATCGGCCCTTGAATCGTGAGAGAATCCTCATGCAATGCCTCAGATCCCTATTCAAACATGGTACCAAAACAGAGCAATGGGGGCCATTTATCGTAGAAAATGTATAGCAGACCCCAGTGTCTCCCAATCTCCACGATTCTCCTTGTAATTTGTTTTTCTTTTATGTGAACATAGACTAGTACCAGAACACCTCAGCATATATCTTTGTTATTTACATTGCCTCTGAAGTATCGCAAAAACTCGCTTTAGATCGCCGTATCATCATCTCAATGTTTTTCTGCTTGTTATTCCTCTTGTTTTCATTCCTTATGTATTGCATATGACGAGCAGTGTTTATAGAGGGTAATGGTAGGCCCATCTTGTCCTATTCTTTCTTTTTCGATCAATGCGCGAGTTATGGCTTTTGCGCTGCCACGAATAGGACTATGCGACATACAAGCTATCTGCTGAAGGCCTATAAGACATTGGCGATAATCCATCCAGGTTCAGAAATTCATAAGGTTACATTTATTACCTACTTATTTGCGTTGTAAGTTTAATTATACGTCGGTCTTTATTTCTTGCTTCAATTTATTAGTTTTTTTATAAGACATTTTAATTTTCTGCATCTGTGGATTCTTTAATAGGGAGTTTTTCTGCTTTTTCTATAGGGACACCCTCATTTTTTCCTTTTCGTCCGTAGTATCTTTAAGATGTTATGTAACAACCACATTATTACCGCTTTTAGAGTAATAACCCTGTTATTTACATTTGTAGCGATACATAGTTCACAACAATGAAAGGAGCATCGCCATACGTAAACGTGGAAGACTATAATTTTCATTTTGGTTGATTGTGACCTATGACTGACATTTTAGTTGACTGACATATACTTGTTTATATTTATTAGGAATATTCTTTCTAACCACAATGCGTGTCCAAACTATTTGCAATATTGCTCTATAGGTTCTACTCTCTTAAGGATTTTGAATCAGATGTCAGGCACTATTATACATTTTGTTTTATTCGAACATCACAGTTTAACTGTTTAATACGATAAACTAATGAATTCTTATCTAGCAGGGGATGCATTGCCCATGAAATTGGGGGCCCATATTAGCGATGCAGTCTTGTAACAATCGCATATCCTTCAACTATTTTGTTTCATGTTGTTTTTATTCTTGAAACGATTTTACAATTGTTAAAAGGTAAGTGTTTTATCGTTTCATTGCTTTCAGATTGCTAGAATGGGTGCGGTCATGGAGAACAAAATGGGCAAATGTTACCAAGTGGCGACCTGTTCTTCTGATGGGTAAGTACTTCGATGGCAGTTCTAAATTGCACATTAGGGCGATTTCAAGAAAGGCAGGGTATAACTCTATAATCCGTGAAATTCGATTTATAATTGTATTACACAAAGCTTAAAAAATACATGAAGGAACCGAGTTGTTTAGCTGAAGCGTCTTTATAGACACTGGTTAGAGCTAAAAGTCTGAATTGAAGAAGTAGAGTATAGTTAGGCAAATTTGTAAGCGTAGATGAGAATTACAACACTCTGATACGGAGGGAACATGTGGAAAGAAAACTGAACTACTTGTAAATTTATACAAAATATCTCATGAAATGTTGTTAGTCAGTAAAGAGACCCAACAACGTGATTACAATCCCAGAACGACGCTATCCATGTGTTGCTCTACCAATTAAGTTGACCCAGTCAAAACACTCCTTATTTGTCAAGTCGTCAAATTAGCTCACTACTTGCCAACATTTATCATTGACATTCAGTTGATACATTTCAAAGATCAACATATTTGCATTGCGTGATCTGACGCTGGAAAGATGTGCAAGATTAGAGGGTTCAATGAAAATAAATGAGAAATGTCCACGTGGGTATTCAGGTTGTCGTTACATTTTCTCTTCTAAACCTACACAATTATCTTCTACGGGTCGATTCTTTCGATGAGTGTCGCCTCCATGAAGAACGGAAAGCTGAGCTCCATGGACCCTCTGAGGGATTCTCAAATATTATTGTGCTGGTCCATAATCATTTAATAATTGAATCGAGTGAAAGTAATTTCAGTTGTTCCTGTCACGGTTGGAAATTAGAATAAACAAAAGTAATAGGATTGCCGTATCATATTTATGGGTGAGATTACGTAGAACTAAGCCCTTATAAATATATACGCAGTTTATATGGTTGTCAATTTTCAAGACCTGTAAGCAATATTTCTTACACAGAAGGAGGCAAAACGTTTGCAGACAATTGCTGTAAATGTATGTTTTAGGGTTCTAAGTAAGGTTTTGCGCAGCCGCTCCTGGTCACCAATGATTTCATATGCGCGATACAACAAAGGTGAACCTTTCATCTCCTGATCATTTTGCTTTACATTGTAAGTAGGTATACTTTTATTTGTTTTCGTTGCAGTTCTGTACTCTTTTGGGACACACGTTCCAATAAATCAGCCACTGCATCAAGAGCAATCGCCAATGTTGGATCCACCTTTGCTCACTTGGATTTGACATGGAAGCCTATACTAAAGGTATGCAAATTGTACCGTTTCTGATCTTCTGCAGCTTCTTAGTCAAGTTCTTGAGTGCTGCCATGTCAAGAGAGGCATACATTGTCTTACACCCCAAAACTTTATTACGAGCTTCTAAGAGGACTGTTGTTCTTGTTAGGTTTTGTTACTATGCATATTTAAATCATTTCCTTAAATGTGTTTACATTTTAGTGCAACTTTAAAGAAAGGGACGGGGACGTCAATTTTTCAAATATTAGATTAGGGGCGTGGACTCCAATTCGAAACCGAAGAGAAGGGACTAATTAAACTCATTTGTAGCTGAAGTTTTATTCCAAGACTTATGGTCGTTTTTATTTTTGACTTCAATTTTTCAGGTAACCGTAAGCAAATTAAGAGGGTCTGGTGACTTAAATCCAACCAGATTCAGCTTCTACGAAAAGCAGGGAGACAGAAATGCAGGTAAATTCGTGGTTTAGTGTTAGAAATCATTGCCCTCTGTTTCCTTGACTAATTTTACCATTAAATGCAATTTTTATGCTGAGCTGTAGACTTAAAATTATTTCTTTTGTATTTCACGAGTTGGATCTTTTCAGGCTTTCATTATAGCTCAGGATGATAATGATTATAGAGATTTTGATCAATAAAGATCATCATAATCATGATTTTAATATATGATAATGACAGTTATGTTGCAGTGAATATTGAGGGAAAAGGGAGGAGGATCAGTGATGCAGAGGATGGTGATGACCATCGTGTTGTTGTTGTTGTTGTGGTTGTTGTTAATAATGATGATGATGATGGCGATGATGCTGATAATGATAATGATTGAAGATCATCAGCGTGATGATGATTATGATGATGATGATGATGATGATGATGATGATGATGATGATAATGATGATGACCATAATGATGATGGTGGTGATGCATGATGATTGAAGGTAATGATGATGATGATGATGATGATGATGATGATGATGATGATAATGATGCTGTTGCTGCTGCTGCTGATAATGCTGATGATTTAAGTGCACCCGTTCAGTATGATTCTGGAAATAATTGTAAAAATGTTAATGGTAATGGTGAATGAGAAAATAAAATGAAAATTTATTGAAATTAAGCAGCTAACTAACAAAAGCATCCTGAAAATGCAGTGTAAAAACTAAAACATTCCTGGTATGCCAGGTGGTGCACATTTTATGATGACTATCTATTGCTTTTTACAAGGCAGTGTGCTTCCTTCTTTAAATTTGTAGCAAAAACAGATGCAGATAAAAAGACAAATGAAGACTCAAAGAAAGGTGGGGCGCCTGACCGCAGGACATCGTATGGCAATGTAGGACGCAAGAAGGAAGATGCTAAGTCTTTGGATAACATCAGAACCAAGTTTTACACTGCAACAGAAGTAATTAAATAATATTCAATCAATTTTGAATACTTCTACGGTGGTCTTCATGATAGCGCATCTCCAATGCCAGTTAAACTTTAATAATTGTTCGCTGCCATCCTCTATGTGTACTTTGCTCTTTTAAGTTTTTGTCTCTATATTGTTAGTATATATGGTTTTACCTGCTTGTAGTTTTCATCTGAATTTTTCGAGTAACATATACCCTGCTTATATTGTATTGATATCATTGGTCGTCTGATGGATCAACCTACTGCCTGTAGCCTTTTAATGCTCTATAACTGGCCGTAATTAGTGGAATTTTGATAGCCATATGCTGACTTAGCTTTGCCTCAATGAGTGCCTTCTCTTGATCAAATTTTTCCTCAAGACCAAAAGTACCCACTTTTTTTGCCCAGGTATTGACCAAAAGTACCTCCCCCCCCTGTTCAGATACATGTTAACATTGTAGTCAGACTCTTATTCGTTGATACAGGTATGCGTCCGTACCTACGTACGCACACACCTTTATGCATGTTCATGTGCCATTTGGATAGGTGATTGCCATCCCATTACTCGTATTTCTTGAACAACCTCTCTATTTCTGGACGCTTGTGTTTGCCAGGACGAGGTAAGGCCAGAAGCACTTTAACAATACTTTTAACGTGGCACATGACACATAGTTTTAGACATCATCGCAGAATTGACAGAATGGGATTGAGGAATGACGCCATAGCGAACCTTTTGAGCTGGCCCGTAGCCACAGGAAGCCTCCCAATTCTACTTTTACGATTCAAAGATATTTATGCTTTCCCTAAGCAAAGCCATCCCCCTCCCCCAAGTTACAAAAACCCCAGAAGTCAGAATAGTCCCTTTCAAATATCTAACCCTGGGTAAGAGCCTGCTTTTGAGTTCCTTTAAACTGTATAATGCCTTACAAATTTTTACTACAACCTATAACATGACCACAGGATGACAAGGAAGATATTTGCAAGAAATGTATAAGGTGGAGAAGCATTATGGATAAGGTGATTTTTAGCAATAATTCTATTGTTCAGTGGATTTCCGGTGAAGATGCTCCATTGGACATACCTAGAGATGCTCATAGTCCCTTTCCTTTGTTATGGACTTTGATGCGACAAGCTACCCTATATTTAACATTAAATGTACCCAGACGTTTCGCACCTCTAAAACTTGGTCACCTTTGAGAGACTTACCTTAACCACTTCCCCTAAGGCGTGTTCTAAAGACCTCTCTGGAACCTCCATTCAGCGTTTTCACAGAAATCTCCGTAAAAACTTTCTACTGAAAAATTCCAGTTGGCATAAGAGAAAATCTCCTTTCCATATAGCCTCACATTTCTTAGTATTATATTTTTTTACTAAAATTGCTAAATAGAAAGTTGCCGAAGTTTTTGCCCGCAAATGGTTTTCGCTGTTCTTCCAGATCATGTCTGAGCACCGGAACGACAGCCCGTTGTCGAGTTTATGGATTTTAGTTAGCATAATGGCGCGGAAGAAATTCAAACAATCAGGCGATGCCAAGTCATGCAATGCCACTCTTTGATCGCAATGGAAGAGCACCACACATTTTACTGGTGATAACTCGGTATTCGTTGCAGAAAGTGGCATATACCTTACTGTGATAAAATGATTAGAACTTTGCTGGATTCTTACCCAAGCGCAGAAGTTTCCTAACACGACCTTTGCCTAGAAATAAGGTGATATAAGTTGTTTTGGAGCGTGATCTTTAGCTGTGTTTATACTCGATGTAGGGCCAACTTAGTGGTCAGTGTAGTTGTATTACAAGTTAAAATGTTATCAATCACAGAGCAGTTCCCTAAACTACAGTTACGTCTTAACAGTAATATAACAGATGTGTTCAGTGAAATAATCATCACAGAGGGAGGAGTATTCAAACCGCTCGATTCAGAGACACTGTGGCCCACGTGTGATCACCAAAGTTACCGACAGCTACAACAGGAGCTGGTCGCTGAAATGTGTAAACAAAATTTGTATGTTATTGATTGAATCACCTACAAATTAAATCGTCTTTTGATTTATATCAGGAATATCTTAAGTTAAATAGCCATCGATGGTGTTTCTGTTGCAAGAGAACGTCCGTGAGTTAATTAAACAGCTACATTACACTGGTCTATCAAAGTTAACCTTTCAAATCTGGAATAGGCCTACTGCTCTAATTCAAGAATCTGAAATAGCTTAAAGTCAGATGTTGCCGTACAGTATAACATATTTATAGGTCTATTTGTACTTCTTCATTTGGTAGAAAATTATCACGATGCCGCTGGTGGAAGTAGCGTTCAATGACATTGAGTTCTTCGAAAGGTTAGGGACTGGAAGCTTTGGGTCCGTTTATCGTGGACTGTGGAAATCCCAAAACAAAGAAGTAGCAGTTAAACGAATGTTTACTTTGGAAAAAGAGGTGAGGTAGTGTAGACTTGTAGATTAACGTGGTGATGAAACGCTCAATATCTAAATGTTGTCGCCATCATCATCATCATCATCATCATCATCATCATCATCATCATCATCATTATCTTCATCATCATTGTCATAGTCAACCCATCACCTTCATTGTTTATAACGAGTTGTTATTGTCTCTATTGTCATTTGAGTGATAATGATCACCACTATTAATACTTGTAACTACTTTCACCATGCAAATATGAAGTAGTGTTAGGATTATCATCATTATCACCATCATGAGTATCATGTAAATGATACTGGTGCTTCAATTCTCTTTTTCTACTTGTGGCTGCCATGCCATTCCCCACATCAGCTGCCACTGATCAGTCTCCTTGATGCCTGTCTCGTCATGGACAATGAACTGTAGGGAAAAGCAGATCCAGAAAGCTAAGACTTGGAGCAATACAATTAACGGGGAGCTTTGCACCTGTAGCTGAACAGCTGATTTGAGGATGGCAGAGACAAGTGGGCACAAAGAATTGAAGCAGCCATATGACTGTCCAACTACCTAGAAAGAGGAACCAAGGTGAATTAAGTTGCATTATGATGATCATTAACAGTGTTATCATATATCATGTATTGTTACAATCACCATTATGATCATCCTCATCACTACTATCATCATCATCATCATCATCATCATGATTGTCATCATCACCACCACCACCATCATCATCATCATCATCATCATCATCTTTGTCAATCACAACAACAGTGTCACTATATATAATTGCTGTCCATGTCAACCACACCATAGGTTTAACAAGATCAGTAGCATATCCCTTTCATTCCATGATTTATATTATCAATCCATTGCAAGAATTATTTTACACTGCAATGACAGTAGCAGACTGCAGTGACGGTAGCAGTCTGCCCATATATGCTAACTATAGATTGTTCTAGATGTTAACAGAATACCATAGAATATTATCAAATGTTATATTGTAAAATATAACCACTATTGTAGAACGTTTTAGAAGATTTTGGAAAGTTTGGAGAAATTCTTGTAATGTATACCATAAGCAAGCTTGAATCAGATGTTTTGTGTTGTTGCCCAATGTATACAAATTTATGCTATTTAAAATGAAGCATATTCTTAAATAGAGAAAGCATGTGTCTTTCCTTTTTGTAGAAAGATTAAAGACACCATTGAATATTCTTTGCTTTCTCTTTTTTTATTCAGGCAGAAGTATTAAGCATCCTTAGTCACAAGAATATAGTACAGTTTTATGGGGCAGTAGTTGTTTCTCCAAATTATTGTTTATTAACAGGTATGGTTCTTTTGCATATAATTTCCATATTTTCATAAATAAATAGATAGCAACATGTTTGACATTAGGAACAGCAATTCGGCATCTATGTCCATGTTCAGCTATCTTTTAAAAAGTGTTAAAAGTTTTATTGATGTTTGAATTCTTGATAAGAAGGTAACTTATTACAGTTATACTTTTAATTACCTATATATGAAAGGCGATTCATGCTATCCTCTGAGGTCAGTTTCCCCATCTGGCTCTTTGTTCCCCATATTGGCTTCTCCTCTGTCTCTTTTGAAGCCCCTCCCCCAACCCCATGTCCCAAATTCCAAACCCATTAAATTAAATTTGCTTTACCTTAACAAAACTTAAGTTTAAGTTATATAAATTTAAAATATAGATAAATTTGAAAAAATAGTTTAACAGACAGACTAATTGTCAAAAGAAAGCAATTGTTGGAGTTGGTAGTACTATAGTAGTGTTGTGTGCCACAACACAGGGGTTAAAGAAACAAAATTAACTACACATTATTTTTTATAATCAACTAAACTCAAATTGGAAGAATGTTTTGGGAACTCCAGTACTGGGATTTTGTCCATTAATTAACTTGAAATTAAAAACTGTGAGGCCTATTATTAAAATTAAATGACACCTCAACAGCTAGCATAAAACAAACTCAGACATAGCACTATACAAGTCCTCATGTGTATCAAAACTTGTACATACTGTGCAAAGCTATGCCCTGTGAAGGCGTGCAAAGAAAGGGAGAGAGTTTCTTTGCAAAACATCCAATTATTCTGTATCAAACTGTGTTGTCCTTCATATATGGAAGATAGTAGTGGGCATACCACGATGTATCTAAAAATGCAGTTCATTTCTCATAAACATACAGATTGCCACTAGTATTAAAGATACTCATTTTGTCATTTGTTGTACATTTAAAGTTCAGGCTCTGAGCATTAGACATGTTGGTTTTTTAACATATATAGAGAAAAGGTTTTATGGGAAGTTAAATTTGGTGTTGCAACCAGGATGACAAGCACAGAAGACATTTAGTCATAATATTTACACTCAGGTTTAGGGATAATTGGAAATTTTCTTTGTAAACACCTATCTGTTAAATATGTAATTGTTCCAAGGTTAAAAGAATTGTTACTGTCTCCATTTGTAACATATCAGAGCAGACCCAATTTGCAAAGCTACATTGTAATAGTAACAGTATTACCCATTGGATAAAAGCCTTACTTATCACATGTATATATTGATTCGCCTTTGATAAGAATTTGCTTTTAACGGTCATGTAAGGCTATACAGAAAATGCCTTGTTTACTACCTCGCTACCTATAATATGTGAAAAATAAATCGTGGAACAACACTGCCATACATAAGATTTTAAGGACAAAACTACCTTGGTGAAGCTAAAGAGGCCAAGGTACCAACAGTGGAAATTCTGCAGCAATACTTTCAAAGAACAGATTTAATGGGCAAGTAGTTGATTATGAAAGCACCTTCATAGATCTTGAGGAAAATACTTATGATTCGATATTACAGTAGTCAGCTGTTTTTACTTACATTAGCCATCAATAATGAACAGTCCAGGGATAGAAAATATTTTGGGCACAATAAGGGGATATATGCACAAGGGTAGAATAACAGATTGTGATGGAGCCTGTAATTACTAGGTCTTCCAAGCTGGACTCACAACAAAGGTAACTGAGATCAAGGAAGTGTTCTGAGCTTGGTGCTCCAACGACTGAAATAAACTTAAATAGTGCTCAGCAGAACTGCACGGAAATTAGCAGAGAAAATGCTTATGATGGGAAAGTTTTCTTTGTACGTATCATTTTTTCACACCGATATACAGTTTTCGCAGCAGCTGGTCATTTTACTTTGGTGCTGATATCTTGAGCCAGAAATATAGCTGGTTATGACTAGTGACCAGCCCTTATTCTGACCCCTGTGTGCACAGTTCAATGTATATATATATACAAAGAAGGCAATTTATGCCAAAGGCTTTTGGTTTTACATGATTATCATATAATTAAGATAACAAATGGTAAAAAGAAATGAATAAAGTGTAGGTTTTCTATGACTACGCCACTCTTATTGCACAAATAAGCACTATAACATATGCAATATACTCCAATATTTTTGCAGATATAAAGGTTCAAATAAAAATACAACAGCCTTAAAAGCTTTGATATAAATTTTTATATGTGTAACTTATCTACATTGTATACATGTGTATGGGTTAGCTATTAATCTCCCAACTAATTTATGTCATCATGTTTTTCTTCTAAAAATCTTGCAGAATTTGCAAAGGTGGGCTCTTTGTTTGACTTCTTAGCCAAAAATACACTTCACTTTCGCCAAATATTGGATTGGGCTAAAGATATAGCATCAGGTAAGTTCATTGATGTGAGATGATTTTATTTTATGAAAAGCTGGGGTGATTATTGGAGAATGACATGTTAAAATCAAGATGCTGCGTTAGTTTCTCTCATCAATTTCTCGGGCATGATTTTTATTTACCCCAAACCCATTATTTGCAATGCACATTATTTTTAATTCTTTGGTTCTTATGAATTTCATGTCACATCATGCACTATAGATTTGATACATGTAAAACAGTCCTCAAAGCATTGGTATGCAGCTTGAAAACTTTAACATTTTTTTTATCATTCAATTTTATTATTGATATTAAAGATCTTGATTCATGCATTCCTGTCATAACATGAAATACTATATTCTACTTTTAGTCAAGAGACTGACTGTATCATAAACAGTTGCATTTATCATCATTTAATACAGTGTCATAGTATACTAATATACTGTATGAAATGATCCAGGCTTAGGATTCCCAACTTATTAGTAGGATAATGTAACCATAAATCATAATTATCAAATTCTGATGATAATGATTATCATGATGATCATGACCGTGGTGGTAATTGAATAGTGATGATGATTATTATTATGATAAAGACAGTGACAATGGTGATGCTGCTGCTGTTGATGATGATGATAATTATAATGATCAGAATGATGATGATGATGATGATGATGATGGTAATGATGGTAATGATGATGGTAGTATTGATGTTGTTGATGACAATGGTGTTGATGGTAATGATGGTGATGATGGTGATGATGATGATGATGATGATGATGATGATGATGATAATTGTGATAGTGCTGCTGCTGCTGTTGTTGATGGTGATGATAATGTTGATGATTATGATAATAATGATAAGATGATGATTATGATGATGATGATGATGATGTTGATAATGATAATGATAATACTGCTGCTGCTGATGATGATGATAACATTTTATGATATGGATGATAGATAATGCTCTTGTGTTGATAAAATGTTGACATTTTATGAGGCACAGAATTTATGATGGATGATAGTGGTACATATTTTCAGGTTGTTTTTGTGCTGTAACATGGAAAACATGGTCTTTTTAGTTGCACTTTTGAAGTGTTGTTGTTAATTTTCCATTTCTACAATTTCTTTGTGGCAGGTATAAATTATCTACATAACGAAGCTCCATTTAAAATTATTCATAGAGACCTAAAGTCTAAAAATGGTAAGTATTTGACTTAATACTTTTAATGGACACATTTTCATTTTGTTGTAGTCATCATAACTGTGCTTTAATGTATTGCCTATCCACTTAACAGAGAGTCTCTTCCCCTGCTAAGTCTTAAGAGAATTAAAAGAGAGTTGGGGATTACAGTCCTGTAGACCTGTTCTTGTTAATGCCTTTTTATGTTACAAGCAAGCAATTTCAATTTGCTCAAAAAATTTCAGAGGTTATAGTGTATTAATATTGTCATTAAAAAACCTTCCCAGTTGTTCCCCAACCAGAACTATGAAAATTATTATACTAGGTGAAATATTGTCCAAGTGTCATGACAGCACTTGTTGTATAATTTTGTGTTTGTATATATGGTTCTATGTGGGCAGGGTCTGTAACTAGCACTTCCAGTTGGGGGAGGCTATATTTTGGAGGGCATAAGGTTTTATATCCTGCTAAATCAAATTTGAACAAGGGGATAAATGAAAATCGACTACACCTTTTTTCTTAAGAACCCACAATGCCTAATATGATATGAGTATCAGTTACACTTCAAACTTGGACTTTTCTTGACTTTGAAGGGTTTTGAGATCTAGGGTTAGGAAGCAGGGACTGGGTTTGAAAATCAATGAACAAATATGTCCTTTGGACCCAAACTGATCCACACTGCCCTCAGACAGATACATATATGGATACAAAGTTTTGATTAATATTGTTAAATGGTGCAGGAGATACCACGTAAACAAATGTGTGCAAGATGAAATCCAATGGTCATAACTATGAGTGGCAAACTTTTCTTGTCCTACATTTCACCTAAAAATGGGAGGGGCACATGCTGAACAAAGGTATAGGCATAGTTTCTAACCACTCATGTTTCGAGTTGTTGGTTACATATCGAAAAGAAATTTTGGGTATTATCTTGTTACAATGATATAATTCAATGATAAAAAATGTGGTACTGATCGTTCCCCTTTGATTCATGGCCCATTGGCAAAACAATAAATCAAAAGTGTCTGTACATACGTACTAAGATACGCATACACACAGGGAGTCATCACTAGGTTTAAAAATATCAGTCATAGAAGTGACTATTGGCCTGATAAAGCATATCTGATGCTATTATAAACGTGTATTACACATGATATACAGCTGTTTTGATGGGATTATTAGAAATTGAAACTTATTACAAACTCTCATTTTCTCAGGGAGTATGGCATATTATCTCATTAATTACGTAACGGTAAAGGGAGGAGTATTTGAGTGTTCATTTTCTGACCCAGGGACATGGTAAAAGCATACATTTTTGTTTGCATGCTATTTTGTTGTAATTGTTTATCATATGTCTTGTCATATGCTATTTCATGGACATTTAAGTTAAAAGGTCCCTTGATTCAACTTCACTCATATTGTATGGCCAAGCTCTAGCCAGATTGTATACAAGAAAATGACAAGAACTATAGAGATCTGCTTCTTAATGGAGTTTATGCTTTTCTGTCAAAGATTTTAAATCTTTCCTTTTTGTAGTTGTTATTACAAGTGATTATTCAGTTAAGGTGAGTAAACTGTGAGTAAAGAGGTGTAACCATTGGGGAGGGGGTCTGACATTGTGACCTAATTTTTTTCAATATTTTTGCTGTTCAATACTGTGTATACTGGATCAAGATACTGGACTATAGAGATCTGCTTCTTAATGGAGTTTATGCTTTACTGTCAAAGATTTTAAATCTTTCCTTTTTGTAGTTGTTATTACAAGTGATTATTCAGTTAAGGTGAGTAAACTGTGACTGCCATGTTTCATTTGTTGATTGTGTTGGATATTTTTATTGACATACTTTACATTGGCTATGTCGTTGATTGTGGTAGTTATTTCGTAAGGTTTCAGGAACATCTTTAAAAATATCACATTTGATTCAAACCTTTATTATAAACTTTTAGTAAACATGTAAAGAATTTCTATTTTAAGGTCCACATAACTACTTCTGGACCACGTTTGCATTTGCTGATCTGCGAAGAAACGGCATAAATGCGATTTTTCATATTTATCAATAATATTCAGGAGGGGGAGAAGAATCTAACGCCTTAAAATACATACTTTCTCTTAAATGCCGTATGTTTTAAAAAGAGCAAAACCGCCCTAAAATGGGCTCAAAATAGGGGTTTCAGGGCTATGAAGTAGTCAAAAATGTGAAATTTTCAGGACCCCGATGGAAGGCCTTACAACGCTTCCAGACACCCCAGCCATATAACTACTCACTATGAACGTGGAGGTCCTTGCTTTGAACTAATTTGCTGGGAGGGCCTCATGTTGGAAGTAGTCTAGGGGCCCCAACTACCGTTGTTACGCGCCTGGACAGCGCATGCCTGCAGAGAGGATTTTCTGGCCATGTCAGAAAATTGTGCGGGGGGGGGGCAATTTGGGGCAAGAAATCAGCTTGGGGGGGGGGGCAATACCCCCCTTGCCCCTCCCTGGCTCCGTGCCTGAAGGAATCTATCGCTTGTGAACCTTGGCTAAAACATGGATATAACGTCTTGTATGCAGAAGAATCGACACTTTCGTTTACCTTCAACGAACGTTTGGTCTTCTCTGCACGATCCTGATGACCTCAGGGCAGAATTGACCTGACCATTGTTTGTTATTTCATCTCATCTTGTAATCAGTGTTTATGACGATCCATGTAGCTCAATTGAACAGTTTTCGATAAAGAATTACTTCGAAAAGTGAATATGCTAGTGTCTCTTTGGTGATAACGTTATCCGACCACCGGAAATGGGTGTGGTGTTGCGAACGTTATTTCATATATGGAAGACCCCTATGTCGTCAGATTGCTATGACAGTACTGTCATGCATATCTTATCTAATGATTTTAAGCAATATACACTTTGATCATGGCCACCCGACATGTGGTCACTCACTCTAAATACTCAATACTATTATAACATGTTGTCAGAAGTTTCAGATGGATCGCTTCGAACCTCCTGAACTACTGAACTCTGAAGGGAACCTGAACATAAACGGGCGGATATGGCAACAGGGACTCAGACTTTATCTCACGGTGACGGAAAAACAAAACAAGCCGGGTCGTGTAAAATCGCCCATCCTAACAACTTACATTGGAAAGAAAGTTAGGGAAGTACTCAACGTTTACCTTTGAAAATAAGGGAGATGCCTTGCAAACAGCATTAATCTTTAAAATGTTTGAAGAATACTGCAATCCAAGAAAGAATATGACCTTCCTTCGTTATGTCTTGTGATAGTAGTCTCTGTAAGATAGACTTGGGACATCCATATATAGTTTGATGGCTCAAAACCTGGAGTCCCAGAGAGAATTAACTCCGGACGCAAATTGTCCGAGAGTTGTCGTCCGTTACTCCCCTGCATAATTGGACCCTAAAACAGTTGCTAATTAGTCAATTAGTACGATTTTTGTCCTCATCTGTGTCATCCTTATCTAAAACTTTCTCGAAATTGGGACCGGAGTTCAGATCCCCCGTTTATTTGGACCCCCGGTTTATTAACTTTGAACCGTAATGATGACCTCCCCGTTTATTCGGCACTCCAGATTATAGCAACAAGCAACGTGTACAGATCTCAGAATGCCATACACTTGTCTTCGTACACAGATCGTTCGTGCCTCAAAGATTTCTGCATGTATAGAAGACTTCGCAGATCTACGAAAAAGACACACACTCACACACACTTATTTACACCAATACTGTTGCACATAAAGGAGAACATTTATTCAGCAATTACACTCCACACCAAGTCAAGGGAGTTTTGTTGCCATCGTTGATCAAGAATAAAGTCCGTCAAAGTCAACAACCGGACGACAACGAAGATATCAATTCGAACCGAATCCTAACAAACACAATTTTGATATCAATTGTTTACGTTTTAACATTTTTTTACATAAACGTGTATTGTTTTAAATTATAATTTGTTAGTATAGGAACAATTTCCACAGTGTTAGCCAGAAGGAACTGAATGCCGAAAAAGCTCGCCTTGAACGAGAGCTAGTTTTTAACGTTTTAATTCACTTTTAATGTAGGCTTTTATAATCTGTTCTAGTTTAAATTACTGATAATATATGAATATCCATCAATGATGAGTTTAAAGATTTCAGTAAGTAACGTAGCTAGTTCATGATGCAACTTTATTACTAAAATGGAACGAAATATAGTATTAAATGTAGATTTAGGTGCTACTGTTCCAAACTCAACAGATAGGCTGATAGGTCACTTCGTCGGGCAAAATGTAGTAAATTTGACTAATACAGCCTTGACACAAACGGAAATATCTTGTCTAGAGGTCTTAACCCTAACTTACATGGGCTTTTTGGCTTTTCTCATAGATGGGGGGGGGGGTGCTAGTAGGCCCGCAGCCCTTTCACACACTATAACTTTTTATTGGCTAATGCTATTGCAAAGATGTTTGATAGGTTTATAGTTTAACTCTTTTCTAACAAATTGCAAAAGCAATTTTTTAATTTGGTGAGTACGACGTCATCTATGGCTAGGTAATGTTTCGCAATATTGAAAAATTTCAAAAATTTGTAAAAAGGCCTTAAAACATAATTTTTGAATTACATTTTCATTTTTTAAGCGCTTTAAGAGTCTTTAAGGTATTTCTGGATTTATATGTCTTATTTATGCTAGATATTTTAGCTGAAAATTTCGTGAATGATCTCGACACTTACATTAAGATAGTACATAATCCGACTGTGAAAATCGAGGAAGAGAATTCTTGTCTTTTAGAAGATCTCAAAGGCACAAAAGAATTCGATAAGGAAACTCTGGATTTTTATAAGGTAACAGATCCGACGTTAGGGAGTTTTTACTGACTACCCAAAAATTCACAAGAGTTTACATGACGCACCTGGTCGGCCCGTCGTCTTTACTCCGGTTTTTTTACTAAACTGAAAATGTCTCTAATTTTGTCGATTTTCATTGGCAGCTGTAAGCGAAGAAGGTCAAATCGCACATTCAGGACACTAATGACTTCCTCACGAAGTTGAAGGACTTATTTAATGTATCTGACAATACCATTATTGGACCTCTAGATGTAGTCGGACTCTATTTGAATATTCCAGGCGATAAGGCATAAAAGCCCATAGAGAAAGCAATTAACACCAGGGAAACCAGTCAATTTCTACCCATGCTTCAATAACATTGGCCTAACTAGTACTCAAAACATATCTGAACACAACGGGCACATTTAGCAACAAGTACGAGGGACAGCAATGCGCACTAGAACGGCATCTCCCTGCGCAATTCCCTTTATGGCGGACTTGGAAGAAATAGTGATTTTAGAGTTCCATAATTATCTGCTAGTATAGTTGCGTTACATCGACGATATTTTCATTGTTTGGAATGGGGATGAGAGGGTCTTTTGCACTTTTCGGGATCATTTAAACACTCTACATCCAACCATCAAATTAAAACCAAGCTATTTAACGTACACCATAAACGTTTTAGATAGGATATTGGATATTACTAAATGTGGCAATGTTCTTACTACAGCATTATACATAAAACCCACTGAAACCCACCAGCGTTTGCACGCGGACTCTTGTCATCCTTAGAAAACAAAACGTGCGATACCCTATAGTCAGGCTTTGCACCTATGCAGTATATATTCCAACGAAGAAATATTTCAAAAACGATGCTTGGAACTGGAAACATGGCTTCTAAGAAGAAAAATTACCAAACTAATGATAGAACAACAAATTACGCACATGAAGAATAAAAATGGGAATGAAACACTCTATGAGGAACGACATAAAGATTCGCGAAACAAGGATTACTTATTTTAACGTACGATCCAGCTTAAAGCCAGAAAGCACAAGAAATTTATAAAACAAATTACAAGATTGTAGATGGCGACGAAGAAGATAGAGAAGGATTTAGCAATCCATCCATCGCCGCGTACAGCAATGGCCGAAGTCTGAAAAATAATCTTGTTAGAGCAAAAATAGATAATGGAGTAAAAGAGACCGGCTGCAGAGGCTGCAATGGCAGATCAAACTCGGCGGTTTTTCTGCTCATCAAGGAAATAAAAAAATTCTCAAGCCGACTAGAAACGTTTGATATTTGGGTAGGCCTATTGCATTGCAATTCTAAACTGGTCGTTTACCAGCTAGAATGTAAAACATGCGGTGTGCAATATGTAGGAAGTACTAAAACAGTATTTAGAATCAGAGTTAATAATTTTAGAAATTTGAGAAAAAAGTAGAAACAACAAAACTAACGTTCCCCAAACCATAAGGGACAATCGGATTGGCAGTTTTCCTGCATCGGCACGGCTGACAGTGAGACGAAACAACGGGGAAATGAAGCATGTTGGTAATACATTTTGCAAGCATTCACACCAAACGGTCTTAATGAGAAAGACGTAGCTATAATTTAGAAAGCAACTACTTCCAGCATCCTGCGGTGGGACCGGTCACACATCAATCATAGGTGCGAGGGGTCAGGGCTTCCAGGGTTTCCATTTTCCATCCTCTTTAGCCACACCTACAGCATTGTGAGTAGTTTTAGAGGAATGGAGGGTCCTGGGGGCTCATACCCCTGCATAGGTTGATGTGTGTCAGATGAGGCTTCCTGTGGGACTAATCGCGGAAGTAGGGGCTCCCAATCAAAACCTTCAAAACAGATCCCAAATGATCTTTGTCAAACAAGTCTCACTTTGCAGCCACGCATATTCGAATATGGTACTTTCTTTTGTTCGTAGCACACTCTTAGTGTAATTTATAGTATTTCTTTTTATTTCCAGAAATCAATTTTTAGTAACGGTTTCAAGGCTGTTTACTTCATAGAGGTTTTTAACCGAAAACTTGGAGCTCGCCTCAAGCCATTTTAAGTTATTTTATATAGTTTTTAATGTATATTTTAATGCAGTATCCTCAGCCGACTCAGAGTGGAGCATTACCACAATAGCTTACAATTTAAGGGCGCTGACAGGATTCAAACCTACGACCTCATGATTACTAAACCAATGCTTCAACCATTGGACCATGTTGAACTTATGATATGAAAATTCCCGATCCACTTGTTCTATATGCACTGTATAATATATTTCTGAATTCTGACCTTGATATATATCATATTTCTGACTGCAATTCTTAAAATGAGTAAATCCTACGCTGGTTCTTCGACGAATCTCTATTTTTATCTCGATTTATTTCCGTGAGTGGTTTTCAAATATGAATGAGTTCCAAATTTGAGTTTCTAATCGATTTGAGTTAATTCCTACTAAACTAAAATAAGTCTCCCTATCCCACAATTCTCTACAGGCCATCAGGCCCAAAAGCTAAGGGGAAGATTTTTAGTGTCAATCTTTCGCGCATTCTCTTCCTTTCAATGGGTAAGGAGAAATCAATTAATAAATAGTTGTTGTGTTTCGCCTTGGAACCTTCATTAGTGCCAGACATATACATGTTCTCAGCAGACACATTGCCATTTTATATAATTCTCAAAGAGTGGAGCATTACTACAATAGCTTGCAATTTAAGGGCGCTGACCGGATTCGAACCCACGACGTCATGATTACTAAAGCAACTGATGACGAAATCATGAGGTCGTGGGTTCGAATCCGGTGGGCGCCATTAAATTGCAAGGAATGACAACTTCCATTGAACCAAACAACGGAAAAATCAAAGAGGGCTTTACATAGAGGGGTTGGGTTTGGTTGTTATTTACGACAGTTTTCATTTCAGCAACGTGTGTTATGTGATAAGGAAATGAGAAACTGGTTTATTACACTTATTTTTTTATGTACCGCACTATGGTCGTGTTAGGTAAGTAAGTTACAAAACTCATGTCTTTATGACACGCACAGCGGCGATCGGCCATCTCCATCGTGCATTCCACGCGCACAATCTGAAAAGTAGAACTATCTTCAACATTTCAACGGACAAAAATTTTCCAAGGGGTATGTCCCAGGAGTTGTAGTACGCATGTGTAAATCTTGTTTGGGGCGGAAAGAATCAGGTCGCCTGTAAAATTCAACCTAGTGGAAATATGGCTTTAGTCAAACATGAAAAACCATAGATATTACTAGGTATCACCATAGATATTACTAGAGATCTGGCATCTGCCGTGACTAACATTGCTAGGCATGCAACAAGCACAACCGTAAAAGTATTTGGGTGTGGTGCATTGATTTTATAATAAGACAATAAACTACCGCCTAAACTTAAATTCATCTTCGACATCGACTTATTTCTGTTAAATTTGCTTTGGTATTCCCCTCTAAAAAGCTTTCTAAAAAGTAAATATCACGACGTTTCTTTCTCTTGTTTTCTATTTTACAATTCTCTCAACTGTGTGTCGAAGATACATACAGGAAGGGAGATTCTGGTTGTTCAATTCATAGCATTTACAAGATGTATGTTCATATTTAAGATCTGAGTTGCTATGCACATACGTTATTCACTTACAAACAATTAGCAGGATAACAAAAGAGACATCTGCAAACCTATTTACAGTCTGTCAGTGCAGCTGCCCCACAGCTCCCCTTCAAAATAAAAATAAGCAGTGGGGTCATCTTGTAGGGTTCTGTTTCTCGAAAGGGAAAGTAATTTCTCTTTGGTGGGTATGATAATTGAGATTGATGTTGGGATGATTTATTTGAGAGTTACAACTATTTATAGATATGAAGATGTGACACACGCGCCGCCATCCCAAACGCGTCCTCGCACAACGCACCGTAGAGGCACAAGATTGTAAAAAGAAGCACGAGTGCCAGACTGCTCCATTCCGCTTCACACGCCAAGGCTCTTGTCGCTTGAATTATCAAATCCATTTGCTTGAGCATTAGACTGAGCCGTTGAATGACGGTGTTCCTCTTCATATGTCTTTTATAACTAGTCTGAAGATGCAGATTCGACGGGGAGCCTCTTCAGTAAAATGATTTGATCTGGAAGTAGTCTGGTGTCTTGTCTGGGTCACAATTAGGGCCATTATTTTGCGTCATCATGTAAGATGAGACACATGCGTTCGTAAAACGAGAATGTAGAAAGATGTCAGCTATTATGAGTCATGACGATTCTTAGATATCGAGATTTAGAAATATATGAATTGTTACGTTCATGAGTTTAATCATCAATCATCAGAGAAATTCAACACAAGTCTAGAATATTCAACATTGAGTCTAAGTTCCGTATCAAAATACATAGGAACAAAGAAAACTCTTTGAATTTATTCGAGTTTGGTTACATATCAACTTACATATCAACCTTGTGACTCACTTAACTCTTATTTCGCAAAATACAGAAAAAAAACAAAGTGACTAGTATGCAGATGCGCTTAATCATTGGGTACGTCTCAATTACAATCTACTGCTGTGCTATAAACATGTCGTAAGCGGATGTGTCCTTATAAACTTGGGAAAAAAGTATTTCATCTTCCTCTCGATATTCCTTGTCTCATTTGCATTTTCTATAAAGTTTCTTGCGCATGTTTGGTCTCTAGTGCCCTTAGCCTTTATGAGCTGGAAGTGAATGGCCAATGACTGTTTTGTACCTTATCATATATCTGATTCTGTAGTGGTAAAAATATTTGGAAAGCTTTAGCCCCATCCATTCAAAGTGTTTTACACTTTGTACTAGAACCCTTACGCGAACCCTAACCTTTTTCCTTAATGATCGCTTTATACTTGGCATTGAAGGCCAACCTCTTCCAGGTATTTTCCCCCATATTGGATAGTTTACTAATCTTTCGTCATCTTCACCGTAGGATTGCCTCAATGATTCCTCCTCAGTGTCAGATTGTCTGCTTTCAATCAGGTATATAACGACAAGGAGCAGTAGAAAACTCCATTTTGTATATCTGCTTGCCATGACTTTCTGTCGATCTCTACGAATGGAAAATGAAACCGTATCTAATTTTTAAAATCAGGAAAAACTTGCATTAACACTACGAAACTTTAAAGTTTCATCCATGTGCTGAATTTTCTTGAACTGACATTTAAATGATCATAAATGATCTACTATTTCGTTCCTGCTTTGGGCTCAAAAATTCTCGTAACGTGGCAAATTGTTGTTACCAGCTATCGGCATACCTGCCTGTACACCTAATCTATATCATGGTTTTGTTTTCATTGCCAATAGAGAATTAAATGCAGATGTGCATTGCTATCTCGTACCCCCGGTTGAAAGCCTTAGCATAGATAGATGCCTCTGCTCTGCTGCCTCTCTTTAAGTGGTCCCTTGCAGCTGTCGCTTTTATTAGGCACTACTACTATTATTATTATTATCTCACCGAGACAGGTTCTGCGAAATGCCTCACACTATGGCGAAAGGTTTCTTCCGCACTACCAGCAAACATCTACTCATTCTCAAGGCGTGCAATTATTTTGTCCCTTCAAACAAACACAAATTTGAAAATTTGGAACTCTGTAGCATCTGATCTCTGTTCCTTCTGTAAATCTAAAGTTGCCAGCCAGCATTATCTACTCTCAAATTGTAGCATTGCAGCTCAGGATGGCAGATATTCATGGCGCCATGATAATGTCTTAAGGCTAATAGTAGTGTGGAGGGGGGGGGGGGTAAGAATAAGAAAGGAAAGTGGAAAGGGTGGCAAGATAGAGAGAGAGGGAGAGGGGGGGGGGGGGACGACGACGTCTATTAGACACCCAAGAGTAATGTCACTATGAACAGGGAGGAAATGAGCCTCAACCTTCTATAGAGTCTTAACATATGTCCATTGCCTATGTGGTTCTAAATCTTGCCTAAACACAGGTGTTCTGCAGAATATAGCAACAATAAGTTTCACTAGTACTATTTAGACTCCCCTCTTTTTGAGGCAGTAATATACCAGTTCTCTTGGGACAATGTCATAGGCCTTTTGGTGATCCTCGAAAGTAAAGTACAGGTCCCTGTTGTTTAAATTATATTTTCCCTGCAACCACATTACAATAAATACTCCATTGTCCCCTTTTCTGGACAGAAACGCAACTGAATGCTGTCAACCGTAATAAAACTTCAAAATCTTGCTTCTAGAATTTTCTCAAGCAACTTCATTGTATATTTAAGCAGTTTAATACCTCTGAAGTTCTGGCAATCCACTGGGTCCCAACTGTCCTTGACGAATAATACTAGTTCACAAATCTCCCATCTACCTGGCATGCTCTCGTCCTATCCAACCTTAATAGTCAGTGAACGCATCATATTCACTCCACATTCACCAAAGTGGTTTAAACAATCAATGCCTCAGTCTGTAGAGCCAGCTGCTTTTCTGCTCTTCACGCGTTGGATGAATATACCTACTTCTCTTGTCATGTCCATTCCCTAAATTGGTAACCATTTCTCTCATTTTCTATATTGAGGAGGTACTAAAGTGTAGTCCCCTTACCTCTTATTTCTCAACCAGCAGTTTCCAATGCTTGTCTCCTATTGACACTATGCCACCCACATCTCTTCCTGACTAAGCCCTCTGTTTTGCTTCTCAGTATATAGCCTTTTCACCTTTCTTAGTCCCAAAATATCATACATTTATTCTGACCTCCATTACCTTTCCTTTACTACCACTACTTGTGCTTCCTTCTCTCTTTGGATGCATTCTTACTTATGCTGATCTCCTCCTAGTCTTTTCTATTTCTAATTATTTTCTCTCCTATTTCGTTTCTTACTCACTAGGTGCTAAGTCCTCTTGCATACACTTTAAACTTGCTGTCTTTTGGTGATTGTCTGGAAATACTAGGTCCTAATAGAATACTATGTATATAATAATTGCTAACACTTGTAACATCACGTTTCCCAAGCATTTGTCGATGACTTTTGGTACCCAAAGATATTGCTGTCAAAATGAGAGAACACTTTTGTTACTATTACGTCCATGGCGTTCTTTACTACTCTAGTAAAGAACGCCATGATTACATTTAATACATTCACAATGAGTTGTCAGCTTTCTATTAACTATCCTTTAGCTCTCCTGAACGTATGCAGTGTAAGTGTGGCAAATAGTAAAAAATATTGATTATTATAATCATAAATATAATGTTAAAAATAATTATTTATAATGGTAATAATACATTACATTGTAAGTTTGGTATGTACACTTTATGGGGTATTGCTGACAACAAAGTAGAAAACTCTAGCTAGTTTCCTATACTGGGATTGTAAATATGATTTCTTTTGAAAACATGTACCAGTACAGGTATGAGAGGCATAAGAATGGAGAGAGGTCTAGAGCTCAAAGTACCCTGATTGGGGCAATTGTTAAATAGTTTAATTATATTTAATAGATCATATCTAGCTGAGAAAAGTTTTTAGCTCAAGCAGCCGAAGATGGCAATAAAAAATTGGGGGTTGAAGCATGAAATGCCTTTTCATGGATTTCTTTGTGTGTAACTTGCAAACATTTTAAATAGGGCTAAAAAAGGTAAGAATGCACAGTAACATTTTTACATTACTTTAAACTCCAATCATATCACTGACAGACATTGTAGATGCTCATTGTAGACCCCATCTATGCCAATGAAATTGAATAAAAGAAATCATCAATATGAGATAGTTTAATGGTCACAGTCATTAATGATGTTCAGTTTAAGTTTGAAGAAAAAAATTAAATTGTCTTTTACCTATGATAGATGTAAACTTTTAAGATAAAGTAGGTGGGAAATGGACACAAGATACACATCTGAAAATATTGATTTTGCACCTTTATAACCCTTCGTGCTGGAAACAGTGTGTAGTTAGATTGAATCATAAAGTGTGTTTAAATTAAGGTGCAAAATTCTGTTTTCAGCAGTGACCAGATCCACAATAAGAAAATATGGAAACATACATTTGCACATTTAAGGCTTTTTTATTCGCTAATATCAAAGAAATATTGTATTTTAGGATGTCCTCTGTAACTTTATTTTTTGTAGTATCTTTTGAAGTGTGTACTTTGTAAATTCAGAGTACATGTATCTTCTGATGAAATCAAGTCTGCGCTACTTCTTGGGTAAACTTTAGTAAGTGGACCACGCCATTAGATGGACCATTTGGTTTGGTACCCAAGGCCATCCAATTATCAGGGTTTCACTGTATAGTAATTCATATATTAAAATGCTATATCAGTTCACTTGACAATTGCAACAGGGAGTGCTTAAATACTGCAACATGTGTGGAGACAAAATACATATTGTACTTGCAATACAATAGTGTTCCTTAATAGCCTTTAGAGCTTTGCAGGGTAAGTGCATCTACTGTCATCTTGAACATGTAGGAAAATGTCTTCAAAACTGCCAGTGCATATAGAATTCAACAGATTCTCACAACATCCAACGTATAAACATTGAATATACTTACTCTTGACAATTATGGTTCTATCTCTAAACAGTGTGCATAAAGAAATCAAATGACCTTCTTTGAATTGGATGCCAAGATTCGACTCTGGGATTAGCATATGAAACAAAACTATCAAAATATATATACTTGCAAACAGACTTGGAAAGGAACCAATTTATGAAAATAACTTGGAGCAGCAAGAAAAATGCCCAAGCACATTAGGGTGTCAGAACATGCTTCCTATTGTGTAGGCTCCTATACATGAAATATAAGAGACTACAGTATTACCAACTAGTATTGTTTTCTCTGTCTGCATTACAAACACCCTTCAGCCAATACATGGGTCACAGCTTTCAATCAATTGCTAACTATGAATCAATCATCTGACCGAAGACTACTACATGTTCACCTCATTACCATGAATTTTACAAGCTATCCCAACAGTCATGCATTTGCAGACATCAGTTACAGGTTATCATATGATGAGCAATGGGTAAACCAACTTAAATAGATTTTTAAAAACTTTGGCTTAGCTAAGAATATTTTTGGCTACAATGTAGCACACACAATCAAATGACCCTCTCACTGCTGGAGTGATCATGATTAAGAATACTGGAGTCACACAGTGTTTTACCTCTGCAGAAACCACAATATCTAAGTTAGGTTTTATGCATTTGATGTCTGGAATATATCACTTAGTCATAATATTTCATCAAGGCCATAATCTCTTGAGTAAATGAATAAAAACAACTCTCTTGTTGTTCACACTCTTGATGGTATCTGCATGGGGCACAAGTTCAGGATGTAGGATTTTGGGTTTGTTTTCACCTTGGAATTATGATTAAATGTATCAAGAATTCAGTTGCAGAACTTTCCATGCAAAATAAGATTTATTACTCTGAATGCAGTTAAATGGACTAAATATCTATATATGCATATACATACCTATGATAAGATAAGTATGTATATGCCTATGTACACATAGTTATATATATATATATATAATATATATATATAAACTATAGGCCTATGTATATAGACATATACATACCTATCTTATCATGGGTATGTACATGCATATATAGATATTCAGTCCATTTAACTGCATCTATATATCTATATCTATCTATATCTGTATCTATCTATATCAATATATAGATATATTCTCAGCAGACACATTACACTTATATATAATTATATAGAAATATATAGATATAGATAATAGATCCCAAACTTTGATAGATAATAGATCCCAAGTTTTGAGCAACCAGGTTTAATATCATAACCATCTTTCTTAACTTATGGCTATATCCTTTTATATATAGGCCTATATATATATTCTAAATAAATTGGGCTCTCTGCATATTTAAAAATACACACATATACATATTAAAACTGTTACACTTATAAAAAGGATACTGTCCCATTAGTAGGTTGTCACATTTTGATGTTTCTAAAGTCATGGGAAATGATGCAATCAGCATGATTATAGCAAGCATTTTCACAGCAGCATCACAAGAAGCAATAGTTCATTGTTTTTTTTTAAGTTGTTCTGCAGCAATCAAAGCACCTCAAAAAGAATCTTCTGCAAATAATCCTACAAAAAAAGAAAGTCATCAATTTATATACAAAACATGGGTAAATATACCTTTTAATTCTTAATGACAAGGCAAAACTAAGGCAATGTCAGAAACCTTGTGTCTAGAATGAATGTAGTCATATAACTTACATATTTATGTCAGCCCCCAGAACGGAATATTTCCATATTCAATACGATGGAAGTTGCATTTCCTTAATGATTCTTCTTAATTTAATCATCCAAAGACTAAAGGCAAAACATGCCAAGCTTCCTGCTTTTAGCAGTAAATGTCTCCTTTCGTTGTTCATTTAAGTCACAGTTTTTATCGGTCTTATTTGGAATGTTATGAAGATACTGGATTTATGGTTTATTATACTGTGACAGTACCGTAAATTCATGATGTAATAGCTAATGTAATGTATATTGACATTTATATGTACGCACAGTGGTTCTAATGAAAACTCAGGTACCAATAGTACCATATTTATCTTGAGAAATCTAACTGTGAGGGGAGTAGAAATGCAAAAGGACATGTTTTTATTCTTGATTGACTACACCAAGGCCTTTGATACAGCTAGACATATAGAAGGCTTATTTGAAATCCTTCAAAACCTTTATCAGAATCAGAATCATCAGGAACTTGTATTGGGACTAGGGCTGTCCATAGCATAACATTCTACTATTCGAATAATCTGTAGAGATTTTTCAGATTAATTCCCCCTCTCAAGATTTCATATGGCCATGTGATATTTCATTACAGTTAACTGAGCATGGCGAATATTTCTTTGGAAAGTTGCTCTTGAGCTCTGAATCAATTATTACCTAAAAATCAATGCTTATTGTTTTGAAAAAGAGGTATTCGAAGATCATTCTGGTTGAGTAATAATCAAAGGTCAGACCGCCCACGCGCACCCTTCGATCACAGTTATTCCTCGATTATTGACTGAACAAGGAAATGGGCAATGAACATGGTAGGAAGGTAATGGATCATTTTTGAAAGAGAGGTGGTATTCGAAGATCATTCTGCTTGAGTAATAATCAAAAGCCTACCATCCTTTGATTAATCAAATAATCGATGTTCGTTGGACAGCCCTAATTGGGACCAGCTAACAGTAGTTAGCAAGGACAATAAGCTGAGTCAGTACACATGAGAGGGGTAAAGCAAGGATGTGTTTTCTCACCAGATCTGTTTAACATCTACAGTGAGACAATAATGAAAGAACTACAAGACCTCCCATGCTGTATAATAGGAGGCTTTAATCTGAATAACTTTAGATATGCCGATGATGCTGTACATATAGCTGACTGTGTGACAGAGGTGCAAGCTTTACAAGACAGAGTTGTAGCAGCTACTGAAGTGTGGGGGATATCCATCAACATCAAGAGAACTGAATGTATGGTTATCAGAAAGAAGAGAGAAATCCCTACCCTAAACATATGAATCAGTGCCAATGTCATTAAGCAGTTTACAGATACTTAAGTAGTTTTACCACAGAAGATGGCAGGTGAAACTTAGAAATTAGGAGAAGGGTAGGAATAGTGAAGGAGAACTTTGAAAGGATGGAGAAGACCCTTAAAAACCAATCAATTGCTGTGAATACAAGAAAAAGAATCTTAGCATGTTACATCATCCCAATTTTTACTTATGAATGTGAGTGTTTGACAATATCAAAGTCAATGATAAAACATCTTGAAGCAAAGGAAATGTGGTTTTACCATCAAATGTTCCTATATACTTTGTGGACTGAAAGAAAATCCAGTGATCAAGTCATAATAGAAGTTGGAGGTACTCATACACTAACGAAACTCATTCCAGAAAGTTTTGGGGCATGTTATGCAAAAGCAAAATAGAGACATTTGGTTTTAACTGGCAAAATAAAAGGCAAGAGAAGTAAAGGTAGGCCAAGGGTAATATACATGAGTAGTCTATGAACTATATATATTTAGTTTGAATGAGGTTGAAAGAATAATCAGTGACTTCTTTCCTTTCCTATAACAAAATAAATCCATTACTCCCTCCACAGGTATAATGGATTAAGGTGATGTGATTTACATTTTTACCGTACAAGAAGATCAGGATTAGGCCAATTACAATAATAATAATAATGGTTTGAAACGTAAATCTATTTATGACTTTATTAGCATACAATCCCAGTAACCAATTACAATAAGGCATACTGAAATGGGTATGATATACACCTCCTCTCACAACAAAAGTTCTGGACCAGATGTAGAGCACACAGTTTCCAACGTGATGGAGGTAATAAATATATATACTATGAATCAGAGGAATAAACATGAAAGAACAACTACATCTCCTTTTTGAGCATAATTTTGCAGCTAATTTGTCGTCACTTCTGACTACAATACAAGATGTGAACAAAAGACATTACATATGAGTGGACACAAGGGTTCCATACTCAACACCAGGCCAATTGTTTGTAACACAAAATATGAAATATGTCATTCTTATTCTTTATTCCCAATGGCGATTGTGAGTCACGTGACATCAACAATTCCGCCATGTTGGAGTACAACTGCTGCTACTGAGTCACACTTGTTCAAAGATTAACAGTTACTCTTATCGATCGCTCTTCAAGGTCAATTATGCTGGTTATACGCATAATCAAATCTTAGTATTTTGTGTCATTTCAATATTCTTTTTTTCCAAATAGAACTTTCGAATTTTCTGGCAAATGTAATATACCTATTAGTTAGTTATCCTGATAAAAGGTGGTCAACTTCTGTGTTGTACACAAGTTATAATAGAGCAAACGGAGACATGACTAAATTGTTTTCGTTTGCCAAAAGTAACTGAACATCAAGGGGGAAGATCCAAGAAAGCTGTCACTATGGACTTCAAGAATTAGTAGAAAGGATCTAACTTCAGATAAATTTGAGCATACTCGAGTCTGTTCTGATCACTTCATCAATGGGAAACCATCAAGCCTTTATAATCAACATGATGTAGATTAGGCACCATTAGTAAATCTTGGTCACAACAAATTGAGGATTGACATCAAAAGTACACAAGAGAGACAAAGCAGACACAAAGTCAAAATTTTAGACCCTCGCAACTCCAGAACCACAAAGTATTTTACACTAAAATTTTAGATTTTAACATATCTGAAGTATATATCTCTATTAGCTATGAATATTTGAAGGAAAACTGTGACTTGGTGTTTCAAAGTACCATTTGCTTTTTGATTTGGCATAGAATGGCCCAGCCTTAATATACACCAAAGTAATTGATGCCAAAAAAAATTAATAATTATCAACCGTATAGAGGCCCTGAAGGAAAGAAGAACGTTGACTACAACCCAAGTTTTCTGCTACAAAATAACATGTGAAAGCAGTGACGTAGCTAAAAGGCGTGCTTGTCGTGCCCAGCACGACCAAGAAACTGCAAAGATGAGTTTTTTCTTGAGTGAAGTCCCTTGTCCCTTCCTTCTTTCAAACCACTTGAATCTATTTTCTAGCCACGGAAACAATTTGCCTCTTTCTTGGCCTCGTTTACATGTTTTCAAGAGGACAAGTTTTCGTGGATGGGATTTGAGCTCAACTTAGGGAACGAAGTGCAACAGCTCCCTGTATTTGGTCATGCCCCACTATATGCAACCTGTTAATTTGGTCGTGCCCCGCTATATGCAACCTGTTTTCAGTCGTGCCTAACAATGCTGAAAAACAATGCGAGGTCTTGCCAAAACAAGAAAGCACGCCCTTCAAATATTTTATCATAATTCCCATGGAGACAGTCATCTCACTGGAACGTATTGACTTCTTTGGTTGATACTCAAGATTGTCGCTGTTTACCCCATAGACCACAAGCTTGTTAAAATGTATGATGTTTACACTGTATTGTTTTATTATTGTAATGCGCATGCGTTACTTCTTTGTATTCTGCGCCTTGTATCTTGTTGAACTAGATTCTGTAAAACCACGTTGCAGACACAATGTCTTGAAGTTAGAATAATATATCTTATGTTGAGCACTATATACTCTGCACTATTTTATCAGGTTATGGGCCCAGGACGTTGTTTATAAACTGTCTGAAAGGGTCGAGAATGCAGAGGAACGGTAATTGTAACTGAAGCAGAATTGTAGCCTGAAGTTTAAAAAAAAAATCAAAATGGCGACGGGATCGGACATGACACAAGGTGTTCTCAAGTTTGATAAGCTGAATGGCTCAAACTATAGAAGCTGGGCTTTTAACATGAGGCTGTACCTGGAGAGTATGGATTTATTCGGCTACATTGACGATACCGTGGAAGTGCCTGATGAAACGGCTACTGAGGCAGAGAGGAAAACCTATCGTCTATGAGCAAAGAAAGTGTGGACGTACATTTGCTTGGCCATTGCTCCTGAGCAGCAAATACACGTACGTGATACCACAAACGCCAAGGAGGCATGTATTTGTGGAATTCAGGACGATGTGATCACATGGAGGGCTCTGCGAAGGTGGGATATGTCTGGGATAGGAAATGTCCGGGATGGGATATGTCCGGGATGGGATATGTCCGGGGATTGGAAATGTCCGCGATGGGAAATGTCCGCGATGGGAAGTGTCCGGGATGGCAAATGTCCGGTGATGGAATGTGTCCGTGATGGGAAATGTCCGGGATGGGATGTGTCCGGGAACCCACCTAACTATGTAAAGTTTGTGTCTTGACTTAAAAGAAATTGTGAGATAAGAATGACATTTGAATACTGTGATTTTTATTGTAAACATAATCATTTCTAATTCAATAGGTTTATAGCGGACCTGCATCAGCTAATCAAGTTACCATTCTCATCTCATATTCACAATCATTAAGTAGGCGAGGAGTTAGCTCCTTAGCTTACTGGTTCTCTTTAAAAAGCAGTTGGTATTCTATTTGCCTAACTAAGAAAATATACAGAGTTTACTATAACTGTTGCATAGAGAAGATTGTAAGGACCTGAATAAGGATAATATGCTGTATAAATTCTACGTGAAACTTTTTTTTATCACACGTGAGACAAGACGACCAAGCTTTGAAATGTTTGTTCTCATAATATAACGATTTGGGATATAAACCATTCACTACTGCAGTAGTAGTCCAATTACCAAATATTTAGGGTTGCTTCACCATCTGCGTTTTAAGAGTTTTTATCCTAACTTTTCCTGTGAGGCATTTTTGAAAGACACTGTTCTAATATCGCACCTTTTGATTAGAGCCCAAGACGTCTCATGTACTAACTCTGAACATTATGAAAGTCGGAAACGAACAATGTGAAATCAAGTTATTGTAGTCCAAGGTAATTGTATTATGGGCAATCAGAGGCATGTTATTCCTCAAGTAATTATGATATGACAATTTTGCTTCTCTTTAAATACTGACTAGGGTAGGTAAAATGTAGTAAAATTGACTAAAAATTAGTAAAACATCGATTTTCAATTTTCTCCAGGTCAATTTTTATTATTCTCTTTTGAATTTTAGAATAGTTCTTATTGTCTATTTAGCTTTCCCGTCTTAAAAGTTCATAGAGTTTACTTTTAAATTTATATGGTGCAAAAACGATTGCTCTTTACATTTATTAGAAATTTGACAAATTCATACCTAAATATTTGAGGGTCTTTTATCTAAATTATTGTATTTAGCTTCTTTGATATTGCTGTATATCCTCGGTCCTGATTTTCCATCAAAGCATACACAATTATTTGTTTTTAAATATTTGACAGTTGTTTGAAAGTTGAAAGAAATACATAATCATTAAAAAAAGGAAATGTCGTCTTTAACATTCAGATTGTAAAATGTAGCGCCCTGTTCACCAATAATATCTAGTACGTATCTAGTTAAGTAAACTTTCTTAATCTGAATCTGAATCTCAAGGGTGTTTCTTCGACGCCAAATTTTAAAGAGAGCCATGGGAAAAACTTTAAAATCTATATGTCTTTTTTGAAATGTTTAGGATTTTTAATAACAATTTTTTCAAACTTCATGTGCTGCACCTCGCTTCAAAAGGTGCAGTCACACATCAGCAGCATATTGCGTTATTTTAGTTCCGCATCATAATAGCCATGTCCGAATTTCTCTGAGCCAGTCAGTTACTCAAGGTACTGTAATCACTCAATAGAGATTCAACAGCAGTATAAAGACTCAGACTTGAGAATCGTAATACACCATAAATAACACTGTGTTACAAAACGTTTTAGGGCAATATCGATTATTCACTTTTTGCTTTTGTCTAGAAAACATGGGAAAACTTATTATTGTTTTAACGTTTTTTATGTGGCTGGTACAGTGACCAGTCAGCTTCTTAGGACACTGGACCATGCTGCCTACATTACTGCTATATTTCAAAATGTAAACAATGTACACGCAATATTCAAACAGTCTTGAATGCAGATTATAGTTTTTAAATCAGACTAAACAGAAAAGATATCTCTTACCACTTCCACAACTTGTACCAGTTTGAGTTTAAAAGTGATATTAATTGGTTAACGTTTTTTATGTGGCTGGTACAGTGACCAGTCAGCTTCTTAGGACACTGGACCATGCTGCCTACATTACTGCTATATTTCAAAATGTAAACAATGTACACGCAATATTCAAACAGTCTTGAATGCAGATTATAGTTTTTAAATCAGACTAAACAGAAAAGATATCTCTTACCACTTCCACAACTTGTACCAGTTTGAGTTTAAAAGTGATATTAATTGGTTCTGAAGGATGAAGTACTGGACGAGCCTCTTTATCATAACAATGAAGTAAGTCCGATAATAATTTTTGCTCGGATGATCTGTGAGGCCTGGACCCTAAAATTAGGGCAAAAAAGTTAAAAATCATAAACGTAAATTGCTATATCAAATTTAATATCAAGTAAGCATTGAGTTTAAAAAGTTGTATAGGTATGCGCTTGCTTTCTCAGGCGTATTAAAAGGATAGTAGTAGAGTGATTAAAAAAGGTTTGCTGTTGACATTTGGATACAACGGCATTTGCCAACAATCATTGAGATATTAGAGCCGTCAAACCCTTTATGAATATGGCATATTACGTTGTACTGTATATGGTATTACGTTCTTGCAGAGTTTCCGTTGAAACAAATACTTCTGCTCAACTATGTATACTTCATATCAGCGTTCCACGGGTGAGTATAAACACCATCTAAGGTATTCTAAATACAAACAAAGACTTTAAAGATACTATACACTTGATGTTATTACACTAACGTACAAAGGCGTATCTTTACAGTTCAGTACTATTTGTAGATATTATCAAAAAAATGCAACTCCTTGTCATGCAATAACTTTCTGTTACCGAATAAACAAAACTTTTAAGCTGCAACCAAATATCAAATAAAGAGGGGTTTTTTTTCCAAATATACTTAAACAAGCAAATAATACATTAGTTCAAGTTTCTAAGCTTTTTATGTACCAGAACGTACATGCGGGCTCAATTGTTATTGCTTCCTAGTAAATATTTAGAAAATTCAAGCAAGATGTATCCTCTAAGAGAATTGTACCTTAATGGTGGGTTGAGTTCCTTACTCATGATGTAAAAATAAACATATACATTGTACATAACATATGATCAATAAAGAATCATCCGTATTGATTTATGTTCATAGACATACCTGTCATTGCTGGTCTGCTCTGAACACAATCCTCCTCTCCAGAACAAAAAGTAACACTGCAACTGAAGATAGTTAAGGCGCATAGCAGCAACTAAAGGACAAAACGAAATATTAGTTATTACTATTGTTAGTAAGCATACGTGTGTACAATTGCTTAGAGTAACCTATTAGCACTTTCAGAATCAAATTTACGATTATTAAAGCCTACCAGCTTTTAAACTCCTTTTCCATCCAATAAATATTATATAAGCATTTTCAAAAGATCCCAAATCTGTGGTATTGGTGAAATTAGAAACTATTTTTATGTATTAAGCGTGATTTTTATACGAGGTATGTATGATTTTAAATCGTAATGTATTATTAAAGTGTGAAAAACGGCGTTATACACGTATACGATTTTCTTCATACCCACGCTGCAATACACGGCCTTCCTTCCCAAACGCAAATTGTTTTCAAGGATAATGACCTTGGTCGACGGTTGTCAACCATAGCCGAGCGTGCTATACTTCGCACTAAAAACATAAGACCCTTCTAATAGAATTGTAAAAAACTGCTCTAGCAAAAGGGAATGTTTAAAATTGAGAATTCTGTGTAGCTAAGTTCAGAAGACCATGATTCGTTGACTTTGGTAGACATTTAGGGCCCAATTTCTTTTCTTATTGAGTGCTGGACACTTTATGTTGATGACGTTTAAATCTTCACTGGTCGAGAGTTTGTTAAAATGGCTTTGTAAGTATCAACATTGTAATATTTAGATGATTGCCGATTAAGGAAATACTCATGTATAGGCATATGAAGAATCCTCTGTTTCATATGAGAATTTGATGGAGCGCGAGGAATAATTTAAAAAGACCTGAGACAACTTATTGCGGGTAAAAACGTGATAAATGCGTTTTTTATACACAAAGCGACATGAAATGTGATGTCTTTGTATGTTTTATGAACTATTTTATGGCATTGTAAAACAAAGAATGAACACCTTGTCAAAACTCTCAAGGAGTTTGATATCTGACAGTCAGCATGTCTAGCTATTGACCAGTATACAAGACCGCAATTAGTACCAGTATAGTTCAAGCTAGTGAATGGATTCTTATCGCGGCGTCTTGTAAGGATGCTTACTCTCTCAATATTTGTTCTCAGTCTTTTGAGAACAGTAAAAAAGGGTCAAGACCAACAAACTTTGCATTACATTTTGTTGAATGAATTTTAACCTTATTATTTGTTCAATTTTAGGTAGAACGTGGCAATGTGTCCGTCAGTCGTAAACGTCATTCGTGTTTTATGAAACTCGCAGCCATTGCAGATTATTACATCCGAAATTGCAACTGTCCTTTTATGGTCATATAGTCAAAGCTTTATGCCAATGTAACATCTGATTTCTTATGCATTATATTTACATCTGTAGTCTTAACTTTTAATCAAAATGATGGATCGAGTAGCTTTTGCATTAATTTCTTTGTTACAGTCTTATTTCAGGTTTTGCATGGCAAAACCCCGCAACCCTGGTTTTTGTAATTGTATTTTACTGCTCAAATGAGACGAAATAATTTACAACCCAAGCTAAGAGTGTTCCTTTCTCTTTCCCCTTCTCTGTGGTATGAGTGAGTAATAATTCAAGTAAACGATCATCTTTCTATCACCCTCTCATGTCAACCACCAATATAATCGTTTGTTTATCGGAAAGGAAATGATCTCATTTTTGGCTTTTCTTACTTCCTTTTCAAGGCATTCGTTGAATGATGTTGAGCTTAGAAATTTATGGTAACATGATGAAGCGTTTGACTCTTCAGGTCACAAATCATACTGAAATATGGTTCAAAAACACACCAGAGGTAAAGTAACACGGTAACATCTTAAATATTGCTTTTCGTTTGCAGCTGTATTGAGGGACCCGAAAAAATATACAATCAATACTTATACATAGGTCACCTTAAAAGAAAACATTTAAATATACTCTTTTGCCGATGTTGTCATGTACTATATTTTCTTGGAAGTGCTTTTCCCTGCGTGACATGAATTGGATAAGTCTGCGTTTTAAATCAAATGTAACTGAGATAAATTTGACTGCTATATCCACAACAACAATATCATAGTTTACGGAGCATCTGGTCAAAAAATGTATCGAAGTTTCTACAAATATAGAGAAAATATATTGCCACTGAATTTCAAACTTGGTACCCACATGTGAAGAGAGTGTTATAGCAACAGGGCTATGGTAATCATATAATTGAGTACGATTTCAAGCTTAGCCATTTTACTACGTCTAGCTTTACAAAAATTACTTAAATAGACTTGAAATATAGAGACAACAATGAAGATCATCAATTATGATTTCGATAACTAACGATTTAATTGTAACAAAGTCTCTTTTAACTTTTGAACATCTGAAGTCCTGTTTCGTAAAATATATTGTTGCCTAATTATCAAATTTTAAGTGAATTTTTAACACGTTTCTTGTTTAATCGTATAAGCCCCAGATTGTAATTTCTCCATAGCAAATAATAAAATTTTGTAATATCATAGTATATACAACTCCCCTTAAATCGTTAATTGGAAGATTACTTAGCGGCTAAAGTAAAGGTGATCACTTTTTCTTACAAGTCGATATCGATCTTAACAATTTGTTGAAGTGCTTAAATAGAGATTAAGTGAACGAAAAATCCATAAATATCTCAAGAAATAACATTAAAACATCAGGCACAATTACAAAGCCATATACAATATCATTACATATCTCAGAATATCTTCATATTGAGTGTTAGCACGGTCATGTAAGCGATATATATAGATCTGGAAAAATGTCACTTGTTTAAAGCAAAATGAAGAATAGGTCATCAACCACGTAAAATTGTATGAGGATAAAACTTTAAGTTAAGTAAAGAATGCTCATGTCTTTACAAATTCTTTTTCCCGTTGCTGAGATGTGGCCAATTTAGAAATGTAGCAGAACCTGACAATTGAAACGTTTCCTTGTTAACTGTCAAACGGGGGCCATTCTAGAAAGAGCATCAGTAATCCTAATAATGTTTGACATTACTGGCAACGTAAATGAACTAAGGAAACGGAAAAGGCTAGCAAGAGCATTTGTGCCTTCTGAATAGACTATACCAGAGCTGCCAGAAGCGAGCTTCTCAGCATTTTGATCATAACAACTTTATTTAGGAAATGCTTTGCTAATCTCTTTAGTGCTCAATATTATTAATTTAAAGTTTGTACACTTACTCGCAGTATTGGTATTGTGGCTGCAAATTGATGTTTGTCTACCTTGAAAAGCTTGAGATGTCAAAGCTTTAATGAAAAGCTTTACAAAAGACTAACCATATCCATGTATTAAAAATCTATATGTAGATCTATATATATACCTATATATAGAGTTGTCCCCATCTATATAGAGATTTATGAATATATTCACATCGCAAAGATTAAAAACGAGAAATCTTTTTTGAAAAGACACTAGAGGAATAGAACATACGTCACTACTGGGATTCAAACCCGTGACCAAAGCTTTCGCAGAATGTGCTCTACCAACCGAGCCAGGCGTCTACTGATGTTGACGTGCACTATTCAAAAAGTCGCGTTATTAGCTCTCAATGCATTACCAATCATTAAATATACGGTGTGAAAATCCCTAGTAGTCTGCTTCGACAGCTTGCAATCTGAAATTCATCAATTCTAGACAATCTTTGCTTGTTTCTTTTGAACACAGAGTTGATATCATATGCTATGCTTAGAAGATCGTGTTTTCTACAGACTTTCATGGTAACATTTATAATAATGTTATTGGCAGATGTATAAAGCAAGAAATTTTGCAGGGATAATGAATTGCTTCCACAATAGTACAATTCCAACGAAGAGTTTACAGTTAAAAGCAAGAAACTAGTCAATAAACTACAAGAAAACGTTCCATATGGTACTAAGCTTGGTAGCCTGGGACTCAGTATTAAATCAAGTACACTATTAGTAGCTCCTTTGAATTTCTTGATAGCACAGAACTCTCGATAACCTTTATACCTAAACATCAACAAGAGACTTGCGAATCTTTACCCCGATGAAGTGTCCTTAAACGAGAACTACGATAGAATAACGAATTTATTATCTTGCTCAATAATCAAGGATTACCTTCTTCAAAAAATCAAAATAATTTCTAAACGTTCTATTTCAATCGCAAAACATCGAATAGAAGTGGGAATTATCACGAACATCCTGCTTTAATCCACATTAAAGAGTTTAGTCTTGAAAAAAACCCGAGTAGAAATCAAAAATACTTCTCTCAAAGAGATATTAGCTACAAGGAGCCTTCGTAAGAATTTTTCTCCATTTACTAAGACCACTTTGCTAATAACTATCAACAAAAGTCTTCTTATAGAGTCTTCTTATAGAACAAAAGTATTCTGTTTCTCCATACACCAGTAAAGTCATCCCTTTTTCTCTTTTTGGCGTTAGTTGATAAACTACACGCGCAAATTTACGTGCATAGTTTTTCAAAGTTATTTCAAAAATATTTCTTTGGACATATTTATAATATTTCAATGCATGGTAATTAATTTTAAGAAGTATTTCCTTAAAAACGAAAAGCTACGTTGTTTTGAAGAAGTAAACAGAAGTAGCATTTATCATAAAGCAACAAATATTAGAAAAAATAGTTGTAGTAATTGACATTATAGATGACTAATAGAAACTTGCCAGCAAGATCTAATCTTCAACAGGCATAGTAACTGGCAGTTTTGGCAGCACTAGGAACTCGGGAAACGATTCAGCAAGCTGGAAAATGTTAAAATCCTGGTACTTAATAGATCGACAGTGCTACTAACCGATCTCTTCAACACTGATGACCTTTCCTTATTTGTTATTAAAATTATAATAAAATGATAACACATAGTAGGAAGCTATTACCCTAAAGATTCACCACTACTTTAAGATTATGTTTAATCTAAGTGGCAGCTCAAAGAAGCACTAATATTTTTACACTGCATATAAGTAGTACAGTACACCACGAACACATTGACGTCTCTTCTTTGTACAAGATAGTTCGCTTAAACTTTTACTTCTTCGCCTCTGCTGATGTTAAATGAGAACCCTTCAATTAAGCGTTTACAACTTTTGATACAAAGTGTTAATGACGATCAACTAGTAGGCTTATCGCTTAAGCCAATATTTAAGCCTAAAAAAGGAACATGTTTACGCTTTTTAAGGCCAGAAAGTTTACTGTTGAGCAACATAGTGCAATGTTCATCCATTTTGGACCATCGGTCTAAACCACACTTATACCAAAAGATAGAATACTACAAATATATAGCATTTATCGGGTATTAACAAATCTAAAGAAGTATACTTTTCGAAAAATTGCCAATTGGTTAAGCAAAAGCTTTTTTCTTGCGCACCTTGAAGGCTCATTGCCTGAGCAATCCCAGCGCCTACTAATGTGAGATCAAGCACAGTTTACTAGCTGCATTACCAAGCGTCAGACCAGAAGATGTTGTGTAGTCCTTAACAGTTTTTGCAAATGAAAAGTTCTCAGATCAATGAACTTTGTTAACGGAAAGTTAAGTGCCGGTCATTCTGACGTTAGTACTCTGAGGAGTGTCAGACGAAAAAAGCTTTTCAGTACACAATGTTTTCGCTATTTCAGGCAATATAAATGTTACTTTATGTTGTTGTGTTGTGTTATGCCCTGTTGTTACAGAGGCCCCTTGGAAAAAATAGCCTTGTTTGCCACTTTTACCATAATGCAATTATCATATCCTCCATCTTGTTCTAGCTGCCACTACCACTTGATATGTTAATTATACTTTATTGGTACGGTATATCAATAAAATATGGAACATAAAAGAAACTACGACATTGAATTGGGGAGGGACTTTCTCAACGTATACACTATGGTAGCTGCTGTCTTGTGAGTACCTGTAGAACTTTCAAACCATAGCAGCTACTTTGCCAGTTCACCTACACATGATTTTCATGTGAATGAAAGATCTAATTTCAGATAAATGTTCTTCATAATGATAATTTTATATATTTTACATGTTTTATGATTCAGAGGAGAAAATATGTCCTTTAATTGCTGAAACTGACAGATTGTATTTATCTGGCATTTTTGAATTAATAACCGTTGTGTCACCAAACACAATTTACTCAACATTCTAAAGTTGATTCTCTCAAGGAAAATTATAAAGTAGTTTCATGCAAGTCAGTCTTGCAAGAGATTATTTAGTTTGCTGTCAAATTTTTGTCAAACCTGAGGCTGACCATGCCTTAAATCTTAGTCGCTTAATTGCTCTCCTATTTTTTCGTCGTAGCCTACTTTTCTTCACAGACTACGGAAAAAAGCCCAAAATTGAGCAAATGAATGTTGATGGAAGTGACCGTAAAGTGATTGCAGCAGATATGGTTGGCCGATCAGTTCATTGGCCTTTCGGATTAACTATTGATCGCGCCCATGAAAAACTCTATTACACAGATGCCAAGTTTGATAAAGTAATGTCATATGATCTAAACACCAAGAAGACGAACCTTATTTACACCTATACACTCTCAGTTATGCCTTTTGGACTGGCTTTGTACAAGGACACGCTCTACGCGACAGACTGGTACAAAAAAGGTCTTTATAAGATTGACAAGAGATATGGAAATGGGAATATACTGGTGAAGAGTGGTTTTCCAAGGCCAATGGACTTACATGTATACGGAGAACCCAAACCAGATGGTATAATTTTTGCTTACATTTTTTGTTTTACTTGTCTACGTGACAAATGAGCTTTCCTTAAATCTGTTATAAAAGAAAGAGGATGACGAATAGGGGAGGGGAGGAGGTTTAGGGTGAGGGGAAAGATAAAATGTATAGAGACCTGCACAAACCTCTACACATATGCCTGTAGAATAAATTAAAAAGGTTGGTGTAAACTTGTTGTTATATCTTTCAGACATTTTGTGGCAAAATTATCTGAACACAAATAAAGCAAACAAAACATGATTTGAGACAATATTGAGAGATATGATGGGCCCATTTGGAACCTATCTCTTTCCGTACCTTTAGGGGTTGACCATCCGCTTAAATTGTATTTCTGCCAAGGTATCAACTATTTTTCATATTTATTAAAACAACAACCAGTTTACATGCTTTTAAAGATAAAACATATGAAATACTTTGCGTCCTTAGGTCATGATAAATGTCCATATTGGACATTATGCTGGGTAAACACCTTACAAAAAAATGACTATTTCACTGTTGCAGTATTTTAACCACGTGAAGCCGAATATTCAAGCCGGCACAAGGCAGTTACTATTGCACTATCTAACACCAAATTGAATTGCAATTGCCACGAACTCCGTCCACTAATGTTACTTCCCTGAAAAATGATACATGCAACATTGAATTCATAAATAGACGCATATTTAGGTAAGGCAGAAACGAGTGGGGTGGGTAAACCGGCAAGGGTACAATTTTTTGATTTTTCTTATTGCAGGCTGACATCAGGCTCATCGTTAAACGCTGTCAAGTTTCAAAAAGAAGATTAACGAGGCTTTCTTTCTATGCATCCATGATGTTAAGAGAGGGGAAATAGATACTGCGTTTTTGCTGCGATAGGCGTACTTTTCTGTTACTACGTATGTTATTTTTGTCCATAAAAGTAGGTCTTTGCTTCACTTGAATGCCTTAAAGTCAAGCTTTGAAAGGAAAATATCCTGTCCAGATTATGTCTTTGGATCACTATTCTTAGCTCAACTTTTACAAATACTAATTGTTCCAAAAGCTTAGCGCTAATTGTGAACTTGCAATACCGACTGTCCCTTTCAAAACAAAGCTTGACATAAAATTTTTGGACTTCCGACCCCGTGCTCAGAGCATTAGACGAAATCAGATCAGGGCAAAAAGTTGTTTTGCTATTCATGCAGTTCATTAGTTCTCCACCACAAATAAAATTTCTTAAACCTTCAGTAAACTGAAGAAATACAAATGAAAAAGGAATTGTTAACAAGGCGTTTTAGTTTTCAAAGAAGAACCTTAAAATAAAATTGATATTACTGAAAAATTAAGATGCGTCAAAACATCAAAATTTTGCAAAATCAAATTGTGTGAAGTACAGTACAGCGCATCCTCGTTTACCAGAATGGCATGAACCTAAATGTGCGGCGAACTGTTCCGGGAAGCCAAAAATTCGGATAATCGAGGACAGAATTTTGACCCATGACGGCTTATTTTACGTTCAAATTGATGCAAAATATGCTGCCGTCGTGCGAAATGGCTAAAATAGAGACAAGGAAAAACAGAAATTGACGTGCAACGTTTAATGAACATACGTGTAATATGAAGAAATAAAAATGAAAATGAAAGCGATCCCACTTGCACTAAAATTCTACCGCGTATAAACAGACACCATCATTATGTAAACAAAGAAGTTTTTTCTCAGATAAAATTAATATCGTGCATCCTGCATTACCTAAAGGTTCGCTATTCCAAAAACTGAAGAAATTTGGTCTTATTCTGGTTGCTTGAAAGGGAAAGCGAAATTTTAAATATTACAATTTTTCCTGGTTTGAGGTGTTTGCATAAACGAGGATGTACTGTACAGTTAATGATTATCTAAAGATTGAAACTTCCACCGTGCTACACATCCACAGTTGCAATGTACATAAACCTTACGTGGATGTATTATGGATGTTGATCAAGATGTTGCAATGTTGACACAAGCACAACAGTTTTTCCTACTCTTAAACAGCTGCAATTACAGAATTATATAGATTACATAAACTTTCATAAATTATATCAATTACATAACTACCTTAATATCTAATTTATATAATTTTAAGAATTTTATGGTTTTACTCGTCAAAAGGATAAACAGAGCAAAGAGATATTAGAGTGAGTGCTTCTTGACTGCTTTGTTAAACACCTCTTGACAGTTTTTGTGATAGATGTTCAACACGTCGGTGTCATTTTATGGAAGTACCGTGGGACAATTTTCCTAGTGTCAAAAGTTACACTTTTACAAGCTCCTAATATATTGGCAATTAGTCTCAAGTACACGGGTTTTATCCATGAAAGCCCCGCATCTTTTCTTTAGATTTGAATATTGCCCCCACCCAAGTATTTAATAGTAATGCAGACCCTTACTGATTGACATAATTTTGGCAAGCATTAACCAAACTAGCATCTGTAATAAAACAGTAAGAACTTTATTGTGTTGTAACGTGTTCTTCATTTTGTTTACTCAACAGAATATCAAAGAATTTATAAGTATGCCTATGCAAGCTTGAAGTGTGGATATTTTTGCAGCCAAACAAGACTAAATGGAATCAGGCTACCTAGTTGCCCAACTGGATACAGAATAGGGCGTTCTGCTATTAAATGCTATAAATGCAATTACTACGTCAACTCGTATCGACGCTATCGATGTAAATGCTCAGATTGGGCAAGTTGCACTCTGAGAATAGAACAATCAAGCCCTTGTACCAGCAGCTTTAGCAGCTATTTACATGTTGGCGTACGGGAATGTATTAAAAGTAAGTATGCTTCCGTTCTATGTTTGCCCTTTCTCGTGAGTTCAGACAAATTAAGCAATTCATTCTAATAAACAATCCAATTAAACTCTTCTCACAATTAAAATATTGCAAGATTGCTTAACCCTACCTTACATGGGCTTTTTGGCTGTTCTCATACATGAGGGGGGGGGGGGAGGCTAGTAGGCCCGCGGCACTTTGACACACTATAACGTTATATCGGCTAACGCTATTACAAAGCTATTTGGCACGTTTATAGTTAAACTCTTTTCCAATAAATTAAAAAAAAAATAATTTAATTTGATGTGAATGACGTCATCTATGGCTTTGAAATGTTGCGCAATATTCAAACATTTCAAAACTTTTGTAAAAAGGCCTTAAATCATACTTTGAATTACATTTTGATTTTTTAAGGGCTTTTAATGGAATTTGCGAAATTTTGATAATACGAAATCGTCAGTACAAATTCAGGAAAGAAAATCTAAGTTTAAAAATATAATAATCTTGTTTTTCCAAGAAAAGTAAGAAAAGAGAAAGGAAAAAACTCCACTATAGGTCAACGAAACGCCAATATCGCAAAATTTTAAAAAAATTTAAAAAAAATTATTCATCATAAGACTTCCCAGTAAATTTAAGGAAAATTAGCCTAATTTCGTGTCAATCAGGCCAGGCTTTAAAAAGTTATAAAATAGGGTTAATAGCTTTCGTCTATGCACCATAGCCTTGTTTACTCTACTAGTCACTCGCTAGATAGCCGATCATTTTATTAGGATTAAACACTGGATTAAGCTTGCTGTGGTAGATGATTATGCACCACTGGCAGCTGATATCTACCTCCATCGTGATTCAGGCTTGTCTTACGCAAATGAATATACGCATATTTTCTGCCCCCTCGCTGGAACCAATTTTTGTCTTTATCTAAGATTTTTACTAAGCAATCCATGTCAAGACTTATTACATGGGATCACTGATATACGAGAACATCTGCAGACTCTTGGATTCTTTGACTCTACTAAACTTTCAATCTTTCAGCCTTCTTCAGTACAAAGAAGTACAGTACAAATTTCTAGTGCATAGGTCAGATACACCGTCGGATTTTTAGACCATGTTTACACGGGTACGGATCCAAACTGGTACGAATCGGCCTCGCGTTTACACGGGACCTGGTGGATGCGAACTCGGAGAACATTTTTAAATTTAGAATCAACGATGAATTTAACCATCCACTTATGCTGTAAGCTCTGCAATATTAAAAAAAAGTGTAACACACAGCTCCATGGCCTTTTCCAAACGTTTGACAGGCGAGGCACACTTGCTGTTTGGGCTCCTTAGGTTGTACACCAGATGCTGCTTAAATTCTGAAAATAGTTATAGTAAATTCATTCTATCTACATTAGATACATGATGGTTGTGATATGACGCTGTTTATTCCTAGATAATGAAGGCAGTTTCAAGTGCTTTTACTAAAGGTATATGGTAAACAATGCTTAAGGCTTACGGTTGGGTTCTTGGTTAAAAAGCAATAAGTTTTATGTGCCTTTATTCAGGGAATATGTCGCAAAGGTTGAAGTAGAGACGACAAAGTCAAAATGTTGTAGGTCTATCAATACGTGAGGGCATGAGTTCTAAATTCCAAAACAAATGAAAATGACGAAATACGACCTAACGTTTGCAAATGATCCAGCTGAAAAACTTTTCGGATTCATTTTATAGCTGAAACCTTCAAAGCATGAACTCGACTATACGAGTGCTTAAATGAGAAAATTACACGACCGAGATCACCAAAAGAAGGTCGCCATTTGGATACCTAATCCACTACTTTGTTTCTGTAATTCACCATATTATGTTTGTACAAGGACAAAATTCATAGTAGAGTTAGTTGCCCATTGCACACGCATGCGCACAACGATTTGATACGGCATGCTTGGTGATCCATTAGTGATATTACTGCAATTGTTTAAGTAGTGTTTGAATTAGAATAGCACAGTTCATATCATGGCAAGAATTTGCTCTTCCAAAATTCTAATACACGAAACAAAATATCTGTTTCTAGAACTCCGGTCTTCGAGTCTGTTTTACTTTACCATTGAAAACAAGTCTCCATAAATTAATCTCGTATGGTCGTTTAGTCCAGATAATGTTAAGTTGAAAAGACGTATTATAGATCCTTTTATCATGGTATAAAGATAAATTTATCCCATACAAGACCAATTCAATTTTTGATGGTATCAAAGCACCATTCCTGGAATTTGATATCTTGCTGAGGGCTGGAAGTCCCTTACATATCGTCTAAATATTCTCCTAGCCCTATCTCTCTTTTCCATCTTCATGATCTTTTGTAAGATATTATTGAAACAGCACAAAATATGAAAAAACAGTGGACAGGGCATGTGGCACGAATGGATAAAAACAGATGGGCAAGGATAACCACAGACTGGGTGCCAACCGAAGGAAGTAGAAAGAGGAAGACCGAGGAGGAGGTGGAAAGACGACATCGAAGAAGAGTTTGGTAAAGACTGGATGAGTAAGGCACAGGATAGAGACTTATGGAAGGAGATGTGGAGGACATCTGCCCGCAATGGCATGACAGGCTGAAGAAGAAAAAGAAGATCTTTTGTAAGATGTCAATGGTCTTGCAGACCATTAATTATGAATTCTAATGATAATACTTATTCAAATGGTCAAACAATGCTTAACGTTTCTTAAACTAGCTACTACATAATTTTAATACTATTTTTTGCTTTCACAGCTATTCGACCGGGATATTGCGAGATACCGCCGCAAACTGGATGCAGAAATCCTGCCAATAATCGTAACTTCTGCAATGCAGACCAAGATTGTCCAACCAAAAAGAAATGCTGCAAAACCGAATGTGGAAATCGATGTAGCAATCCATTACCAATACATCCTCGTAAGTGCTAATTTCGTAAAGCAGGCATTTCCGTAAAGTCAGACAAAATGTCTTAATAGGTAGAAAACGGATTGAATAATTGGTGCTCGTTAGGTAACTTCTTTTTGTTTCCATAATAACGTACGTACGTAGGTACATAAGGAGGGCAAGGTAGTGCAGTTGGCAGAAAGCTGGTCTAGCAAGCTGAAGGTTGATAATTCGAGCCTCTGCTCTGCCCTCAATCTGAGAACTCCCGCAGTAAAAGTAGTAGAATTATTGTCACATCTCATTAGCGTAGGAAATATGAAAGGCGGCAAGGAAGGGAACTACCAACGCTACATCACAATGCTTTGGCTCGGGACATGTGATTCTCTACTATTTCACATTCCACATGTTTTGAATGTAGTACGGGACTAGCTTTATGTAACCTTACTTCCGTACTACAATGTATCATCGAGGGTCACGGGTGGGTCACGCGTCACGCGTCACGGGTCACGCGTGGGTCGCGAGTTCGATCTCCAGTGGTGACATATTTTCTGTTTCTCTAGTGTTCTTTTCAAAACTTACTATAATGTATACGTAATGCTAGAGGAAAAGATCTTTTCCCTTAAAATTCTACATGAAGTTCTGTTAATATTAACGACATCTTCTCTGTCTTCAATGCAGGTATGCCTCCATGCAGCACTCTCGTAAAACCGTGTAGTCATTACTGCTTCGTATTAAGTCCAACACAATTCAAATGCGCTTGTCCAGATGGAATGAAATTGGATACTGATAGCAGAAAATGCATAAACCAGACAGCTGAGTTCGTCATGTATTACACTGATATTTCATATGGTAAAGTGTATCGTTACAATCAATTCCCTTCGCCTCGGAGTTACACACTGGATATATTACCTACCCCGAAGTTTAGCTCGACAAGACCTGTTGCATTGAATTATGACGAGAAAGCTAAAATGATATACTGGAGTGATGTTGGAGCTAAAAAGGTAATGCAATCCTTAACATATGTTAATACTTCATGAGAAAAAGTGCAGCAAAATGAGTGATTATACTGCCAATTTCTTCTAATGTGACCTATAAAAGCAGGTCTTTGTTCTTAATTAACAGAGAATATTTTCTTTTTATTAATTTCAGCTGAAAGAGAAGCAAAAGTGTATTTTTTTTATTGAATCCAAGCTTCAAAGTAAACTTCGCACATTTGTTACACAAGAGATGACATTGTCTATTGGCCCTCATTTTCCTCTTTCTGTATTGTTTGGAGCCTATCAGTCCCAAAACTGCGACGCCATCAATGATAGACTGATGCCTTATTGAGAATTAAGTAATATTTGACAACGTGAGCTCCATAACTTTGCATGTGAAGTTTTGGATGTTCATTTTTTATTTATTGTATTCCAGATATTTCAAATGTCTGCATTCGGGAAAACATACAAAACACTGGAAGCCAACGTTTATTGTGATGGAATGGCGTTCGAACCCTATGGCCGACTGCTCTTCTGGGCAGACCTTAATCGGAAAAAGGTTGTTGCCTTTAATCCTGATCGGCAGATAAAAATAAACATCATTGTGTCTGGATTAGATTATCCAAGAGATGTAGACATATATTCTAAGAGAGGGTAAGTGATGCAGACATTTCATCATTCGTCCATATTCGTTGGTTTCATCACATCGAGCTGAAAAAAAATGATGTTCCTTTTACTTTAATAGCTTTTGCACAATGTTGGAAGTACATTAGGATTTCCCTTAGCGTCTGTATTTATGTGTTAATGGTCTCTCAAATTATTTTCTGGGGAAGCGTGTAAAACATAAGTGATTTTAAGGATATATATATATATATATATATATAAAAACTAAAACAGACTTCAAAATAGCCCTCAGTTAAAATCAGATATAAAAACCTCTTTCACACATTCCATTTCGGTCATTCTGACGTTAGTACTCTGAGGAGTGTCAGACGAAAAAAGCTTTTAAGTACTCAATGTTTTCGCTATTTCGTGCAATATTATTATTTTGTACTACAAACAAACTATATAATTTATGTAAATTTATACAACAATGTCTTGAAGTCTTTTTGTTAAACTTGTACATAGGAGGAAAGAATTACTTGGGCTTGTGAAATTCAATATCCAGCTAGCAAAATACTGCCCAGTGTACCAATTTATTACTTAGGCAAACTGGGCTAAGGTTTTGCACCGGGAGACCGTTTGCTAGTCAATAATAACTTGTTATGGTTATTATGGAAGAAGAACCGTTTTTGACGAGTAGAGCAACCTTAAAGGATATCTGTGCAGTAAGGGCGTATTAGTAGAGAAAAACGGACAAGAACATACTTCGTGCTTGAAAATCAAACCCTTTGCCTCGCAATCTCTACGTTAGCGATACTTTCTATCTCCGTTTTACAGTGTTGACGTTCAAAATACTGTGTCCAAAGAGTGATACCTCCGGATTGTCATTCATGGTTTTTATAATTATATCAAGTAATGAACTTTTCTGTAGATTTCGTTTTTCATTTAAAATTACTCGCAATTAAATCAATATCAATATAAGTCAGTTAATTCGTTTCTTTGGGTCTTATGTAAGTAAGCTGTAATACCTGTAATACCAAGTATTTGCCGAGCCATGCTGCATTTAAGTTGTCTACTCCAAGCTGCGTTTATACCTGCAAAATCGCACACACGTCGCACAGTGTTATAAACAAAAAAACATATGACCTGGCCACAACTAGTGATTCTAGATTCCAAAGCCACAAAGTGTTTACAAAAAGCAACTACATTGAATAGTCTTCATATTCAGTAAATATCCAGACTTGTTGTCGATCCACTTTGCACAAATAAACAAACTTCAATATACCATTTAACGTCTAAAAATTAATGAAAACAATTTAACTTGTTTCCTGCATGTTAAAATGGCTCAAGGCTTGTTAATAGCCCTATCTGCTTTTGGCATTCCGATAATTGTGTTGTACAAGCTGTCATCAGGCGCCCCACTGATTCGCACAAAGACTGTGTTTGTGTACAGGAACATGAAGAAAAGGTAGAGATTGAATTATCATTGACATTGAGAGTCAATTAATTGCAGAAATTGGAGTAAATTGTACTCTATTCTTAGCTCTCTGAGAACAACATGAACATACGGCGCTCCAACGGGATTGACGAATGTCCTTTTTAATTCCGTAATTTGTACAAGCTCTCTGTTGTCGTAAAGGGGTATTTCTAGATTTGTATTCAGGTTATTGCTGCTTTCACTGCACTATGATTCGTTTCGGTGAAACCACATAGTTCTCAGACACTATCTTCCCTTTTACCGGTAAAACCGAGTAAAATGCTCGATTCATTTGATGAATTTGTTATTTTATGAAACGTGGGCCTATCTATTGATGCAGGGGTATTAATGCGGACTATCCTCTCTCTGCTTCATGAAGTAGTTGCATGAATGCCACCATGTAAAAAATGACTACACTTGTACAAATAATAAAATGCAAGGCAGGGATAGCGTTCATTAAAGCTTTTTATGCATAGGCAAAAAAAATATGACGGAGCATACAAGTTTGAAATTTTTGCCGAATGAAAGTATCATACCAATCAATCTCGAATAATCAAAAAAAAATCTATAGGTATTCAACTAACATATGCAGGAAAGTTGTCAACGAGCAAAATATTGTAGATTTGAATTACATAAATTGTACGAATTTAGGTTTTTGCGTTTGTAAAAGTGAAAGTGTAGAAATTTGCTGTAATAGAATAGAATATCTTGGAAAGTATATCACCAGCTTCTCTCTTGTCTGCCTATTAATTGTATCCTTTTATTTTTTTATTGTTTTTTTCTTGTATGAATTAGGGAGTTGCTATCTCATAGTTGTCAAATACGGGATTACTTTAATTATACTGGTTTGCTTATCCAGCAATGAATAGCCTGAAATCCAGAAATGAACCGAAGCAAGTTCTCAAAGATATCAGCTGTAAAGCAACTGTACATTTTTTCAGTGAAAACTTAAACTGCTCTACTTCCAGAAAGGGAGTATATTTTAAGAAGAGAAGACAAATTTCCATGAGAAAGAAAAGGAAGACAGTGTACCGTTTTCTGCTTCAGGCATGTTACTTTTTTTTCATCAACAATTCCATGTTTTGTGCTTGTAGTTAATTAATTGTATTATGTTTATTGAGCTCTTCTTTGTCAATTTTATGACAATGTAATTTTCCTGTTTCATGAACTCCGTGTTGTTTTCTTGTGATGACTGTTGAACATTGTTAATTGCCCTCATGGGAATCTCTATTGGAGATGGCATGGCAATCTCTCAATCAAAGACCCCTGATGAGCAGTTGGTCCGACATTGAAACTACCCTAAATAAACAGAAAAACCACCAAACAGGCTAACTAATAAATAAAGGGCAGCTGGGGCGTCCAAGGGCAATGCCCCTCAATTTGTGCTAGCGGGCAGAGAAGCAAGCCATGAGGCAGGCTCAACCGCCCAGTAGGACTGTCTCTCGCGGATCATGGAAAGCATCTGTCATCAATGAGAACAGATACTACATCCATTCCTTGCCTAAAGGCAGAGATGACGTGGCGCCCACTTACTGTTTATACTGTATACAGTGTCTCTGATTGTGACACCTCATCGCATTGTTGTCATAAGTAATACATTAGCGCATTCCTTTCATTATCGGGCTCCCAAAATATTTTGAGGACAATTGTTTAACCTAGAGATGAAGTTACTACTTTTTGAAGTTAAAACTTAAATACCACGTTTACAAGATAAGATAAACTACTATTACGGTTTAAAAGTCACAGTTCAAATATTAACTGCCATAAAATAGAGTACTATTATTATTATTGTTATTCAGTCTACAAGGGGCCGTAGGCGCTTCCTATTTCTGTTCCATGCATTGTGATGTACGCTTTCTATTTGTGATTACTATTACGGGTAATTTAAAAGCCGCAGTTTAAATATTAAACAAATGTTCTTTATCGTTAACTTGTATCGCTTTACTTGAAAGAGTATTACTTCAGTAATAGCATGCAATCAAAACATCCTTCAGTCAACCCCTTTATTCTTATTAAGTCTTAATTATCATATTTTTAATGTCATTACAGGGTTTTAGCATTTCCTTCTTCTTTTATCAAGCATAGAAAATGTCAACGTTTGTGTTTGTGCTATTGAAAGATTAATCTCTACTCTCTCAACAACCAATACATCTAGGGAGATAGGGAGCACTCCCTCATCCTTGATTCCCAAATACATCAACGCTACTCTATAGCCAGACCACTCATTGATTCATGTAGATTGCAGCGATGACAATTTTTGCAGTGGGTAGGATTTAGGCGCAATATCTGATCACAATGAATTTACAAAGATGTGGCCTTAAATTTTACAAGGACATTAATTTCAGGCATCACCAAATTATATGCTCCCCTAGGTGTCGGATGCTACGCGAAGACCATTTTACGTCTTATTTATATCATCATATTCATATTTTAATGACTCAGACAGGTGCTTTGTAGTAAGCAATAGTTTTTGCCTGACATTTTTGTAAAGGTTGATTAAGAAACATTCTTCATTATAATAGCTTAGCTCGATACGATACCAAAATATTCCGTAGGTCAAAATGAGATTCTCCCCGAATAATGGCTTATACAAATGCTGATAGGCATCAATGTTTATGACTGAGTTCAGCGTACGTGTCGGCATTTGTGCAAAGGCCAAGAAAACCTTCTGCTATTCTTTAAGGTGAGAGATTACTTCAGTTGAAAGACTGTGATTGTATTTTACTGCTTAAAGACTTGATGTGGTAACAAGGTTGAAACAGGAGACAGAAACATAAAGGTCATTGTTATGAAGTAACATAGCAACTTTTAGAAAACGTTTAAGTTAGCAGGCCAATCATTAATAAACAGTGGAAACCACATCGGTTCCATAGGAATCTAGTTGAGTTAGTGAAGAATGCTTCCTAGATATCTTTTGTAAGTTCCCTATTCTGATTGTGATATAATTGACACTGGAATACTCCATTATCAAAAAAGTTATTTAAGACAAGAAGCATTAAGGAGAATAAGACATCAGCGGAGGTTGACTCCATTCGCTCGTCGATTTGCTTGACCTGAGCTAGTTAGAAGGGACGGGAAGTCATAAAAATAATTTTCTATAGGATCAAAGTTTTGTCATGGCACATTGACCAAAGACAAGTCGTTTTCTCGTGGAATCAACAATGCGTGAAAGTATCCTTAGGTTTTCATCTTCAGTGATGAATTTCAAGTTCGCTTATGATATAAAGAGCAGACAAGTATTGCCTGCAGTTAATTAAGGTCATAATTGTAGCCTGTATCATTCATATTACGTGGATGGAACAATTTTAAATGATATGCATGAGTCCTGGTACATGGAAGAGGTTTAATCCTGATAGGGAGCTGACTCACAGGACTTGAGTTCCAGCGCTAGAGATGACGTCGAGCTTTAGAATCTTAACCTGAAAGCATCATAATTTCGGCTGTGAGACAGTTTCATCATGACAACAACAACCACAAAGTAGTACAGAATATCAAATACTGGTAAGGCTTCTGTTTTTGCTCAATGCTTGTTCTTTTCGTTAGATTAGGTGCAGAAAATCACCACAACATACATTTGCAAAGTCTCTATTTGTCAGGAATCTGTTATGTGTTTGTAACTACAACTGTACATCCAAAGAACTGGTGTTACTTTTAATCTCATTCCAATACATTTCTTTCTAAAAGATGCAAAGAGAACAGGAATAAAAAATATTTAACAAGTTGTGTACTCTAAGGGCCCTTCTCTTGGGATGTTGCAGGGTAAGGATTACAGAATGAGTTCCAGTCACTACCAGGTGATTGAACAGTTTTGAAGGTTTTGTGAGAGTGTTCGACATCAGGTGTATTTGCAAAGAACAGTGCATCAGTGGGTAGCTGGAGAATTTGTTGTATTGTATTAAATATAAACCCTTCTAAAGGTCATTGAAACTTGAAACAGTAGCCCTGTTCTTTCTGAACAACTCGTTGTATTCGTTTCGAGTTTGCTCAAGAATGAAAGAAAGCCTGTATACTGTTTTTTTATAGAAAAATATTCGTAACGCACGTTTCACAGAAAAAAGAAATAAGTTTGAGGGTCACTGGTCAACGTGTGTTCTTTTCTTACGCATCAAGATGTCTTATAACCTTCCCCATACCATTAAGCTTTTAAAACATGCTCTACCGACAGATCTACTACAATAAAGTACAAGTCACATCGACAAAAATACTGCGATGTTTAATCCGTGTACCAAATAGTATCAAAACAACCATTCTTGCTTTCTACACACAAGCTTTACAACAGGAAGTTAGTAGCTACACGCAGTGGCCTACAATGAAAATATTTGTTGGATGTCTTTTAATACGTTTATCGTCAGCACTGAATGAACTTTCTGAGTCTAAACGTCATTCACAGTATTAAACGTTTTGCAAGATCTGTATCAACTAGACGACTTTGGTAGCATGTAAGATCTTGCCCACTAATTTATCCGAAAGGATGTCTCGCCAGGTGCAGCGAGTGGATACTGTGGTAGGTACAGAGAACTTGTGCTCGACATGATTTTTTCATTCCATGCGTAACACAATTCCTTACCAGATAATATCACAGTTGTATTGTTGCGATAGTAACAAAACATGTTATACTGAGACAGATTTGTTAGACAGATATCTGGTCACGCTGTTCTTAGCATGAATATCTAGATGTTTAAATAGTAACAATCTCCAGAAGTACAATTGAAAAGAAATTATAAAGCACTGTACTTGTCCAACGGTTCCGCGGGATAACAGATTATCTAATAATGTACGCTACAAGTGAATAGAAAAGAGTAACATGTGAAACAAGGCAGTGGTATCTAAAACTTAGTACTTGGTTGGACAAACTGTTCTCCATTCACATTCTTAATAACGACTCCAATTTTAAACGATAGATCTGCTTGGTAACTCCGTTAAAACTGTAATTACAAATATTAGAATTAACAGTTATTGATTGTAGTGGCTGTATGCATATAATCCGTGCGTTATGCAGTTTAACAATTGAAGGGAATTTTGGAAACCTGACCTTGCACTGCCTTTAAGTCAGTCAAGTTGATTTGATCTTTTGAAGACTTAAGACTGTGTTTTAACATTGGCACAAATGTGTAGGCTACTTCGACCAAATCCTAATTTCACTTGAAAGATCTTCGTAGGAAAATGATAGCTGTTCATGTTTTATTCTAACATAAAGATAACACTGTGGATTATAAACAGATTTTGAGTGAATAAAAACGCCTTGAGCATCGATCGTACGTGATGTCCGGTCTCCAATTGCGGGATAGTTCCAATCTTACGCAAAAGGAAGTTTCTTGTCTCCCTTTTACTTGCTTCAAGAGCAAACTACTTGACGCGCGATGACTGTATATCAACTAAAATTCTTGTTGTTGTAATCGCAATATAATGTGCGATGTCCTCTTACAGTTGAACACTTTTGTTCTGTCATTTTTGCTTATGGCAATATCAGCCACTAGAGGGAGTCTTGTACAAACTGCCTGATGGATCTTTAGAATATTTAAATAATATTTAGAACATTGACTTTAATGTTATGATAGGGCTTTATATGTAAAAATATTTAGATAAAAGTGAGTGAAAGGGTTTTGTGTGAATTACAATGATCGCTGTTTGAAACCAGAATTTGTAGATTTGATATCTCTGCTTTAAACTTTGAGTATTTTATGGCAATGGAGTGAGAACATAACCATCGAATGTTTCTGGATTTGTATGAACAGAAACAGTAAAGTAAAGAGACTGAACAACGATGTTTATCAGCTGTAAGATGCTGCAATGCAAGAAGATAGTTTATAACTGGAACACGTGTGCCCTCTATCATAGAGATTGCCCCAACTCAGGCAAAGTTTTTAAATTACAAATTGAATCTGTGCCTTAATCACAGATCTAAAAAAGGCGGAATATCTCTAAGTTTAAGGGATCTGGGATAACATCAAGCTCTATTAAGCACCCCCTTTTATCTAGAACACATCCATGGACTCTGTGCACCTGACAATTGCCTCCCTCAAATGATTCCTTCTTCTTTATATCTAAGCTCCCTTGAAATGATCCTTGTTGCTTGCTGGAGAATGATAATCTACTCCCTTTGCATGCTTTCCAGAACGGAACCCATTTTAGAAAGTCAAAATGGAATCTGAATTTCTCTGAGGTTCAACCTTCTTGACATTTGATCGCAGCGAAGTACAAAACTTTGCAAAAGTGACTAATAATTGCAGCAGATAAATACGTAAATATTGTACACGAAAGTTGTAGTTTTGGTTGCAGGTTCTAAAATTGCGCTAAGTAGTATGTAATTGATTATTAAACAGTATTGAGACACTGATTCTAACAACTCCTATCGAGTGACAAGGAGATTTTCCCCAGTTAGAATCTGCAGGATAAGAATTAATTTTGGCGTTCCCTTGAATACAAAATGTGTTTGATGATACTTGGTATACCAAAAGTGTTATCATTATAGACAAGTACAAAGATTTTGCAATAACTTTAAGAAACGAAGCTTTGCGTTTTTCATCTTAAAAGTGTACTTTCCCCTATTTTGAGAGAAGTATCAGATTTCCTTAACAGTACTCACCAATTTAAGATACATTCAACTGAACAACTACGCTGATCAATCAAAAGGAAGAGCCAAAGACTTATTAACTGTGCCCCTGTGCTTATCCTAAGTGGATCTATTGACGTTTCCCATTCCCAACTTATGCTAGCAAAGGGGACTTTACAAACTTATTCTTTAAGCCACTGTCTTTTAAGCGGTCTAAAATTTCAAAAGTTTTCAATTTTTGGTTCTTATTCCATGACGTACTTTGAGCGGTAATTTCCTGAATGCCAAAATATGATCCGCCTACTGAATACGTGCAAAGCTAAGGTACTTGCCTAACCATACTGTCTAAGTAATTAAAATGCCATTTAGAAATCAGCAGTGTTTTTACACCCACGTCCCCCGCCCCCAGTTCTAATTGTTAGAATGGGAAACCTAATAGCTGTGATATTAGAAGCCAGTTAAGCAACATGGTATTTTTAGGAGGTGTTACCTGGTTGGCCTGAATGAACTTCAAGAAATATACTAGGGCTCAATTTTCTATTTTTCTGCGTATGTTACAAACTACGCCTGATTGATTCTGTTCTAAATTCTATCAAAAACTTACTTGGTCCGTCTCTCAGTTTGATATTCCTGTTTCTCTATAAATAATGCATATCCATCCCATGCGAGATGCCTTCCTCAGGAGCTGTATGACAATTGACAGCTCTTATATAGGTACTATAAGACCTCTAGTCAGCGCGCCATTCCTCATATATACACATATAATATATAATGTATAAATTTAATATATATATATATATATATATGTATATGCATATGTCTGGCACTGATGAAGGCTCAAAGCCGAAACACAATAAATATGTATTAATTAATTTCCCCGTACCCACTGACTGGTGGAGAATTCGCGAAAGATTGACACTAAAATCTTCACCTTAGCTTTTTGAGCCTCGATGGCTCAATGGCTAAGGTGTTGGTTTAGTAACCATGAGGTCGTGGGTTCGAGCCCGGTCAGCGCCCATAAATTGCAAGCTATTGTGGTACCTTTTCCACTTACTCGATATCTCAGACTATATGGAGTCACTCCTATTAAAGATAGCGTCGTGATGGCATCAAAACGGGGAGGGAGTTCTTTATTTTTCCTCCGAAGTATGCTTCTTTGAGACTTTGGTAAATGTTTTAAAAATGAGCAAGTGGCAAAACAGCCGCTGTCGATCTAATCTCGCAGTTTACATCGGGCTGAAAATATCAATGTTTCATTAGTGAGTTCAGCACATCGCGGACGTATATCTGTACGTTGTTAAACATGAATACGTATACATTGTTATGTATTGGGTGGTTTGCTCTTGCCACTCTAATCCGAAAAGATTCCCACCATTGTTCATTGAGCATTTTTACATCATGATCTTTCCAGTGTAGAATTGTCATGCCGGTTACCGATACCTGATATTTCCCGATTGATTATTTACTCGATCTGCTCATTATCTTTACAGGGATCATCGTAAAATTTATGTGGGTGACGGAAGAGGACGAGTATTTGTGTGGTCTGTTTCTGATTCACCAGGTAACAAGTTACATTTGTTTAACTAGTAAGAGTAGCCTCATATACTTTGGAAGCAGTGATGTCGTTGTTGCATTTTGATGTGTGCAATTTTGTTTGGAGGCTTTATTAAGGATACTAAATTGCAGCAGGCTCCCAAAAGATATGCTTGTGTACGTGTGTTGATTTTTATGCAATTGCGTTAAAGGGCAGTTCTATCTATAGTTAGCGTTCAGTGGGTCCAGAGCAGTCATTTACGCTTAAAGAGGAAATAATTGGTGACAGTACAACCTCTCACATAGGCAGAACTGGGGCTAGCTTTTAAGTCCTCGCCGGATTACTAAGGGCTAAGCATGTGTTGAACTTCGTTTTAAATGCTTTCCATTCCTTGCTTTTTATTGCATCGATGTTGCTTTTTATTGCTTTTTATTGCTTTTTATTGCTTTTTATTGCTTTTTATTGCTTTTTATTGCTGCTTTTTGTTGCAGTGCTAGTTATTTTTAAATTTTACTATTAGCTTGTATCGAATTTGATGACGTACCTCTTACTAGGTCGTATTGCGGATCACTGGCTCAAAGATGAAGGTGCTGATCGGTGTTGCTCATGTGACGTCAAGTTCACTTTTGCTGAAAGAAGGCACCATTGCCGAAACTGTGGTAAAATATTCTGTGCCAGGTAAGTTAAATACATTGTTTACACTCGATTTTCTTGCCTGAAATTCAACAGTGGATAATAGGACCATTTTAGGTTGTATCTCTGAGGTCTATGGACAAAGTTCCTATAAA
>JAAAKM020006971.1:39282666-39341025 GCA_010016025.2 Alatinidae sp. Z8VKAUB7J3
TTTTTTTGGAATACGAACTTAATATAAGAAAACAAATTGTAAGTGTGAAAAAATACTAGACATTTTCCCCTTTTTTGTATCAGTAGAAACATTTTCATGAAATGATTCAAAGTTTCCTGAGCGAAGTGTTAATGAGTTATCGATAAGATGCATTACAGTCATAAATAGTTGTACTAAATTTAGAATTTCAGTTTCCTATTCTTCCCTTTCGTTAATTACGTTAAAGTATTGACTGTTGTTAAGGTATTATGAACATTTTATCATGGTGGCTTTTAACAGCTGTTTATAAACGAACAGTAATCTTGTTTAACGTAGGTATGACACTATTCTATATTAAGCTCAATACCTAAACCAATTACTACCTTTATGTCAGCGACAGTAGTTTTGGTAACTAATCATCCCTAGCATGATGTACGTTAGACGTCGTTCATGCAACATTCCATTCTACTTGAAGACTTTTTACGTGTACCTAATTATATACAGGGATCCTTGACACACCCAAAAGAACATAGATACTTAAATCCGGTGAAAGAAAAGTGACATGCAAGACACAGGAGCTGAACTTATTTACAGTCGAGACTTAAACGCAAAGGCTGGGGTATATTGGAACAGTTCAGACATCCTATTTTTGAGAACTTCGCTGCATCATAAGCTATATTTACAGTATCATGTCACTAAACAATGCCATGAAATATCAACTTTTCTTTAGAACCTAATAAAACCAAAAGCAACAGTTTCACTGCTACTTAGACTGTGTTAACTCTTAAATGCTTGTTGACAAGTATTAACTAACAGGTTCAATTTAAGTCGAGGGAAACCTTTTACAGTCGAAAGCTCTAAACTTGCGGAAATATTTTCTGCCGCTTTTCAAAAACGCTGTGCTGATCAGGTTGGTGCGGATTTAGTCACATATTGAAAACCCTGCAAACAAAAGTAACTCCAACGTGGTCTGCACTTACGGCCCCAATCTACACCCAAGGGCACTATGAACGCAGACCGTTCTGCCGGTTACCCGAGCGTATTGTCTCTCCCACAAAGCATATTACCCACCTGTGTTTCATAGTTTCAGCAAGCGTTCTTGTAGAGTGTGAATGACTACACTGTTTGTATTATATGAGAATTGACAAACTCTACATATTGTAGACAGGCATTTTCAAATTTTCAATAGAGCACGCAACTGCTGCTAGCTAGGATAATAGTGGGAGGGGCTCGTGTTTAATTGGAATAACAGTAGGGCGCACGATTTCCATTCGATCAAACATGTCAGTGTAATTATAGTCGTAATACTTCTAGCAATGGAATAGATAATTAGGTATTCTACAGTAATTCCCAGTTTGTTATTAATTGGATTGATACGAGACTTACAATCTAACATTTGGCTTGTGCTGGCTTGAGCTCCGCTTACATTTAATTTGCCTGAAACTGCTCTTTGAGCTCATGTGTTCGTACGTATTAATCATTGCCTGGGTTCCATTTATATCGTTCCTCCCCAGTGATTATAATGGTCAAGCTCCTTTCCTCGTTATGGTCGTGTCTACCGTGAACTTCTCTTCTCCAGTATGGTAATTGTATAACCTTAAGCAGATTCATCGTTTCTGCTTCCATCGCTTAATGAAACACACTTGTTTTAGCAACCTTCTTTTAGCCCATTGAGTGCTTCAAAAACGTAGTAGAGGCAATTTTTCTCGGATGAAAATGCAATCACCCGTGCTAACAGAGAGCTTCTGCCATGTTAGATTTACAAGTGCTGATGGCACGATTATGAACGAATCTAAGTTACAGCTTGATAACTCTTTCCAGGAAATAGTTTTGTGTTGCAAAGAACATCCCAAAGCGTATTATGACTGCTTGAGTCGCTCTGTATAACTCAAACGACAGTTATTCGATGGTATGGAAACCAAGCAAAACGTTTGGTGTCGTAAGGAATGCCGTGGAGGGCTATCGCATCTTGCTCAACATATAACTAGGTGATGATAAGGGTGATGAGGAAGTGTTTGACTACAAAATTTAATTTTAAATACTCACCAAAAATGCTGTTATATATACTATTATCCTTATGTCTAAACTTAAACCCAGCTTGAACTTAATTTCTTCGATACATATTTCTCTCTCCAAACACTTCGTATTCCCCCTTGTCTCTATTTCCCCGTATCACTTAATTTTTTGCCGTAGGGGCGATTAGTACTTTTGTATTGCTTGTAATATTTGATATTGTCGTAGTCTTACTTAATTAATTCGCTTTATCACGCTTGTAATCTATCCTTGAAAATAATATGAAAAACATTAAAAGCTGGGGATAAATTGTTTTTATTTTATTGTGTTAGCATCATGTTTGTTGACAGTTATTCGATGGAATGGAAACCAAGGAAAAAGGTTTGGGTCACAAGGAATGCCGCGGAGGGCTATCGCATCTTGCTCAACAGGCTTGAACGTCTTAGCCCCGCTCTGAAATATTATTTGTTTCCCCTGGTCATGACTACAAATGTGTGGGTATCTACAGGATGAACGTAAGAAAGGAGATTACACTGAGGATACTTTTATCTTCGTCTGTTTGCAAACTTGTTGAGACTAATCGCATATTTACATTTAATATTTTTATTGCTTCAGGCTTCATTATCACGCCCATTGATTGCAAGTAAATAAAACAGTAGTTAGTTTTCTGTTTAAGCAAGTAACATATACGTTTCCTCTGTTCCATGCTTTATTTGTGGCAAAATCCTTAGTGTAAGGGACCCACTTTAAAGCAAACCAAACTAAACATCGATTACGTAATGTTAAATTTTAAATTTTTCAGGAAAAGCTGGAATATAAAATACTCCCCGTTAGTAAATAACTAGGTGATGGTAATGGTGATGATCATGGTGATGATTGTGGTGATGATGATGGTCTTGATCATGATGATTGAGTACGCCGTTAATCATAGACTTTCTTTTAATACCAAAATTTCTAAACTCCTTGTGCATTTAACCACTTTTCGTGTCATTGGAGTTGTGAATAAAATATTTTGTTGAGGAATACAATAAAGATTAAATTTTTATATGTGAAGCATATATAGCAGGCCCATAGCAAGCTTATGATGGGGCTGTACTGAAAGATTGAAACCCAAGACCGAGCTGTCGCAAGTTGCAGATGAAAACAGGACCAAAGCCACTCACGCCCACTTCATGGAAATTGAAAATAACAATCAACCTTAATTATTTTGTTATGGGTCCCTATTAATAGTGTTAAGAGAGCATTGATAATGAACGATTGTTTACCACAACCAACACCATTAGCACATTAATAATAATAAACATTTCACAGGGGGGTATCAGAGGGGCGTGTTCCCTAATGCCCCTTGACTATGCCCCGGGATGAAAACAGAAACTGTCAATAAATTTGTGGTTTGATATGTTGGTTGTATGAGGGCATGGCAGCAGTCTACGGGTAGGGATCTCGTCAAAGTCCCAATTAGAGATAAAATTTAGTTTTGAAAAGAACCCTAGAAAAATAGAAAATATGTCACCACCGGGGGAAGATAAAGTTTACAGTAATGATATCAGGCCTAGTAGCTACGAGCCCAGAACTGCCCGGTACTTCCCTTCGCACCACCACTAAATTGGTCCACTCTTTTGTGTAGTGCCGTGCGCCCCTATACTTGAAGGCCTGCTTCATTATTGAATTTCTATCAATTTGTTGAAGTCGGTCGCAAAGAGAAGTTTTTGGGTGAACAATAAGGGACATCCCCTTTTATACCATACAGTGATCCAACAGAGAAAATAATATAAGAAAACTGCCAATGACTTGTGGCACAAAGAAGTCACTACTTTTTAGCCAGGAAGAAATTGGTATTAAATATAAATTTATCCTAGGTCACTATCTGCTCTGAAGTCGCACTGTGTCTGTTAACTAAAGGCTATAAATTATTCTACAAAAGATTGTAGTGTATGCCCTCTGAAGGAAGGATTAATTTGTTAATAAGTATGTTTACAGTCAGTCATTCTTGGACATGATTAGAAACCATTGAATTTCAGGAAGAACATTCTGTCTTAGCTGAGCAGTAATGGGCAAAAATTAATTAGCCTTGTACTTGATTAGCTCATACTCTCATACTGACAAATATTTTAATGGCTACCAAGTAACTACATTTAAACAACATTTCCATTGAAGTGGATAGTGAAGTAATAAATTATCTTCTAAGGTCAGAAGTGAACCCATGGGATCTGGAGTCTACATCAGTTGTCCACAGTCTGCTGACAGCTCTTAAGCAATTTTAGCCCAAATCTTTCTGAAATATTTGATACAAGATTATCAGATGTTGATTTTTAGTTTTTATCTTTTTCATACGTACCATTAAATTGTGCCTTTTATCACTAACATTAACATTAACCCATAATTTTATTAAAACTTCTAGTATTTATGCTTGAAGATATACGTACAAATGTTGTATAAAGACACATTGAAAAGGTTACAATATAGTTGTTGAAATTTGTCATGCAGATAGTGAGTAACTACTGCTAGAACTGCATTTGAAAGGTACAAGCGTCTTACATTAGCAAGGACAGCCCTGCAACTAACAGGAAGGACAAAGGTATAACCCATAAACTTGAGATTCTTTAATTTGTTTTACCACCTGTCCTCAGGACATAAATCATTACCATAGACATTATACAGTTGAGCTGTAACGCCTTAAAAGATCTGCGCCATCCTGTCCAAAAAGTTGACAGACACAGGGACATCAATTGTTATGGTGGAAAAGGTATGAAACTTCAAAGGTATAAGGGAATGTTGGCATGAAACCAAACAACGGAAAAATTGCTCTCAAAAAGCTTTAGTGTGGTTAATCCCAACTAGCACCATTGAAAGGAGCTACCTCTAGTTATTAGATAATAAATGGTATTGTACTGCTCATCATACTCCATTTTTGGTCACAGGTGTTTAGTGATAATAGTAGTGCACGTGACCAGTACTTTCTCCATTGATGCCATAACATCCCGTTCCGCTGTTTCCATGTTATTAGAATGCTTCCCTGATCACTCTGGTACACAGTTTGAATAGTTATCCTGATAATACAGTTCTGGGAAGTTTCATCCCTAAATTTTATTTTGGTTTGACATAATGTTTGCAGGAGGTGCTTGTAGTATATCCTGCTTAATAATGACATGAGTTAACTTTATGAAGAAGTTTTGTTTTTTCTCATTGAAATAGTGCAGAAATGATTTACGTCTTGGAAAATTATTTCGAGTGCTGGATAATCAAGTCAAGGAAATGTTGAGGATGGTCCTTCTTGAAGCAGTCCTAGTCGCAAAGGATAAATCCGTGGATATTCATGATTTAGTGCCAAAGGATCAAAGTGATAAGAAGTATGTGTACATAATGTATTACTTTTAATGCTGTTATTAATTATTTGAATGACATGTGGACGTTCCCCTTTCAAAATGCAAAATCAGTTGCTTTGCATGTTTACAGCCGCAATCCCAGCTGTTTTGGGGAAACAAGTCAATAGTAGTATGATTTAGTTAAATACTCAGGTAGCTATAACTAGATATTCATAAAAGCTTTGTACATGGCAGGTTTGAGTGTCATAGTTCCCCCCCCCCCAAGGCAGATATTGGGGGGTCCAGCATTTTCAAATTTTTTTGTCTAGGTGGGGGTTGGCTTGAATCCCATTTACAGGTGGGGGTTGATATTTGCAGGTGGGGGCTGTCAACCAGGCTAAATTAAATTTTGTACATGGTGGTATCCACACAAATTAAAAGTTGTATTAGCGATTCTGGTTCACCTAACTTATGAAAAGCTTTTCACTCAAGAAGGTGGGTGTTTGTGTGTGTTTCGTCAAGGAAGTGGCATTGTGTAACCTTCCAAGTGATGAAATGTTTCTATGGGAGAACTGTAAATTAGTGTTCCGTTTCTATTTACATTAATGGTTGGAAGTGGCAATTTAAAACTTTTGGAAATTTATGCCAAAAATATTCTTCCAGGTGGGGGTTGGCCTTTGGACTTCTAGGGGGGGTGTCTTTTTAGGTGGGGTTGTTTTTTTCTAGGTGGGGGTCCAGACCCCTTTACAAACTATGAGTGTAAATGTGGTTTATATGTAAAGTTTTGACAGCCTACCCATATACCAAGTCAATAGCATAAGGCCTATATTTCTATAGCCAATATATAATGAACTGGCAAATCTCATTAAAATTCTATCACTGATACCATTTGTAGACCTCTTACTGTATGAACCAAAGAGTCAGCCAAGTTACTTTGTGCCACATGTATATATACCCAAATCGGTTTTTAAGCATGTTCCTTGGATAATTTAAGCCATGCACTTTTGAAATGACAACATTAAGACAAAGTTTAAGATCAAGGCTTTTCTCCTGGCGCTATTCAGGAACTTTGGTAAACTTCCACATAGTAAAATCTCAACGCTTAAATAGCGCTTCAACAATGTTTCTTAGAATATTGGTTTCTGTATTAATTTCAATAAAAGGATATGTTTGCATGTTAAAAGGTGAAACCTAATTAAATGACTGCATGTCCCCACCGCAATGTTTTGCATACTTAAAAAATCACAAGAGAGATGATAACTGAATAATAAGAGCTTTGGTTGATAAACAAGCTGTTTCTATGTAAATAAGAATACTAACTTGAATGTTTCTCATCATAATACTCTCGCTGCATGACTACAAATGCCACTTTAAATGTTTGTATCGTCTTTATTCTCTGTAAGCTCTTTGTACCTTCTGTTTGTCATCATGAAAGTAATATCTGGCCAGTATTACTGAAAATTATGGACCTCACAATGAATTACGTTGTACATTTCAATTGGATGTCTCAATAGCAGAAGTATATTGTTCTAAAATGATAGTAGTGCATTTCTTCAAACATTTCCAACACAGATGTAAACACAGAGAGTAAATGAGATAACAGAAATAGAATAAACAATTACGTTTGTAGCATGCCCACGAAATCCTTACTTACTTGACATGAAACTCTTACTCTGTCGCTAGGGGAAAACAGAAACTTGATCAGTTTTTGACCAGGGAAGTGATGATTGATTCGATCCTTGAGAAGAATGTTAAAGAGAAGGCTGACTTGCAGAGGTCGAGGAAAATTGTGGAAAAGAGTCTAGAAAGGTTTACGGATGTAAAAAAACCGGAGTCTGATTTCTTAAGGGAATTGGATTACATACCAAAGTATGTAGAGGAAAAGTTTATAGTCAGGAAAGTAAGTACTGATAGTTTATATAGTTAATGGTTTATATCTCACGAGATTGAACTATTATGTTACTCACATCCATTCGCAGCCCACTTTTGAGAAGGAATCTTTGATTGAGAGACTCACAACATCTATTTGACTACTATATCAGAACATAATTCATTGCTAAACATTTAAGCTTTAACAGCTTATTTTGCAGATCTGTTATCTTTTCTAAGTCTTCGAACAATGGTCACTTTAAAGGGAAAGAGGCATTTTTCAATATTACTGCTAGACAGTCTGGGCATTTTGAAGCATACCCTTCTTGGTGTTGTATTATTTTATATATTGTACGAATTGTATCAGAATTATTTGAACATTTAAATTGCATTGTGACTTCCATATCATACTATTGCTTGACCATATGTTCATAAATGTCTTTAAAAGTTTGCAATGTCAAATCCTGATCGTAGAACAGTAGTTGACACTCAGGATAAAGGTTTAATGTGGAAACTAAAATGTAAAAAATGTGATGAATTCCATCAGTAGTCTTTATGCAGATGATCTACGGCAGGATTTCTCTGTTAAGTTGCTCAAAACTCCAAAGTCTGCATATACTGCTTTGAAGATTTGGACTCGCTACTAACTGGTGGAATATTTCCTTCTGAAAGTCACTTGGAAATGGCAGCTGGTGTAGTTCCTTTGTTTCGTACTCCACTAAGGCGTTTTTGTTCTTTCTTAATGAAAATAGAAACAAGAATGGTATGAACCATTGTGTAACACCGCTTCGTCTTTTAGGAGTACAGTATGAAAGAAACCTATGAGGAAGAGTTCGAAGTAAGCGTGGATCCAAGACATGGAATAAGGTTCCATCAGTCAGTGGATAACAAAGTCTATGTAAGAACAGTTGTAAACTGTAAGATTTTCGGTCTCTGTTGTAGTGTTCGTTGTTATTTGTATTTTATACTAATACCTGCAAAATTAGCCCTTGGTCCTACGTGTCACGTTGGCAGTAATACCAAATTAAGAAAGCAAAAACATAATTGCATACATACAGGTATTGAAGACCTAAATTTACTTTAAAATTTGCTGCAGCGCGTATGATCTCCCCCTTTCTTGTTGCCGGGCAGAACATCGTTAACAATTATTTTCAATTAATCTAAGTGAGAATATTCATTACTTTATCGTATAGAAAAGCAAAGTTTATTGTCTTCCTGTACTCGCTTAATCACAGAAATTCTTTATGATCAGTCTGTTGTCGTCTGTAAGCTTAAATGACAAAGTAAAAGTTAATTACCGCAAAATCGACTTGAAATTGATTGTTCAAATCGTTACATATTTTCTTTACTCCAGTAACTTTTCAAACGTGTTCATGCAAATCAAGCGATTTTTGTGTAGCCTTTTGCGAGTGTTAGGGTTTGGGTGGAAATGTGAAAATGACAGATGGCCTGTACCTTATATGTAACAGTAATACCCGAATCCTATACGATTTCCGTGATATAGTAATTCGCGACTGTTGTTTGTATTTACATGACAATTGATCGAATTCCAGTAAGTGTCCTGAAGTCGGAAAATACTATGTTAGGAAGGCTGCAAAATAGAATAGCAAATCATGAAGCGGTCAGATAAAATAGAAGACGGAGAAAAGGAGTTACGAAATATCTTTACAGTCATTGATGATTAAGACACGTTTCATATTACGTTTGGAAATCTATTTGGTAGACCACTGTCGATGGTATGGTTATGTATTGTTTGGCAAGGACGGCATCTTCTTTTAGTAAGACAATAAGGAGTCGGTTCAGGCTCTGTTAGTGTCTACTTCGGCCGATGAAATGTTTTAAAGAAATATATATATTTTGAAATTATTTATTTGACGTTGATAGATTCCTGCTGCAAGTAGTTATTTCTCTTTTTTTTTCATCTTCACTATCAGACGCTGATAACAACAATGGCCTTTGAGGATATTTTCTCCCTAGAGTATCAGCTCGATCCAAGTCGCATTGACGTACAGGTTCGTCTAATCCCAGAGAAAGGTGTGCCACAGGTACGACCATCTTCCGCTCTCTAATTCTTTCATTTTCTTACGTCATGGTTGTCGTAAATGTAGTTCTGTTAGATATTCAAGTATTCAAAACATACGATTGAAGCTAGTATATAATCTGCTCATTTGCAACATGTAAAGTGAATGGAGAAGGAACGAGTATATATTCGTTCCCAAGTCTGGTCTTTATGCTTCATACAGAAATTAACAGAAAATACCAGGGTAGTGGGTGTAAAACCAGTCGAGGTAATTGTATAATTGTGGTCAACACACAACAAACATAGCTCCCTGACGATAATTGTTATCTTGCTGAGAGGTTGGAGGCTTAAGAAAATCTGGTGTCACCGACTCGTACTGACCTAATGGCGTTTGTAATGTCTGGAGAGAGCTCTTGGCTATTGCTCGACGTCTGCAGGTGCTATTCTTGCCGTGAATTGAAGGAGTCAATTCCGTTTGTGGAGGTAAACCGATAGTTGCCGTTACCATTAACTACGATAAGAAGTTGATATTTTAGCTACGACAGGCAGTTCAAGCGTAGAAATTAAATTTTCTGAACCTTGTGGCTGCCGTTTACACTATTAATAAGCTCGTTACCAAAACCCTACTACAGTGCAAATTGCAAACCAAAAACGAGCCATTTCTTCCATCACTGAGGTCAGCAATTTTTTACACTTTAAATATTACGTCCAGGCCCGCAGCCAGCCGCAAATATCGGGGAGGGGGGGGACAATAAGTTATGGGGAGGGTAATTAATAAGCTGATGAAAATTGGCAATTATAATTAACCACAAATTGTTGTTATTTTTATTATTATTGTTATTATTGTCGTGAGCACCAATGACAGTGTAAGGGAACATTCGTATTGTAATATTGTTGTACCATGTACTTCTAAATAATAGCATAATAGGTGCTATTATTTAGAAGTCCATGTTGTTGTACTATAGCCGACATCATTAATGCATTGGCGAATTAAATCGGCAACGCATTCTAGAAATATATTAAGGGGGGGATTTTCTTCGAGGGCAATGGCGCCAAATGTTCCTTCTCTACAGGCTTGCGTGCATCAATGGTCTGCAAGACAAAAAGGTAATAGTTAACTTGTTTTAGGGGTGGTGGGGGGGGGAGATTTTTCTACCAAAGGTAACTTTTCTCTTACATCACTTTCAACAACGTTAAGAGGGTAAATTGAAACTTTTAAAATCGGAAAAAGTGATTGGTTTTCTTGTCGTAAAAGTGGCTAATAAGGTGCAAGTATTCTTGTGATGTACTGGTTAACTCCCTTTATTTCATTCCCCTATGTATTTAGGGTGCATGGAAACTCTTACTTACCCGCTCCTGCTTGTTCCTGTCCAATTATTAAATGATGTTTAATGCTGCTCACACCGTGGATTTCAACGCTTAGGTTTGATTCATAATGAGGAATCGTGTACACTTTATATTCAGACGTTCCCCACTTACATATATTTTGGTGTTTGTCAACCCCATATTAGATCATGTCGTGCGAGAAGGAGCAAACGGCCGAATCTCTGTGCAGCTTAGTCGACGGCTACTTCCGTCTTCTGGTGGATCACAACGATCCACTGCTGACAGGTAAGCCTCGAAATTAAAATCTCACTACAATTGAAAATATGTTACAGATAAAAGTAACATGTTCATAACTTAAGTGCACAAGCTAGAGTTGTGTGCTCATTTTTAAAAGGTAGCAATTAATTCAATCGGAAATAATATCAGGTAAAAGGTAAGGGAGACTAGGGAGTGTGACAGGGCTAGTCATGCTTGTTGTCTGTGATAGGAGATCTCTTGCATGCCTATGACATGTTTGGGTATTCATTGTTTCGCCCACTCCCTATTATACACTCTCTGTGTTTGTTATACACGCACCTGTCCTATTAATATTATTAGCACCCGACATCAGACGTGAGCCCGCCTCCCCCTCTGTCCGTCATTACCCCTTTCTTTGTACTTTCGTAGCTAAATTTTGACACGTTCTACTTATACCTGTAAATTGGCCATCGATAATTCAAATGCATGCTTCCTTTTATATTTGCCTTCATAGATTACATCCTTTATGTTAGGCGAATGGCGCCCTCCCCTGCTTGCTTACAAAAAATTGTGAATCTTCAGTGTCAGGAAGAACCCTACTTTTAAAATTATTCATTTTATATAATAACTGGCGGAGTAAAGAATATTGTGTTACCTTTGAAGAAATTTGCGACTCTGTCTTTATCGTCAGTGTGCTGCACCAGTATTTACTTTTAGTGTTCACTGATGGCACAAGCTCGTTTCTGTATCGTTCCTCGAGAGTTAGAATGTAGGTCTCTTGCAGTAAGCTATGTTGATATTAAACGGCTAATTGCAGAACTATAAAGGGAATTATAATGGTAGTAGCTGGCCACTTAAAGACAGCACCAGCCAGTATGAACGGGAGTACACAAAGTTGTAAATGATTAAAATTAAAAACTATCCCTTGAGCGAAACGTAAAGCTTCTATTCCGTTGATATCAAAGCTCTCATAGTTACGGTTATTTCCCCGTCGCCCACGTACTCACAATCCATTTCGCCTATTTTTCCCCTTTAAAAATTGTAATTCCCGTAACGCAAATGATTTCCCCGCCTAGCTGCAGCCTTGTGATTTGTGGCACGCACTAGACTTGAACCTATATCGGTTTGTCTAGCAATATTTATGAAGTTTGCATTTGATTATCTAATAAAGACCCTCTCCAGGATTTGGTGGTTAAATGTATTTTGCCTTGTAGTACTTTCTATTCCACTTTGGTTAAAAGTTATGTTGATTCTATTGTAGGATTACAACCGATTTCCTGGAATGTATACATAACTTTTCTCTTGAACGTTTAGCTTAACATGTTGTCATTCTCGTTACTGTTTAGATACATTGGCACGGGAACCCAGTTTTGTTCATGGACCCATCGAGTAAGTTTTATTCTTTGTTTTGTGCCTGAACAGTCTTCTGCTGGACACAGTCAGGTTTTGCAACAAGTACAAGTGAATGGGTGTTGTTACAATGGTAGTCTACTTTGCCGTTGCAGTTTTGTTACCATCGCAGTCATCGCCATTTCTTTCGTAGTTGCCGCTTACCGTAAAATTTTTGTGTTTCCAGATAGATTTATTGGTCATTGTTGGCATCAGAATGGCAACTTTGGTCTTCTAATTGTTTAAGTCTTTGTTTCTTTAATGACGTTTATTGTTTTTGCTCTTTTGGTTACTCATTTCATTAGGGAAAAAAGTGCCGCGGTAATTTCCGCGGTGCCTTGCCATCAATGCAGCGTTTTATATCTAATTGCGCGGGCTGCAGTATGGGCAGGTTTGCAGGGATATGCCGTTTTGCAATGTTTCTTCACCAAAGGAAAATTCAAAAACGTACGGAACAAGCAAAAAAATACAATGCACCCCGAAATTTTGGCTGCCTCTAATTTTCGCCCCTGGGGGGCGAAAATTAAAGGGGGCCAATCGAAGGATCAAGGGGGCGAAAATTAAAGGGACGAAAATTAAAAGGAGCGAAAATTATAGGGAGGCGAAATTTGAAAGGAATAAGGTATGTTGATAAGTTATAATATTCCTTGACACCTTCTTTTTACGGCCCCTGATGTCAGCCCCCGCGGGGTAGCCCTTATCCCTCCTCATTTTAAAGTGGCGCAGTATTAAGGAAAGTTTATCTACTAGCGGCGGCAGTCTAAAGCAGATAAAACAAATAAGAAAACCGTCGGCAAAAAGATTATGGACACGGAAATGCTTCTACATGTTTGATAAAATTTCTTTACATTTTGCACAGAGAACTCCACAGAGAAGAAAAACTTATTTTATACAATGGGTTTTAAATTGTCTCTCACGTTAAGCTGCAGGGTGAATAGTTGCAGCAATCGTCGTGCTTACCTGGACGAAGGAGGGAGTAGTGAATGAAGGAAATTGCAACGAAAGGGTAACCGCACAGAATTAAAGTTTGCGAGGCTCCTAAAAACCGTTCGTAAAACTTGACTCGAATGTAAATGGTTGAACTACCATGTGACTTGTTAACACCAAAATTTCAAGAATGATTTTGTTGATACAGAATGTTCAATCAACAATTTTCTTTGAATTACCTTTTTACTTGGTACAGTAGATCTTCTGATACCATGGATGCTGTTTGATAATTTCGTCTACGTAGGCACTCTCCTCCCTAGAGAAATACTTGGGCCATTCTCCAACTAATCCTTTAAAAACTTGTTGAACTTCAGGCATATAGTTAGCCTTGGCGTCCTTTTTCATTGCACTAACGCTACTTCTTTCTTTTATCAGTTGCAACTGCTCCTCAGATAAGTTCTTGTTACAGAAATGGCCGATTCTTTTTAACTCTTTTGTTAGGTCCTTCTTCATGTCTTCATAGCAAACTATCAGTACGTTGGAAAGGTTCGCCATTTCCAACCAACTCTGAACCATTTTGAAGTAGTCTCCACGAGGTAACTTTTCCTCTTGATACAATTTAAAGAAAAAATGGAAGTCACCTGGAAATTCTGCTTGTTTGACATAGTTAAAATAAGACACTAGAGTATCCTTAACATTTCGAATAATAAAGATAACTTTTAGCTTATTTTCTTGCAATTTCTTTGCAAAATATCTTGCTGGAAGATGGCTTTTGAAAAGCCTCGGTGGATTTTTTGCCTTTAAATCTTTGACGGTGATGATGTTAGTATTTGGGCAGCATATCTTCCAATTCTCTTCATCATACTCGATAGTTGGCACACTTTCTATCAGTGAAGCATTAGCAGGGCATGCTTCTGGATGCATTAAAGCCATGATCTGCTGCATCCACGTAGTACCTAAACATGGAAAGAAGAAATGGATGTCAAAATTGAATTTCAAAATTTGACAAATTATTTCCTTCTTACTCTACAGAGAGCTGTTATAATAAGATTTTTTTACGACTTGAATTTCAAACAATGTATAATGATCTTAAATTAGTGGTCACACTGTACAAAATACAAAAATGGGTACAGCAATAAAAAGAACAGTACAGTACATGATGTATTATTGACTGGGGGAACAGTAACATCCAAGACAGGTGTTACAATTCTCAGAGTTTACCAAAACAACGACAGTGTAAAGATGCAACCCAGAGGCAAAAACAATCACTATCCCAGGCACAAATCATGGGGCAAATCATTTATTCACACTTGGCAATGGTAGATGAAACCAAAATTAAATACGTACGTCGGGCATTTGATGTTTTTGCCACAAATAGAAATACGCTCAATTATTCGTGTACGTCACACCGTTAAGTTTCTACTTCAAAGTTTAAACCAGAAAGCACATGTTAAATCGGTTTATAAGCATGACATGCCAAATAGCCTACGGAAGCGCCAAGTGATTTTTGTTTTTCAGTTATTGGAAGACCTAGGGTTTGATGGGACCATTCGTAAAAAATGCTGGCTATATTCGAGGAAAGATGCACAGATAGAGAAAATGTAACATCAATAATATTGCACGAAATAGCGAAAGCATTGTATACTTAAAAGCTTTCTTTCGTCTGACACTCCTCAGAGTACTAACGTCAGAATGACCGAAATGAAGTGTGTGAAAGAGTATACCCAACTGTATTTTTGAAAAAGCCAATCAGAATTTGGACCGCCTGAATGGCTTGTGTTTTTGTACCAATCAGCATCCGCTAAAACAAGATTAATTGAATAAGCCTAGCGAGGAAAACGAATTCTTTCTGTGTGCATAGCAAAGGTTCTCTTGCTTTAAAATATATATAATAACAAAGAAAAAATAAAAGAGCCTCACAGGAGAAATTAGAAAAATGAAAGGGCTAATGAGCTCATTGTTCCATTCAAAGTCGGCCTAAGTTTGGCAACGAGAAGGCTTTCTTTGATAAGGAGAATAAACTCAGAAAAGGCAGTGCTGAAGATGCTGTTCATTACTGCATTTCAACTTGAGTTTTTCCAATGACATAGTGTAGGTCACCGAGAGTGAGTACAATGTTAAAATAGTACTCAAATACTTGATAAGAAAGCATCAAAACTCAGGTGCAGAAAATTAGATCACGGTCACAATAACGAGTGATGAATCATCAATTCATTCTATATTGATTTATAATGTGAGAAGAGGAGCAAGTGAGTCGATCACAGAACAAGAGATGAATTAATAGAGATATTTTATTTTTGTAGAGTAACTAACAATTGTATCGGATAAGCAATGAAATAAAAAGAAAACTAAACTCCATGTGATACATTTATGCTATAGAAATCACGATTAAGGCTACTTCAACAATATGCCGGATAAACTTAAACTTAAAACTTTAGGTGTGACAAAAAAGCAAGAGTTTTCACTCTACATATGAAAATGGATAAAATCTTCTCTATCCAAAATCGATTTAGTCTGACTTTGCGCATGCTCATACACAAGCATAACTTTGAGCTTGTCTTTGTTAGACTTTTTGATGATCTATAATCGTTACACTTTTGTGCTTAATTTCAGGAGGGACCATATTGCTTTTTAAAATTTTGACCCCCATATCATTTTACAATGACCCCCCATTTTACAGAAATGTAAAAGTACGACCTACACCCCATTTTATTATCAACCCCCATATTAAGATTTTTAAAATTTCGCAGAAAACGAAAATCGTTTATAACCAACAGAACACTTTCTAAGAACAAAAATTAAGAACAAATGTCAAGTAGAACAAATTTTCACTCATTAAAAATGTCTAAATCAAATTGTCACTCATCGTTGAAAACGTCAAAAGCGTTATTATCATCATCCATATTGGTATTGCTTTTCTACTCAGTTTGTTTTCTTGCTTTTCTTTCTCGAATTTGACTGCTCTGTCGTTCGCCAACTATCATGTTTTCAACTCCGACCAAAAATGGCAGAAGGTTAGCAGAGATACTTTTCTTCTCGGCATAAATAGCAGATTCAATTTTGCTTAAATAAAGTCAGCTTTATGTTACGGACCAATAAGGACTGATTTATTTCATGGCGTACGTTCATCCTCTAGTGGTAGCACATCGTTCTCCTACAATACATTCTCTGCTTCATCATCGCTGTCAGCAATATTTTTATAGTCATTTTAATCCCATTTCATAGTAAATTCATGTGTGAAAGCAAATATCCATCTCTTTATTTTCACCCCCCTCCCCCCATTTAAGGGTCTTATTTGCGATTTTCCGCTTAGGTCATTTATTATGACCCCACCCCCACTTTATGAAAATCTAGAAAAATGTCCTCTTAACTTCAAAGTGACGCTAGCGCACTTGAAAAGCTTCATTTTAACATTTCCACCTTCACACCAACACAATAAAGTTAAGTTTTAAATTATTCCATTCTTGAGAGCGTTTTCAAAAAGTTCCTCTTTTACGCTGTTATTCATGCACATGCGAGTGGTATAGTGTGGACGGAAGGCCTAACTAAAACAAATAAAGTTCCAACTTTATTTGATGTAAACTGATGCACGCAACGGAAAAGTTGGATCATAAAATGAAATATAGGTATCAATCTTGGACATTGCACGCAGAAAGTTCATCTCAGTGAATCTTTCCTTTTCACTCCATTTAGTGTGGGTTATGGTGGGAACCACTAAACATTGTCATCCGCTTATTGAATATTTTTACCAGTTTTTAAAATTTTTTGATACGTAAAACGTTTACATAGAGACAAAAGTAAGGACTACATGATAGTAGGGATCGTAGTTTATTGTTTAAGGGTGAAAGTAGGAATTCAAAGCAGTAGGAATATAGTCAAAATAAAGCAGACCGATGCATGATGAACAGGAGACTTTTTAAGTCTACTTGGCCATAAGAGCCACATTTTCCTACGTCAAGGATGACGCTTTACACCTTACATGCGACTCAAGAGTGGAACAACTGTAAGTCTTCTGGCGAGCGCACTGGCTTCACACTACTTCATGTCGTGTTTTGCGAGTCACACGTGGCGTGAAAGGCTTTAAGCTTATGTTCTCAAGAAGGGAGGTTTTGTGATGTTTTCAAATTGTTTGTTAAAATAGAACCTTGCTTCTTTAAACAGGCTTGAAATTTAGTTCTCTGCTGCATATAGCAAAATTATTTTAGGAGAATTGACGACTAGAAATCAACATTAGTTGCATACGGTGAACCGTATCCATTACTATTGGATTCAAGAAACGAAGACTATAAACAAAAACCCAAACTTAAACAGAAAACCAACTGCAAATGTCGACCGCTGAAGTCTTCCTCATACCTGAGAGTTAGTAAACTTTAAAAACTTTCGTGACAGTGTGACGGTACACAGGCGGGTGGAGGGGAGATGACTAATTATTCACATAATGAAATAATTTAGTAGGCATAAAAATTCTAAAATTGTAGGGATGACATGAATTCATCGAGTCGTCAACCTTAAATATTCCTTAACCAAAGATAGTCCCCTTCTCAGAAAAAGCGTAAGAGATTTCCATCAAAACACTAGGACCTTGCAAGTATTTCAATGTGCTAACATCTATCTAGAGGATTCGTTTTGGGTATTAGCCAAACCCCAATCTTCCTTTCATCTTACCGCTTTAGAAGCCGCGTTTATCAAAACAAAGAAGTCAGTACTCTGTCGACAACCAGAATTTGTTTACAATTTACGCGTTTTCCAATAACGGACAAAATACGTCCATTATTTAGGTGATGATATATCAATGATGTCTTGAATACAATGTAATTTAAGTGCAACGAATTTGGTAGCAATATTGCATACGCCAAGGCCACCACTTTTACATGGCATATACATAGTAGCCCTAACTACCAACTCATGGTTGCCAGACCACAGGAAACTAAAAGCCACTTTCTGAATACTTTTACTAATGTCCAGGGGTAGCACTAGGACTGTAGGCATATATATCAGGCTAGAGGGGCTCAGGCTATTTATTATCATTCTACATCCAATCCTTGCAAAAAAGGCTGAAAGGGGGAGGGGGGTAATATCAAGTATCTTGCAGAAGGACTGAGGCTCGAACCTCTAACACTCATAAACTTAGGATTATGAGATAGCTGCTCTACCCACTCAGCCACAATACAATGCCTGCAAGTAAAAATTTAATCGTCAAAAAATTCAGACCAAATTTTGCAGGAACGTAGTATGCCTTCTCATAGGCACTAGTATTTCTACAGCCAATATAATCTGATATAAAGTAGAAAGTAATAGGTTTTACTTACCTGATCTTGGGTAACCCGCTACACAAATATCATCTGCTGTGGTTTCAAAATGCTTGACAGCCTCTATGGAATCTGGCGAAAGGAGTGCGTGCAATGGCATACCATCGTGAATTCTCCTCTCTCCTTTAGTAATTCTTAAAACTTCCATGGCTTCAGGGACATAGATTTATTACAGGGCAACCTGTTTGTTATGTCACGATTATACCAAAGTCGTATATCGACAGTGGGCGATGACAAACGACACGTTGAAAATGTGCCGCCACAGAGCAATTTTGGATCGTTGTGACGTGAAAAATTTTGTTTCACTTAGTTTACACGTCTTATATAAAAGGTGCTGCTGACGGTTGTTTCCCTAGTGTATTGAAAAGGAAAGGAGTAAGTGCATCAGGGCGTGTCAGCCTCATTTCTGATCGAGGGATGCTGGAAGCCTATTCAGTGCTTTTGCCGTTGAAATCTTCTTTGGCTGTACTAAGAGATGTCTTTGCACTTTTGTATTATTCACAAAGAACCCTTTTGTTACATGGCAGTTATTGAACAGTCTCTACTGCAAAAGCAGGATACTATTTTTTGTAAATCTGTGAGTTTCAATCATCTTTTTGAATTATGAAAGAAACCTTAAATATCGAACATGTAATTCTGTACTGTCAACCCGAATTTATGCTGTGAAATCAATTTTTTAGACAAATTTAAAAAATGAAACAGCTGGTCCAATTTTGATAAAATTTCATGAGGGCTTATCATGCAACGTGGAAAGTTTATAATACTTGGTTTGATTCTACCCAGAGTAAACATACGTTACACCTTGCAAAAGCGGCGTATAAGTCGATGTCAAAATATAATGTTCCATTTGTGTTTAAAAGTTTGTTTTCATGCTGCATTCCAACGTTGTTACTCACTTATGGCGTGTCACGTGGGTGTGAAAGCACCCTTAGGTTGCTGCTGTTATTATTGGAAATATGCTTAGGTAGGAGGGTAATCTAAAATGTATTTTAGTTCTGAACGAGATTCCAACACACATAGCATACTGTTTATTATGGTGTGAGAAAGGACAAAGACAAAGGTTTATACAACAGTAGTCTCAATTAAAGGCGGAAGCAATTTAAGAGCTATGGATGCTTAAAACCATTGTCAAAGACAGAATCAACAGAGATCAGGTTATGCTAACTGCTGTTGTGACAGCAGCAGGTAGCAGAGTCAGATGATGGACTCCCGCAGGAATAACAACGCCCATGTTACAGCATCGCAACTACACAGTATTGAGATGTACACTGATGTAAGAAAATGGAGTTTTTTCAACTTTCGTTGGCTGCAAATCATGCTTAGCAAAACTGAGTCAATGCAGCAAAATAGCCTAAGATATTATGCGACAATCCAACTGATTTATGGAAGCAAAGTATTAGGTATTTGATGAAACGGAAAAGCCAACTGAAAATGCAACAAATTGTAGAAATATGAATAAACATCTTTAAGCAGACCTGGACAAAAAGCCAAAAAGGAAAGAGCAAAATATTAAGCAAGTTTATGACATATATGTGATGTATTCTATATGAAGTTTATAGGACATGTAAACAATCTTTGAGGGCATTATTATACCAAACCAGTATTGAATTGTAAGATTACAGTTGCAAATGAAGTTAATTTTATACAATTTTTGGGTCACTCGGTACTTGAAAACCTTACGCCAAGTTCACATTTATAAGCACAGCAATTGATGCATTTAATCAAGTTGAATTTTGTGATTCGGGAAACTCCAATAATTCACGGAGTTGTCTTTATCTAAGAGTTTTGCAAGCAAGCTGTTAGTGGTAATTTTGGGTCATTCTAATTTTGCTGATCGAAGACTATTCTGTAGTTGAATAGCCATAAATAGAACCAGAGGTGGTATAAATTTTCATGCTGTATACAATAATGGAGGATTTAGCAGAGTTATAATAGCTTGTTCTAGACCACTTTGTCCAAATGACATGTATAGAACTGCCAAATACAATCAACTATCGTCTATTGAACTTTGCAAAGTCCAATTGCAAGGAGATTACGTTACCTCTTCCCCACCCTATGTAGTATTGAGAGGGATTCGATACCATTATTGCTTTGCTCATTCTGTTTACATTTTTTGTGCAAACATCTTGGAGAGTCCGGCATTCCTCAGGCAAGAATATTCCCACGTGTAAAGCTTGTAGTAACACGCTGTATCCGTATGCTTGATTAATTTGAGTTTGGGTAAAATTGTAGCCATAGACAATTTCCGAGTAATAGCGTATTCCCGAACGCGTAGATTCATTTTCCCAAGTAAAATTTAAGATTTTCACAGATCTTTAAACTCTAAAATCCTAAATCTGAAGCGTTATTCTATATAACCATTCTCGTTGCTTTGGATCCATTGCCACCAATCAAATATCATGTGGGTTTGAAACGTGTCAATGTTCTCTATTAGAAATACATAAATACATATACATAAAAGCACAAGGTGACGATGGCCAGATTCTTGACAGGATCAGTAACACTTAATTGACGAAAATTAATGGATGAATTAAACATTATCTGTCAAAAAGTGTGATTTTGGCCGTTTTGAAGTTACTTTTGGCCATAAAGGCCTCCGGGGTCGTCAACCAGATTTTCTGGAGTTCTGCGACACTCAATAAATACATGCAGCAATTATTTCCAAGTCATTATCAAGCTTCTAATGGACGTATCAAAAGCCATTTGCCAAAAGTTGCAATTTTGTCCCTGCTTTTAGTTTTGGAGCTATAGTGTATGTTACAGCGTATGAGATTAGAACAATCGCTAGCCTTTATAAAATGTACAGAAAAACAACGCCAATGGACCAATCACATTATGAGACGAAGGAATTTTCGCACGAAATTTATTAGGTTGGTCAAGCACAAAGAATTTTGAAAGAATCACGGTCAAATCTTTGTAATATATACCTCTCTTACATGGATGATAGCTTCTCCATTTACTAGATTTTCCCTAGAAACTTTCAGAATTCAGCATTAACTCTTATAGAAACAATAGGGTAAGGAACTGATATGGAGCCACCAGCTGTTGACACAGATTAATACGGACCATGGTTAACGGCGTATTCATCAACCAAATATCAAATGGACGCGATGACTACACTGAAATGAGCAAAGAGAAGATCTTTACACTCCTGCATATTATGAAGTTTAAAGTTTGGCTCATTCTCGACTGCTTTCGTACCAAGCTAACCCGAATTATTGATTTGGGTCCATAGACCTGCTGTTTAAGCAAGAAATAAAGCTTTTTCTTGGCTATAACCTGCTTGTGTCGCTGTGTTTTACTTGTTTAAAATGTTGACGGATTTCCGACCTACACAAATACAGTATGCTCACTTGATTTGAAAATGCGTTGAATGAGGTTTCTCTGTTTCGCGCATCGATCAATAACATTTGCAAGTCACTGCAATCTCCTCCCTGTTTCTGGGATCAGAACTAACGTTATGTACGTATCCTTGTACAAAAATCTACAGCCACGCTCTCGGCATTTGCTAGATATTCTTTTAGATTCAAAAGAGCCAAGGGACAAATCGTTAGGAAGTATATTTGACCGCAAACTACGCACAAAGGGGACTTTTCATCGTTGTAAAGGGTAATCAAGGATGGACCGAGCGGTGGGCTCAATCTGGATCGGAGTATTCCGTATACCAGCGTCCATGTGCGAGAATACAGCAAACAAGACTTAACCATCAACGTAACCCCATAATTCCGCAACTAGCCGTGAAAATAAGTAAAACTGCATTGAACTTCTCTTATTTCTTTCTAGTATACAATACTTCCTTCACGGCTTATATTACTGAAATGGTATTTTCAGCTATCGGCGGGTATACAGTCAGTCATCCTGAATTAAGCGATGCTTACACTAAAGAGGGCTCCTGCATCAAGCACAAAGCAGGCAAAAATTTCTTGGGGAGCAAGATTTGGGTGAAGCCCGAAAACTTGTATTCGTTGTTAACCTAAACAATTAAGAATGGCTCTATACATATTTCAAAGGCTACGTTTAAAAAGAACCCAAATCTAAAATTGTAACTGGCAAATTAAGGCTGACATATGGCTTACTTGCGTCCCCAGAATCAGAAACAAGCATCTTTATCTAATAAATTGTGACAGATATTTACCCCGCCCATTATATAGATTACCCCATTTTGAATTAATCATAGCCACGAATGAGTGAACCGTTCTTTGTTAGCAAAGGTAGCTTTATACAAAACTATACTGAAATAATCGAAATGCTTAGGTAAACGTTCAAACATGTGATGATGGGGTGACTGACGATACCAGGGCGACAAGATAACACTAGGTTCATATAGACATATTTTAGGCATCTTTTGAGACTAAGGTGAATATATATTAAGTACATTTCGTATTTTTACCGATGATAGGATGGTCCATATCTCTTGTTGCTTGGAGCTCTTCTTCTTTTCTTATTAATGCTGAATGCAGGGCATTGATCTAAGAAACATGAAGTATTAACAATTATATAAAATAGTTTCAAATTTTTCGTAAGTGACCGCAATATAGTTTAATCAGAAAGGTAACTATTACTGTATCCATTGCACAGGTGCATACACTCTCAAGGATTGGAGATCGCTAAAATTACACAACCCGTGCAAATATTTTTGGGCTTTGCTGAGGGGTAAATCACTTCCATAGACTGCGTAAAAGCAGTTCCGGGTTGAAATACTGGTTTTTAGAATCTCACCAAAGAGACACTTACATACCACCCCGTTCATCTAGTAAATACCTTCTTACACCATTGAAATTGTCATCTAAAATATTTAACACCGGCCTAAGTGAACAGCATGGTACATTGCAGTCAAAAAACCGTCCATAACTGGTAATTATTTTAGCCAGACACTTCCTTATTCCATTTATTAAGAAAACACAACAATTTCGGGTTAGAAGGCTGTATGGTAAAAATGCAAGTGATCATTGCCTTCATAGTTCGGATCCAACTTAGTAAAAACACTAAGAATGCCTGTTGGTTACCAGATTGTTAAATAAGATGGTAATAATAACGATTATAAAGTAAACAAGTCATAAATGTTCTAGTGACAAATGTCTAGATGACTATTCCCTAGTCGAAGATGTATTCAGCACTGAGCAGCTGATACCACTAGCCCAAGCGCATTTCAAGTTGACTACAATCTAAACCTGACCCAGGGACATTATTTATAATGTCATATTGAAACAGGCAAACGTGTCGAGGACATTTTCGATAACAGTTGGCTATTTCATACTGCAACCTATTGAACACACACTACGAAACAGCTGACCAGGATTAAGCAAACTTTCCTGACCATAGAGTCAATTAACATCAGTTTTGTGGATCTGTTTTCAGCTTAACCGCGCACGGCTTACCTTACGGGGTAAGTTCAGAGTTACTTGGAAATGTTGGTAAAATCTGGATCTTCAATATCTTGACTAGAGGACGATTAAATACTTAAGTACGATATGAGATTCGCTTTTCTAGTTAAGGAGGCTGCAAGATGACTTTAGATGTTTCAGAAGATCTGTGTACCCTCCTTAATAAATTCACTCACCTGAGTTTGTGCGTCAGCTATATCTCGACCGGTTTGCCTTTGAACATCTATTGCAGCTTGCTCCGCATCATAACTTCGTCGGTTTAATAGATTAACCTAAACGTGGAAGTGGATAAAGAGAGTGTGCGACACGGAAGCTTCAATAACTCTACTGCTACAGACATACTGATTATCTGTTTCCTATAGTATTAGGGATTTGTAGCCATATACATTTTATGAATAGGATCCACGAAATGACAACGGAAAGATGTCCGATCCATATTCGGATGCGACTTTGCTATAATGTTGAATGGTTTTTCTTTAATCTCTAAAAATTAGCAACATAATAAAGAGAAAGCCAAATCACTAGAGCAAAAATTAGATGTAGATTACTTTTCTGTTACCATAAACATAATGGTACACAAACTATAGCCCCTCTCGCAAGACATGAAATTTCGGTGGTTGTTGACACTCCTAGCACTGGAGTCAGAAGATTAATAAAAGATACCGAATGGAATTGTCTTACCTCTTCGCCAAGACGTTCCACCTCTCTTGAAATTTGATTGTACAATGCTTGAAGATTATCCTAGGTAATAAGAAACAATGAGAGTAAAGACGTATGGCTTCTGGGACGAGATTACGTAGAAGTAATCGTTGGCGTTATCTATTTCAAAGGGCAGATAGGAGGGGTGAAAAAATATTTCGGCGATAGAAAGTTGCTCTTACTCTGGGGTTGGATCTATGCTAACGAAAGTAAACAACCGCGAAACTTTCGTACCTTTTTATATGGCGTAAACGAAACGTTTTATAATTTAAAGCATAATTTCTTAGGAATTTCACCGTTCCTAAGTTTATAATCACCCAAGTTGTTAACAGAACTTCCCATAGTTCGTCACACAAGTGTTGAACAAATCCCAAACACCTCCTCCCCCACAACAAACAATATCAATCCAAATAAATGTAGATGATACTGTCATAAACAACACAATTTATCTGAAACGTTACCAAGTAAAGCAAATAAAAGTCATTTTAGGTCAGACAATAAAATGCCAGGCCGTTTGTTCATAGCCTAGATCCACAAACTGGTGCCTGTCATGTACAAGCGACAGCAAAGGAACTTCAATCAGATGTAGAAATTTACATTCCAGGGCACGCAAAAGTTTGGTTGAGAGCAAACTTGAGATCATGAAGTACAACAAAGGCAAAGAAAAATTTTTGGCAATCTTGTACCACTCTAGAGCAGCAATGACTCAAGCACACACCCGAGCTACGCGAGCTAAAAATAGCTCGAGCACCTATTCTAATTACACTTTTAATTAAAATTTTCTATCTGAGCATTTTGCAATGGTCCAAAGTGTTACCCGCGTGTACTTTCATAAGCACTGCGACATATATTAGAAAGAAGAAAACTAAGCCATAGCATCTCCATTTAAACTAAAATTACCATAATTCAACCGACAAGTACCAAAAATTAATTGAAAATGAAATGAAAACAACGAGAAGCGACGCGGTTATGTTATCACCATATTAAGAATAGTATGACGCAATGAAAAACTACGGCACTCATTCGGTAAAACTCTGGTTGACAGCTACCGGGCTACAATGCGTAGGAATAACGTGCTAGGTAAACTAGAACGTTTTATAAGTGTTTCCCTATTGTAGAAGATGAAACTTGGTATACCTTGCTACATTTTGTTTATTATTCTGCTGAATACCCGGAGATCCCGACAGACGCTAATACTACATTGCGCTACATCGACGACTTCTAATATACGTGACATCCTAATTTAGGAAATGACTCATATCTCAAATACCTGAATACTAATGTTCGATATCGAACGTTCGAATAATAAATCACAATGTTTATCCCGCAATCGAACGTTTACATATTGGCAGGGATAAAAAAATTCCATGCTGATCCACCATTCTTTTCGTTACATATTCAGTTAAGTTAAAAAATCCATAGTATTGCAAAATTATTATCGCCACTCGGCCTACATCCACAGAAAACCACATTCTTTTCGTTACATATTCAGTTAAGTTAAAAAATCCATAGTATTGCAAAATTATTATCGCCACTCGGCCTACATCCACAGAATAGCGTGAACACTTTAGTTGAGACCTCAAGTGATATATTTATTCACCAAATGACATTTCAATTCAGTGCTCAAAATGGTTGGCAGTACAGTTCAAAAGTACAAGGTAGTGCGATCTTCACAACGTAATAAAGGTCGCCTATGTACATGGTCATTTTTCGAAATCAAGAAAAATCTATGCATACAATTCATTACGTAATAGATTGCCAATGTTTTTGGCTCTGTCCAGAAATTAAAAGTTTGGGAACCAGTAAAAATTGTAATCTTTAAGTATTTGCTAGAACTTCTACAACAAAGAAAATTGACCCTAAAATTGAACGAATGTCGCAATAAGCTTACCCTTTCTTTGGCATTTAACTCTAGAGTCCGGAAAGAATTTCTTAGTTGATCCAGATCGTGACCCATACGTAGTAAATCCTCTCTGTCATTTTCAAAATCCTAAGAAAAGGCAGATGATTAAAGATTTTATGAATGGTGACGGAATACATGTCCTACATCTATAGTCGAAAGAGGCATCATCCAGATTCAATGAACCAAATTCAATACACCGTAGTATTATGCCAATTTAGCCTGATGCCCATAAGCAGAGCTGTATTCTATTCTCTCGGGTATTAGTAACACTAACTGTTGTGATAACATGTCACTGTTTTTTAAATTGGAAACGACGTCAACTGACAACTGTTTATAAATTGGTAACTTTCAGATACGTCCGCTTGTGGGTGATTGTAAAATAACGATTTAATAAACTCTGCATCAACTACACTGATACTTCTATCTTTACGACGCAACAGGTTATTACTGTCTGGAATTTGTAGATTCTTCTTTATTGCGTCATCTTCCATTGGCTCATTATTTTTAGAAGGAAGGAACGAGGAAAGAGCAGGCTTATCAAAAACGAATAAAAGCGAGCTAACGACAGGGGTTAAAATGTCCAATTTTTTATCGCACGTACTTTTTGACTAGTCTCTAGGTACAGCTAGGGTGTTATATATCAGATATTCATGAAATTAGCAAGGATACAGTTTTCAATACGGGAACGCTTACAAAAAAATACTTTTGAGGACTTTCAATTCCCCTGCCCTAACCATACAGCCTTTAAAACAGAGTTGACAGGGAAGTCACATGAAATATTGCATGCAATACCTTTTCTCCGACGAGCAAAACAATATTACCAGCGACAGTTTTGTTTCCTGAACTTAATTTCATATGCACAGCATAGTGTAACTGTTTCAACCCCTGTCTTAAAGACAAACGTCTCAAACTGTCTCTAAACGCCTTCAACGAGTGGCGTAATTCTTCTACATCCTGCCATTCTAGGGAAGCAGAAACCACAGATCTCATCCATGGTTTGACAGAGGTCCTACAATACTACGGAAAACGTCTAAGCTATCCCAGTTAGTGAAAGAGCATCTACTACCAATAACACTTTATTCTAAATGTTTTAAAGTAAATTTACGCCCAGAACGAGGATAGGTTCTAAAACAGACTCCTTACAACTACGTGGGCTCCGTTTGGAAGTTAACCAAGAAAACATAATACCTTAAGCTTGTCTCTGGAATCCTGCGCGTCCGCTTTGAGAGCGCCATTCTCTGTCTCTAGTTTGGTCAGCTAAAGTTATCGAAAAAGGATAGTTAAAAGAAGAATATTTCTGAGCAAAGCGGCGTCACTTCTTATTAGATACAAAAATTCTGATAGAAAAGACACCTCATTAAATGTGGCTGTCTATTGGATACAAACTATTGCTAACAAAGAAAAAATATACCTCAATGGTTAGGTAACACACTACGATGTGGCAATGGTGCAACACAGTTTAGACGAATAGAATTCAATACAGCCAAGTACGCCGTAAACATAACCTTGCTTATATAGTCAAGGACTATAGCATTTTTATCGTCAAAGTTCTAATGGGTATTTATGATTGGACTAATGAAGAAATGTCTACCTTAAATCTATCTATCATCTATCTTAAAGCAATGTCTATCTCAGATTATTCTTTTCGAAACGGTTCTTGAACTTCCACTGACCTCGTCCTCGTAATAATCTTTCATCCTCTTTAGCTGCTCTTTTGCTTCATCCACATCTTTTCCTAGAACACGCATGTCCTCTGCATACTTGTCTCTCTCCGATTGCATCTAAAGTGAGTATTGAAACAAAAACGATACTAGTAGACAGCATTCGAAAATCAAGATTCATCGCCATGTTTTTATACCTTTCTACGTTTTACAAGGTACATTACTCCTGTATGCCTTCATCCATACGTTATACAGCAAATAGTCTTCAGGATCTCGCATGCGAGTCTGAGCCTGCGCTTTGGACCCACCAAATAACTTTTGAAATTCTTATATTTGTGGAGAATCACATTTTGTATCATGGTGTATTATTTTCGTCGTTCATACGATATAAACTTAGCTCCATATAAATCAGTAATACACCACGCGGTCAATTGGGTCATTGCAGTGCTTTCCCGCGCCTTGGTCATGAAAACAATAGTTTATAACCCTTATCTCATATAGCTAATTTTGTGAAACTTAATGAAAAAGCCAATAGAAACGTAGTGCCAGTACCACATGTTTGATTCAAATTTCCCAAAACCGTACTTAAAGTGACTGAACCAGTAAGCAACAAAAACCGTATGGTGCGAGTAGTAAGCAGAGCAGAAAGGAGTAGAGAATTATGAAGAGGCGAATCTTGCAGCTTCCTCCAAAAATACTAGAATCCCTGTTTAAATACGACAGGATAAGATAGATGTCTCTAAAAATTGAAGACAGTGAGAGGGGTAACCATAGGGTAAGCAATTTCTGCATCAGTCAGAACCGAGAGGTACACTTGTCAGTTGACGTTAAAACCCGCTTCGCTAGAAATATACGGGATGCCCATACACATTTGACTCTTTTGTCTTCGTGTTTTCCTTCCCAAATAAAGAATTTCCCAGCAGGCATAGCGAAATGCTTGATAATGCAGCGATTCATAAGACGTATCGTGTTTTCACTGGCAAGGAGCAAGCTCCCTACCCTATGATATTACCATTTTTAACGCACGTGCAAATGTAAAAAGCGAGACGAATCTTACATGGTAAACGTGGCAATTCATCAATAGCACGAAATAAAAAAGTACCACTGATTACCTGTTTGTCCGCTGATTCTCGTATCTGCATCAGCTGTTGTCGGAGTTGTTCAATGTCACCTTCTAATGAATACATTGAGTCTTTCAACTCACCATTTTCTCTCTGTGCCTAAGGAGGGTGCAAAACGATATCAACACACACTGGGCATTTAAAAAAGGCATATCCTTTTGATCCGCTACTTTTTGAATAAATCATATTAGATAAATCATAGTAGATAAAACGCAAAACTCTTGGACAATTTCTAGTACTAATCTGTAGGTGGCCTGAAGAGGTCTTTTAAACGAAAAGTTGTCGATAAAGCCCTCATTTTAAATTTTATCTACTGCTACTTTTCATGGTATCCACATAGGGAAGTCATCACGGTTGGAAATTACACTGAAAAATAAGGAGGGTAAATGTTTTGATCACCTTTAAACATTTAAACCTACATATCAGAAATACAATTATCATTGATATCAGATTTAAAACTTCTGATTTGAAACGTGCCCGAATAAAATGAATATACGCTAACTTCGGAAGTTTAAATCCGGGACTCACTCTATCGCTCCCTGTTGCTCTACCAACTAAGCCATGTTTCTTTAGTCGCACCCATTCGATGACAATTCTCCCCCGGCTGATATTTACATCCAGTTCTATGCAATTTGTGGGAACACTTTGTCTGTGCCAATTGAGTTACCCATGGCAAGACTTCCATGTAGCCCATCGATTTGTCCAGAGTTCTTTAAAAGTTGCACAGTTGAGATTAAGTTTAGGCTGGAAGCTAAAGAAATTAATGGCAGGGCACCTCCGATGTTAACATACTCTATTTCTCTCGTCGCCACATTAGCTCCCAATCATCCACCGGTGGACATCGACATCCAGCTCAACGTAATTGGAGACCAGCCTGTCTGTTCTTCTCAAAACTAACATTCCAAATCCTCTCTTCTCGATGATACGTTAAGTTTTGTTAAGTTAATTTGTAAATCTTAAATTCAAATTCAACTTCATTCATCCTTTGACAAAAAATGCATTAGCTTGTTTTCACAATTTTTAATGCTAAAATGCTATCTTACTTCTTAGTCTCGTCACTTTTCAAATTTATTTGCAATTATTTTCGAAGCGTTGTTGAAAAATGTGTATCTATCTATGCATAGCAATAGGTACTGTTAATACCGTTGTAAAAGTGTTCGGTACATCAAGTTACAAACTAATTCATGTAAATAATGACAGGCAATAAACGGGGGAAATTAGCTCCAGTTATTCCAGGTGTAACTTCAAATGACACTTATCTGTAATATATATCTTCAATAACTGGCGTTTACAAGCTACTCTATGACATCATTCCGAATTTGTGCTTTGCGTCTCTTTACTAATTGTAAGAGTGTTCCTTTGCCTACATTTTCAAACTGTATTAAATGATTTCTAAGACAGGTTATCTTTTTGTCGGTGTACTAACTTTTGACTGCGACGGACCAATTTACGTTTTTGCCAAGCATCCTCTAAAGCTAAAGACCATTAAACAATGATCTTATAGAATTTGTATTTAATGTTAAGTTTATGAAAATTCTAAACATGTTTTGATAGTTTAGTTTTCAGCCTATATCATCAATTTATTTAGTGTAAATTTCCATAATACACCTTGGTCTTAGCACAACACGGTTATAAATTATTTCTTGCAACATGGCAATACCTTGGGGCTCAAGGACTCTCTTTCCCTTTTTAAGGCAATTTTTGTATCTTAATATTAGTTTCAAAATTTATGGCTGAAAATAGTAGGGTGCTTATCATTATATACTACACAATTGAACAGTTCAAGAAATATTCTTGTAAAAAATGTAAAAAATTGACCTGGAGCTGCTTTTAGGGAATACTTTGCGCAATCCCTTATTTTTCGCAGGTTATACGTCCTTCTATGTATACTCGAAGACAACCTTGGTTAATTAATGCAGCTAACGATACATCATATAATACATATCAAACTACGCTCAAAATAATTGGAACACAAAGTCTGAATAAGATGACGAAATGTTTTGGTTTCAAGATGTGATACATAAATTATATGTGTCTGGCAACAAAATACAGCTTGCATTATTTGCTTATTAAGTTTTGAAACTAACTTTTCTTAACCAACAAGTAGAAGAGACTGAGGTTATGATGTATTTATGATGGACTGCTACGAAAGCCTCTCAAACGAATCTATCTAACAGGAACATTGCACTTTATACATTGTGACCTACACGACACATGGCTGATGATAGGGACCACGTTTCACTTGTTGGAAAACTTATGAGGAACTTCATGACTTTGTACCGACAAACAAATTCTTCTTCCCACAGTTTAATTATACTTGCCACCACCTTCAAATGGGCTATGGCATAAACTCATTTATTTTTTAAACAAGTGGAAATTAGCGGGCATATATGATCTTAGGATACACAACCAGACAGAATCTTTTTAAAGATCTTAATCATTATTGGAAGATGCTTGAAAGATATAATGGGAAGAAGCAGGCTACAATTATTGTCACTTATTCCTTCCATCAAATCCTTCAACAGGAGGGGAGGCTTCCAAAATTAACTCTTTTTCTCTAAGTTTACTAACTTTTCGCTATACGCTACTAAACCACAAGGTAGAACGGCCTTAGTTACGTGGTGGTAACGACATGCTCAGCACGTTAATTTCTGCAAGGCGCTGATAATATTCCAACAGGCATAGAGTTCTCACCTATAAACGAGTCCTCTCTACGAATTATACCTAAATATAAACGCAATCTCATATAAATCTTTAACACATATTACCTAATGCCTCCTGCCATAATGTGGAGATGTTTGCAGCAGTATTTAGAAAATACTATATTAAGAATGTCGTTGACACCGTGTAACCAAGGCCTTTATGGCCTAACGAGCGTTTCCGGTTTAATAGCGTATTACTAAATTTCTCCTTTTGTTTCTTTGTTTATGTAGATGGATTCAACTTTACTTCTCCATTGTACTTTCACGTGAAACAGAGGCAGAGAGAGAAGCAGAGATTGTCAAGTCCAATAGTTTAGGTGTGAAATTTTCAAGTCAATTGTGAATTATCATCCACTCAATGGGTAAGGAGAATATATTAATTATAATTATTTACGAAATAGCAAAAACGTTGTGTACTGAAAAGCATTTTTTATCTGACACTCCTCAGAGAACTACCGTCAGAATGACCAAAATGAAATGAGTGAATGAAAACACCACTCATCAACGTGACTCTGCCATAGGGCAGCACTTGCTTAAGAGCCCACACTCTGCCAAAGTGTACATGGACGATCGCTCCCGTATCATAGGAAAGGAGACGAAAAGGAATTCGCTATGCAGACGAAAAGGAATTTGTTTTACGAGGCCGATTCAATTAATCTTGTTGCAATGGACTTAAATTCCTGTCCCTCTACAATCACTTACCTACAATAATTATATAGTATACTACTTTAGAATGCGTTTCGTTAATACTAAATTGTGCTAGGCTTCCGTACTAACGTAAAATTTCTTTCAAATATGTCAATTACGCCCAGAACCTGTAGGAAGGAGACTACGTCCAAGCCCTTTGTTCAGAATGCGCATTCCCCTTGTTCTGTAGATGAAATTTAAAATAAAAATGTTTCGTCACTTATAGTTATGATCACTCACTGACAATTTCAGATTTTGCATGGCACTCATTTGTTTAGTAGACATCTTTAGAACCGTTTTATTAATTATTCATATTTTGTATGTACATTTATATGTATCTAAGAGTTGTGTGATTCTATTTTTGTTCAAGGGACATGAATTTTTTTTCATTTTTAAACACAATTTCTTGACTTCTAACCTTAGGATTTCAAACCCTTGTACGAAGACCATTAAAACAGATAAAAAGCAGAAACCATTTAGCTGAAGTTTTAGGCCAAACTGACACTTATATTGAGTTAGTCATTATGCTTTTTGGTGAAAAGAAGAAATCGTTTTTCTTGTCTTTTCAAATTTCGTTCAGTTGTATCTAAAAGCGGATGCCACCAAAAACATAGCTTTTCCCCCATCAATCCCCCCTGAAGTGCTAGCCACGGGCCCATTTTCAAACAATTCTCATAGAGTGTCTGATGCACTTACTTTTTTGACGGCAGACAAAAATTATATCATACACCGATACCATGAACGTAGTAGTAGTTTGAAGTATGAGTATCAGGTCTTCGCGACAAAAGAACATGGAATCAAAATATACTGAACTCTCCATTTTAGTGAAGTGGAGAGTTTCAAGATTGGTAACTATTAATTGCAACGTAGAAATTTCATTTTGAAACAAATTTATCTGAAATTCACTTTTTCCTGAAAATAAAATCTATATATTGAATTTTTGACGAAGAAGCCCTAAAGATTTTTGAATTTCCTATTTTCAATATGACATTTATATATCTATATATTGGCTGAATTTTATCGTCTTGCTCTAAATTAGCTAGTTCTAAATAGTTGGTAACTATGATATTGAGACAAGGTATGACATCAGGTTGGTTTTTTTATATTGCGATGGGTGGGGGGTCAGGTTAGTTACCACTGCTTTATAACATAGCAGTATTTATCATTATCATTTATCATTATGTATATGATAAGCCTTACCTGTTTATTGTGGAACACCGATAGCCGCATCCACCATGGTGCTTAATAATCAATAATAGGCCTCAATGTCATTCTTAAAAGTATAAATTTGTATCCACGTAACAGTGAATGTACGATGAAGCCATCATTCTTTATTTATTGTAAAGATAAACACCGTATCCAAGAAACCAGGGCTAAAACATGGAAACAAATAATTGAAATAAGTTGAGTTATCTATTTTAAACATACTATCTGTACCAGTTGAATTAAAAGATAAATATGGAGAGATGAATGGAAAGGGAGGCCACGCAAGCAATCTATTTATACAAAGACACCGTCTTACTATGCCATTAACTTGAAAACGGTTTAGTAGTTTCTTAGCAAAGTAATTTTTATGAAAAGAAACTCATGAATTACTAGGCCATATTAATGTATGGTACGTATTGATGATATATTGTTGACATCACTAAATGCTAGAGTACATCTATCCTTTAACGATTACTAAATCAACTACTAAATGCAGTCATTGACACTTTGTTGTTTCCTCAGAATATTTGTTTCAAAATAAAAATTTGATGAAACGAATATGTACCTGAGGGTGATTAATGAATAAGATTTGCAATAGGAAAATGATTTATATAAAAAGAATAAAATGTCCCAAAAGGGAAACCTGAAAGGGATTTACTTTATTGTGTCTGACCAGCAACTACGTAAATATGATCTAATACTGCAAGAGACAGAGAAAGCTTGTTAAATGAAAGAGACAAAAACCTAAACCTAAGTGGAGTCTAAGTAAGCACCGAAATGCTGGTAAGGTAAAAACAAACAAAATTAAGAGAGCTCCACCTGCTGTCCGTGGGCAGCATGCAATCCACTATGTCACACAAAAATCGACAGGCTCTTTGTCCCTTTTATTGCCTCTTTTATCTGTCTGGGTGACACGCTCTTTATTATTGCAGGAATTCAATTTTTGTTACAGTTGCCAATGATTGCATGTACTCAGGTGATGCTGCTATTGTTATCAGGCAAACAGTTTGTGATATATTATCTACAAATACTACAACAGTTTGTTTACCGTTAACAAACGTTTGGATATCATCTTTGCTATTCATGTACTTTTCGACCCGAAGTGTTCGAAAAGAAAATGAAAAACTAGCAAAAAATACCCATTTGCCAATACCATTTCTGTTTTCTTAAATGTGAATCCCTTAGTTTTGATGCCCTATGACCTATAGACCAGTTACTGTAATCTAGAAACCTAGACCTCTCACTCTTCATTTCTGCGTAATTCTAAGCAATGTAAATCAGTGTTGTTGATTGTTTATAACTCAGTCACATTTCCATTTGTGATCTCTGCTCCAGGTGTAGTCTCAAGACATATATACTTTGCTATATTTTTATGTATCTTTAAAGAAAATATTTTCAAATGAAATTTTAAAAATATTCTAATTTTAAATCAGATTTCTACTTTTTCCCAATTCAACGCCGTTGTAATCTTTCCAAACCATTTTATAATAACTGGATTTAGGTATATTTGAAAGTGCACACAAAGAGTACTAACAGAAAAGAGATTTTGAGAGTAGTCATAGAAGTGGTTTACGATATACAGTTGCTAACATATTCGATGCCTTTTTAAAAACACCCAAGAAATGAAAATTTTCAGTGGATGAATTTTTCAAGATGCTTAGGTCTCCGTACATGTGTAGCTAGTTTTAAAATACAAATAATGGATTACTCTCAACCTATACATAAAAAGGTGTATCCCCCCAAAATGCTTAATCTCTCAAGTCGGAATTTTGTGGAGAATTTACCATCAATAGTATAAATTTGAAAACAAACTTAGTACACGCATAATAGACTTTTACTGATATTGGATTGAAAGATGCCGGCTCTTACGGCTACTGAGAAATAGCTTGTTTTATTTAATTTTTAAATGAACTTGGAACTATTTTCTGTTCTCGTAATGGTTATCTATAAAGGTCAGTAAAAACTCAATGCCCTTTTACAATATTTCCTACTTTTTAGTTTGCAAATAGGATCCCTTTACACGTCATCATTGGGCGATAAATCCTTTTTCCATTCCCCAAAAGATCTTCAGACTACAAGTGTCGCGAGGTAGCTTTCTTTCTAGCCTAATCTAGTTAGATCTGTAAAGAGAAAGTTAGATTGCTTACTGTTTGCCATAAAATCATGAGAACATTGACATGCAGCTGAAGTCTATTGCTTCCCTTTAAGGAACTGTCTGTTAACCACTTGCTTTACTTGTTGATTGCGTACATTGATTGACAATTTCTCATTTAATAGAACTCTCTATCGACGAATAGTATGTTGCAAATCATCTAGTAATTACCTTAGACCAGCATATTAATATGACTAACCCTCTAGAACTATGACTGGCTTGCGTTGCAATACAAAACACTGCCTAAATTTGTATTTTTTGTATTTTTCCTGGCATCACAATTTCCTAGCTCTCACAAGATCTATTTAAAACAGTAATTTACCGCAAAATAGAATATTTTAATTTACACCTATTAGAATTTTCTCTAGGGAATACGATTTCCTTAGACGTTTCTCGCTAATATGGGATTTCCTCCTGGTTGTGAAGCATTCTCCTAAAAGTACTTGCGGTCCTTTGTAACGTCGGTGGCAACATAAACGATAAAATAACATTTGAAGAAAGAGGATTTCCTTCTTCTGCTTAGAAATGACACGTTGTAGTACTCAATTAATATTATGGTTGACCTGCGAAAGAAACTGAATATGGGAAGATAGAAAAGACTTCAGGAAGATCGTGACTTTTCGGCGTGATCTTTGAAAACAAGCAACAATCAGACGTTTCAAATCACATATTTATAAAGATAGCACTCGCAATCTTTGGAAAAAGGAGGGGGTTTGCTTTGTTGTTTTACAATATTTTTAATGGCCTGAAACTCAGTTCACGCTACCTGACTATTGTTTTTATTATGAAATGATATGGGTGGATGAGATCCACGTTAAGTAAGTTGCAACAACACTTACATACAACATGTAGATATACTTTATCCCTTTTATGCAGAACGGTTTAAAATCATTCAGAGCAAAGCAGTACCAAGATAATCGATTTATCCTATTATTTTAATCTTTAGACTTATGTAGTTAGTAACAGCGATATAGTACATAAATAGAGAAAGGTCTAAATGGATAGGTCATAACTACGTATTTTAATACAGCAGCCATTCACGATTATATTACAACTGTGCAGATTGAGTATAATTAACACATATCGTAACGTACGCGAAACTCAAAAAATCACAAATATACTTTCTTCTTAGCTTTAAAATCGTTGCTAGTACATCGCACCCGAAGAGTATCAGATAATTTACAGCACCTAGTAAACAAGCCCATTGAAACAAAGACACCTAGCAACTTTCACCTGCATTTAATATAATTATAAACCATGGGTTATTCGTACCTCTTGCTCACAGTGTGTCACTTAGCCGACAAACTCGTTGCTGTAGCATAAGCTTTTAATAAGACTCCTCCATGCCACCTCTTAGGTGATTTATCTTTAGCAGAGCATATTTCCTCCTCAATGAACGAGTCTTTAAATTTGAGGATTTTTATGTAAGGATTAAGGATTGGTGTTTGCCTACAAAGCAGCTTTTAATTTAAGAGCATGGATTAGAAAGGTAAGGTATTGAATTGATGAGTTCTCGTGTAAGAGTTCAAAAGTGGAACGAGTGGGGAGTTCATAACTTGTTTATCCATAAAAGCGATTAACGGCTAGCAACGGAAAAACAAAGTCACTGGAGGAGCTTCAGTATCAACCGGAGGGGAATTAATCAAGTTTCCAAGATTGAAATAAAAGAAGAATCATTTCAGTTTACAGTACATCGCGTGTCAACGTACTATTAAGATTCAGTATTTCTGATTCTTTTTGTGGCATAGTTATATGAGTTTTAAAGACAAGTAAATCATAGATAGTGATTGTTTGGAAATTTTCTTACGTCGGATGTCAACATACTGTGCAGAGAAAAGTTGAGAAATACCCCAAAATGTCTACTTAAAGTAAAAATTCGTTTTTTATAGTGATATCTTTAAACCCAAGCACAATTGGTGATTCAAGATGTTGTACATGTCCTTGTCGTCTATTAACTCGAAGATACTTAGGATCAATGTTATTCTGATTAAATATTAAAACCTTGCTTAGGTCAAACTGGAGATGTATGCCTCGAGGACCACTTAATATTAGTCATAGTATTATCAATCATAGTGGGAAAAAAATTGTTTAATGTAGTTTAATATTGCAACATGTCCGTTTTCAACGTTCACACCACCAGGACTGAAAAAAGCCGATTCCATAAGAGATAGGAAAGATGATATACTTTTTAGTCAATAAAGTAGAACGATTTCTTTTGAAGGGTGACATGATTCCCTCGACGGCATTTTATAGAGAACTCTTTCGTCGAATGTTATTGTTTCGAAATCAAATTGAAAAGGACAAGTAGGTTTCCACTTGACAATCAAAAGATAACACAGTAACAATTATAGTAATTCGTTCTGGAATATGGGAGTCTTTCTTTCCTCTACAAAACATTTCTCATGAGATACTTTCAAAGTGGGGCGAAATAGACTAAAATGTTTTACAAGGAGACGTAGTCTCTCTTCCCTCAAAGTCACCCAGGCTCTGGTCTGTATGGAAGTCACTATTTATTTTACTACAAGCTTTCTAGCTTGTTTCCCAAAAACGTCGCTACCTTGATAAACCATCCGTGCCTGTTCTGCAGGATTGGTTCTTGATGTAATAGAATTGAAAACTTGAGCAATTACCCACGAAACACACTGAGGATCACCGTTACACACTTTATCAAACAAAGCCTTGCTTCACTCCTCGTTACAAAGTATTAAAGCAATGTACTGTTTCAAGTGGCAAGTAACCATAACTAGGACAATGGTAAGGTAGGAATGTTCTATATCGGACGTTTGATGGTACTGAGATTGACTGGTTGTACATTCCCATGGTAAAATCTTTAACCTACGCTACATTGACAAGTTTGAGCAACCAATGACTATTGTAAATCGTCCATCCTAAGGTAGTTGAAGATACGGAAAAGATGTTTTAACATCAGAGACAGCAACATATGCCCAATGATATAATACATCTACAAGTTTTAATTTTCAAATCCTTATTCATACACACCATTACGTTTTGCTGACCATAATTTATCGCACCTAACAAATACTTGTTTTCAGCGTCATGTATTACACACAACGTCAAACGTCTTAACTATTGTATACAAGTACCCACACCACAGAATTGTATAATTCCTAAGACCCTCCTTAATCATAGACCAAGTCCAATAAAGTACATGTGGCTAACTTAAGCTTAAGAACCCATTTCGATTTAGGGAACAACCTTTTTTCCTTAAATTTGTAGATCTTCGCCCAAATACAAAAGAAAAACAGAGGAAGGTATTTCTATTTGACTCTTCCCAAACTTACACTGCCATCATCATATTATCTGTGGCACAACCCTAGATCCTGTCGGAGGGGAAAGGAAGGCGTAAAGTTGCAAAGTCGTCATCATCATTATCATCATCATCATCATCTACAGGCGACAATGGTGTGTTAAATGTCGATATACTCTGGTTCGAAACAAATATTGCATGGAGTTTGACAGCTCTCCTGCATGAGCATCTTTTTTAGTATGCTCATTATGAATACATATCTGTCTGGAATTTTTAGCAAAGTATGCTCGCGCGTTATATTTAGTTGGAGAAATCTTTGGAAGTCACGGATTAAATAAATAATAGTGTTGAAAAAAACGACAAACAGCATTTACTGATCTACAAGGGGTTCGTTTGCGTTTGCGTTTAAACCAAAAATAAGGCCACTGAATAGCACCCACGTGACAGATATGTTAATCTTACTTGTGATACTACAACTAAACAAAGATGATGAGAAACAGGCACGTCGCTGAGAGCAGGCGATGTAGGGAGCCACCTCTCTTGTGAGCTCTTGTTATAGTATTCCGCCTTTCATGGCGAATATATGTCAGAGAAAAAAATTATATACACTTCACCTCCTCTACCATGTTTACATGCAATAAAACTTCAAACTTTTCACTATGTTATGATACACGACGTATTTGTAAATTGTTTTTTATTTCTATGTATGTTGTTTCATTAAAGTGTAATTTCTTGAAATTGTTAATGCGTTTTTCATCGTAAATCTTTCCCATACTTTGGAAACAATGAATATATGCTCTGCCTACCCTGATATGTTTTGGAAGGTCCGATCGCCTACCCTCTGTTAAAGCGCCAAGGACGTAACTGATGGAAAAACACACCAACGCAGAATCAATGATTGAAGAATAGAAGATTAGCAAACTGATTGCAGAAATGATTGTAATATATGCAACTCAAGGTACAGAAGAGTGTGAAGCACCCAAGCTGAAGTTTTGGGCAAATTCAAAACTTGGTAGTTTGAAACTAAGTTAGCTATTTTGCATAGAGAACTTTCAGAAATTATAGCTCAATTATGTTCTCAAACTTTAGGGGTATACAGCGCCCTCCATGTCCTCCGACCTCATGCACCTATACCAGTTAAATAATAAAATAGTATATGGGTCACACAGTTACGATAACGGTCACCTTTGGCAATCCTAGACGCTAACGATACAGGCCATATTCCGGCTGACTTCATTGAGTATAATTGACGTGACACGAAGAGTCGAAATTAGTTTCACTCTGGATTATTGAACAACACAGCAGCAGATGTTGTATACCCATGGAATACCGCAGAGGTCTATATAATTGCTTCTAAAACCACCGCCGTAACGGATATTTTCTTCTTTAAAGGTTACTTTGAACAATCTCGAGATATATGTAATAGTGTTTTGCAACAGCTCCGAATGATTTGCAGAAAGGGTTTAAAAATTCACATATTCATCCTTACAGTGGCATACTACACACCTTTAAATATCCCTACATCTAGGAAAACATAACATAAATTAAGGGTCTTAAACGATCCTATGATGTATTCTGTTATTTCGGCTATCGTCTATCTTTTACTAGGTAGAGTATTTGCACGACCGTGTAATTCGCTTTAAAAGGTCAGCTAATTCTGTTAGTGTGCTGTGTTTTTGAGCGGCAAGTTTTCAGATACTGGATTTAGGTTACTCTTGATACCACCTTTAAGGGCTGCAGTGACAAAGAAACCTCTGCTTCAAATGTTATTGTCTAAGAAGTAGCCTTTTTCAGCAGCAAGGTCAACATTACGCGTAGAAACATTTTGTGCAATTTTCAAACCTTTGCTCAGACTAAGCGCTTTTTATTTAATTAAATGTTAAAATTTGATTGCTTCTTTAAAATACTTAATAAATTGACTAATTGTAGTTTTGTTTGATTTTTAGTTAAACACGCAACTTAAGCCAAACATTTGTAAGATTTTTGAACTTGAACGTGCGTGGTTTATTTAATGATGGACTGAGTATACCCTTCTGCGAGAAAATTTCTTCTTCCATCTTATAATCCATTATATTTGAAATCTACTGGCTGCAAGTAACACTTGGATTATTTGTCGTTTCTCTTCCAGATGCCATACATGTTCAAAGACCTACTTTATTCTTTTGCTTCCTTGATTACATTTCACATTTAATGAAGTAGCGATGGCTGCATGCATTGCCCTGCTACTTGTAATGGAGCCATAGCGGCAGAGAGGTTAGCCGGTTTAGCGTCGGGTCTACAGGCGTATACGTAGTGGGTTGTGTTACGTTTTGCAGGACATACGGTGACTTCTCTTGGGAAGAGCACTTGCCTCTGCATAGCCCCTGAACTCCCGATACCTTACAGTTTTAGCTCACTGTCATTATCTGTAATTAAAGTGACTTAATATCTCCGATTTCGCACAACCTACCCTATACCTACTAAGCTCGTTACCCCCTTATCTGACAGAAGTCTTAGATTGTTATTCGTAATTAAGTAAATGTCATCTATCAGATAAAATTTTGTAAAAATATGGCTTCCTTTTGCCTTTCTTCTCTTTTATTCTTTGCCATTGTGCTAATACCTATATTACTGTACCCGGGCTCGATATTGAATCCGAGCCCTTATAAAGAACTATTGTATATCCCTGTGTATTTTCGGACGACATAATCATTTATAAGTCGTTGTATCATTCAAAGTCATAACGTATCTTAAAATTAATAGCAATCACATAAGAGCAATTACAGTCATAAGATCCTTGGATCAACCTCAATCATAAGAAGTAGTATCCTATATCTTATGACTATGCATCAGAGTACAAATTTATGGTAGGCCTAGCATCAGGTTTCTCTTTTAGACTTGACATGATATACCAACGTGAAAGTGTGCGACAACCAATGCTGGATAGCGTTGCTTCCAGGAAGACAGTAAAAAGAGTCTGCAAAGATTCTTAACTTAGTTTGATATTCTTTTACGAGCTTAGTTACTAGTACCCTACCGTTGTCAAAACCATACATCACGCCTAAGCCAGGTGATGACTGGGCAGCTCACACCAAATACATTTGGGTGGTACCAAATGAAAAAATGAAAAATTAGGAACGGCAAATAATCATACAGCATGTATGACATGCATATATATATATATATATATATATATATATGTATATATATACATATAGCAATGCAATACAAGAGGTATTAAAATATTTTTAATGACAGCAAATTACCAATTTGCCATAACCATTCTTTATTTCAAAGAGCTTTTATGGTCGACAAAACGGGGATTGTAAAATGTTTATTTAGCTGGAGCTAATTATCTTATGCATTATTTTCTTTAAAACTTTGTTTATATGTAAAACTTGCTTTTCACACAATTGTCATAGTATCTAATGGTTATCAGTGTGGAATTTGTTGCTTGAAAACCAACTTTTTCCAACTATTCTTTGTCTCCTTCTACAAATAGAATGATTGGCTCAAAATTTGAAAAGTTTCTAATATTCCAGGGTAGCTATCAAGCAATCCTTAGTCTTACTTTGATAAAACCAAATGGCTTGATTTTATTGTCCGAGTATGGCTAGAGCCGTCAGCCGGCAGGCAAAACGATCTTTTCCGTTCGAAAGTCGACACGAGCACTTGCACGTTAGCGACAGAATTACGTAACTTATTTTCTATCAGCTGCTACAACGCAAATATTTACTATCTCTTATGGCGTTGTTTTCTTGCACGTACTAATTACATACTTGGATTTCTAATTACAGAACATCAATTTAAGATGTGCAAAGTAAGCCTTCTGTGAATTAGTGGTTGACTTAATATTTCCTTGTGCATGCTAGAACCCTTCTTCTAACATTTCCTTGTCTTCAGTCTGATAGAGAAGGCTCTCTCAGTTGACTAATGAGAAATCCAACTCGTTTTTGTAGCTGATGGGAAAATATATTGCTGTGTCATATGTTTCGGTCACCTTGATGTCAAAACTAAAGAGGTTTTCTTTTAGCAGGTGTTGATACTTTCTGCTGTCAAATCCGAATGTGTGCTGTGTTCTTCAAAGTTTTGAATGGCCCTTATCGTGTCTCAATGTTTGAATTATTTGTCTCTAAATGCAACGTTTTGATGTAGTTACGGAGAATATGTGCGATCAAACAAAGTTTTGTAGTAGCTCTAATAGTTAATCATGCTCTAAAGTCTTTTGATCAAATTGACTTTCAGTTATACAAGTTATACAAAATGGTCTTTGCTTACGTTTTCCATGCATACTACGCTCAAAAGATGGTTGAAAGAGAGCTGACGATTTAGATGCTTTTGATGTGATTGAGCAGCTTACTAAATTGATAGAAAATTACGAGCGCCATACACTCGTGCAATTCATGATAAAGGTTTCATTGACACCCATGTTATGTTGAGTAGTCTTAACATGACAATGTCAACAAAGCAGTACAAAGTTATTGACTTACACGACGTCTTAAGGGTCGGGGTGGGGGGGAGTATTTCCGAATCATAAACCTCCCTGATTTATCTGAAGATTGGCAAACGTATGCCTTTTCGTGTGTCCCATAGGAAAAGCGCAAGGCATTGCTATCTATTTCGGTAGATCGGAAGGCTTTGATACTCATAACTTTGTAATGTAAGACTATGATTTAATGTAATCAAACTCCAACTGTCTTAGTTATTACAATAGAAAAGAAATGTGTCAATGCAAGAACAGTTATTTGTAGAAGTAGAAAAAATGTAAAATTAGTAACCAATTCATGAAGAGCTAGACTATATTATATTAGGGCATCATATAACACGTAGAGGGTGACGCATGAAGCTTGACTCGTAATGCTTAAAGTGTAGATTCTGAAGGTTAAAGATTGCATTGTTGTATTAGAGGAGCCACAAACGACAGTATAGGAAGAAAAAATAATAGAATCCTGTAATATCTGCATATGTTGTGCACCCATGGAATGCAGCAGAGGTTTATAATTGCCTCTAAAACCACCGCCGTAACGGATATTTTCTTCTTTAAAGGTTACTTTGAACAATCTCGAGACATATGTTTTAGTGTGGTCTACAACAGCGCCGAATGATTTGCAGAAAGGGTTTAAAAAATTCATGTTTGCATCCTTACAGTTGCATACTACACCCCTACATCTAGGAGAACATAAATAGAATTAAGGATCTTAAACGATTCCGTTATGTAGTCTGTTATAGTAAGAAAAATAGTTCATTTGAGAATGAGTAAAACATTCAGCATTTGTGACAAAATATATAGCAATGTCTAGGCTGTTGTATGATAACTAGCCACACCTATTGCTGTTAATCAAAAAGAGAGTATGACAAAAGGTGCTCTTCATTTCCAAACGTATGTATAATGAGTTTATTTTAGATCGAAAAGAAAGCGCTAGACCGAAAAAAAGGAGTTGAAAGGCCTTGATGATAAGAGAGTGCATAAGATCATAGTTTGAGGGCTGTAGGATATATGTTGGAGTCAAAAAACGTAAACGTAAGAATAATTTTCTTTATAGCTATCCCATCGTATTTTTGCATAAGGTCATTTCTTATCACCTATGGGCTGTGGCAGTTATTGTAGTTGACACCTTTATATCATCAAACTAAAGAGTGCTATGTAAAAGCTGGTGCTTTGGAGAAAAAGTATGAATAAATTGGTTCGCCATAACTCACCTGTTAAATTTACATGTTAACCCGAACTTACATGGGCTTTTTGTTCTTCCCATAAATTGTAGGGGGGAGGGGGGAAGGCCAGCGGCACTTTGACACACTGTAACGTTTTATTGGCTAATGCTATGACAAAGATATTTAACAGGCTTATAGTTTAACTCTTTTCTAATAAATTAAAAAACTTTTTTTAATACGGTGTGAATGGCGTCATCTATGGCTAAGAAATGTTGCGCAATATTGAAAAATCTCAAAACTTTTTAAAAAAGGCAAGCGCCCAAAAGGAAACTGCATTGGGTGCAGAAAATAGGATAAAACACTTTGTAGTCGACCTGAGAAAGTCTTCTAGAAGACGAAACATTGTGACTAAAGTTCCTTGTTAGGTGTTTCCTCTAGAGTATTCTGTCAGTGAGCTATTTGCCTTTCCAACAATATAGTGCGATTGGAGCGGCCAGCAAGTTCACAACCCTGTTCTTCAGTTGGAACAAAGTGATCCCCTAATATTAAGGATTTTAACAAACAACTAAAATATATTTGTTAGGATCAGCAATTTTTAGAGCCAGCAATTCCATTTTTACTGCATTGTCTAACCTGTCAAAATGATATTAAATAGAAAAAAGAGAAATAGCAGGGATCCACAATAACTGACCGCGAGGGACGCAAAAGTGACTAAAGTCAATGTTTTAGCTAAATTATATTTATGTCTATTTTCCCGTTCATGATCCCTTTTGGCTCATTACAGTTATAAGAGTATGTCATACTTTGTTATCAATCCGTTTTAAGAAGAATACGTTAAGCTCGATTAAATGTATTTTTCACAGTTTAACGGGATATCGCTGTCTCCGACCTGTTACAAGTTGATTGATTTCTAAGGAACTTGTCACCTCAGTATTCCCAAGACTTAATAAATTTCGCAGCGTGATAACTTTCGCTCTCTGAAACGACGTAGCCTACAATGACCGACAACTACCATAAAACTAATATGACCGACTATCGGAAAGAGGTTGACTTAAACCACACGAATGGGCTATTGAAACTAGATTTGATCTAGATCTGAGTAAGTTGCAACTAAGTAGCAAGCTTCAGACTCACACTAAAAATCAATACTTTCAATATATATGCATTGCTTTTCTGTGCAAAAAAAATTGCATGTACAAAAGTGTTTGGGGTGTACTTTTAAAGTCCATCGTCAACTTGCACTGCCCTTACCAATGGATGATTATGACATCATTAGCTCACACTTGTAACCTAGATGAAAAAGATTTTGCCCATAAACTAGGTCAATTTTCAAATGTTGGCTCAAAAAGGTAACCCGTTACTCCTAATGTTTTAACTGATACCCTAACTCTTCCGTAGGGATTCTCACTCGATCTTTGTAGCTTTCCAATAAGAGTATTCATCATTACTTCAGTTATCAAGGACAAAAAGCAGTGAAAGTCTTCAAATGAGTTGAAAATGCCAAGAAAGATGCAATTGATCAAGCTCCTGAAGACAGGGCTATGCTAAAAATAATCACTCTTCTTTTTTGGCTGGATATTCTATGTACAACGATTTTCTCTTATACTCACTTTTTAAGTTATGCATTTTTTTCTGGCAGAATACGCGCAATATCCCGATGACAATTGCTACATACTTTGCAAGACGAGGGACTTAATAAAACATAAAATCATTTTTAATGTCGACGATTCTTATTGCTGGACATCCCCCTTTTGCAATAAATAGCCAATTTTAAAATAATAACTTACTATGCATAATTACTATACCTGACAAAATATCTTCCTAACAATTGAGATTCTAACCATATCTGTTTGGAAACCTTACATCGGTGTCATGGGGACCAGATACTTAGCATTGGAGTAAACCTATTTGGTGCTAGTTCACACATGCCAACGTGTTATATTTTGCTTACGGTTATAGATTTTATTATATTTAATCTGATTTTCATGATGAATAGTTTATACGTTACATTGACAAATTTAATAATAACACTTATCAATATCAGTAACGTGCTAACTGGACTACGTGTGATATTACTATTTATCTCTAGTATTCCGGCATTATGCATAGTATGGTCATAAGGGTTAATAACTTTGCCTTAAATATACAAGACAAATGTAAACATCATCGAGAAGAGAGGATTTAAAATGTTAGTTTTGAATAGAACACTAGAGAAATAGAAAAGTATGAGCGTGGGTCACGGGTTCGATCCCCGGTGGTGACATACTTTTCTATTTCTCTAGTGTTCTATTCAAAACAAATGTAAATGTAGTTTAGAGATTGGACAGTTTTCAGATTGGATAGGCAGAATTCTAATTGTTTGAATGCTAAGATTGTTTTATAAGTTCGTTTTAGTTCGTCAAAGGTGTTTGCCGTTGGATTTGTTAATACCATTAATATTCGGAAGCACATGAAAAGGACTTTGTTAATATATTTTCTTCTAATCAATGAAGATTTTTGTAGATACTTTAATAAATACAGTCCTCATAAATTTTAGAGTTGTCTGTTTTACACCAAACCGTTCGCACCAGCATATTTCACAACAATATCTAATGTAAATATCAGAAATATCAGAAATATCAGAAATATCAGAAATATCAGAAATATCAGAAATATCAGAAATATCAGAAATATCAAAACGTTTGGGAAAAAGTGAGTAGGGCATGTATAGTGCATGTATTCTTCTACCTCCTTCTCATCCCTCTCTGGTCCCTTGACAAACACAGACAGGTCTTGAGAAGCTTCTTTTCTTTGTCATGTAAATTCTATAATTATCTGTAAGTTTAAAACTTTGGGCCACTGCTTGCAGTAAGTGACAGACATATTTTTTTGTCTTAAGTCATATACAACTTTTTTAGAGACTATTTTTAAAGGGGTGAGTTTGATGCTGAATTTTGTCTGCATCTTTACAAGTTAAGAGTTGGAAGCAATATTCATCTTTGGTGTGGACATCTGCATTAGCATCTGCATGCATATTCAAATAGAAAATTAAACATACTTAACGTTGCTTTTGTTATTGTACTCTTTTTCGTTGCCAATAATCAAATTGAACCCGTCCAACCTGTGGCCATTCCCTTGCCCGCGGTTTGTTATAGTTATCGACCTTATAGACACCTCAACCAAAAGGTCAACTCGCCACCATGGATTTTTTTGTCCCTGTGTGTGACTGCAACTACTTTTGCTCTTGGAAAATGTGTTATCAGTATCACCATCCACTGCTAGAGATGCCGAATATTGTTTGAACGTTGATGATTGAGTTGCAGGTTTCTTAAAGGCGACATTCGTTCGATCAAAGTTATCTATAGAAAGAAAATTTTCTTTATAAAGTCATATTACTCATAAATTATTGATAAGCGAAGAAAATTGTCAGTATTGACTTGACAAAAATTGTCATTGATATATACCTTGGCACCATAAATATTACTGCTTGAAATGATACATAAGTGAATACAAAGGTAGCTCTTATTGAAGAATTTGTACTACAAATATTTTAAATTGACTTGCTATCTTTCTTGAATAACTAACGTAGTTCAATTAGTGAATTTTGGGCCAGTTGTGCTGAGGGCTTCAGTGCGATTCAGAATTGAGGGACAAGAAACATTCTGGACTTTGACACAATATTGAGTTTTACTCTGAGGCGATCAACAGGTATAACTTGTTTATTTACAATACTCTCCTATATACATCACCTACGCAGTACTTTACAAACAAGTTATTCTTATGGCAATACTTTGAGACTAGCTCTGAACGATTGTTTAATAAAGACTTCTTGTCTGCTTTAACAGGCGCTAACTTACATCAGGACGTAGGCGACCGTTGCGATTTCTGATAACGAATTAGTCTACCCGTGTCACAATTTCCAATCCTTCAGAGTAACTTTTTTTTCGACTTTAACTTCTATAGATATTTCACAAGTTTGATATCAATAAATACCCGTGGCCCATTTAGCGTTATTTGAATTCTCCTCCAGTTGTTTTTATGTCCCCTTTTGTATCCGTCCCTATGGTCACTGTAGCGTTGTAAAGGATTTTTGTAAGACATTTACTGTCTAGGCGGCCGTCGCCTTCGTTTTTGCAATTCCAGCTTGTTTCGGTGGTAATTCTTTTTTTGTTCTAAACTTTCTTGCTATGACTGTTAATGAGGTTGGTAGTGCAACTAATGCTGACCTTGGTGTTTTTTTTATATACCGTTTGAAGATCTTATAAAGCGGGGCAGACTTACGAAAGTTCTTCTCAAGGAGACGAATAAAAGAGACGGCTATGTTTGATTTTACGAACTGGCTTTACCAAGGGTTAAACAAAACAGTGTTTCCGGGACGTTTTTTCTTCTAGAGTCGTGCTCCTGTGTTAACGAATTGTATAAGAGGTAATGCAAGGATCAGTTTCAGAGCCTCATTGCAAACCGATGCTGCATTATCTAAGGCCCCTTTGTATACTCTACAGTTAAAAAGTCGTTGTGTTATGGAGATTGTGAAAGTAAATATTAAGGAACGATTGAAAGTAAAAAAAGTGGATTTTAAACCGAATTATTCGAGGAACTGTATAAGGGGGGGGGGCAGAATCCGCCCCTTATTTTATAATATTTGGAACTGATACACTTAGGTATATACAGATCTGTACACTGAAGTGCAACTTTCTGCGTTCAGGCAAACTGGAAATATGGCTCCAAACATTGCTCCTTAAATTTGGCAAATGTTCAATGATTGTTCAAAAAAAACCTAAAATATCCTACAAGTGCATACATCAAAAATACATAATTCTGGTCGTTAAAACTTTCAAAACATCTAAGACATGAAATTTGGTTAATTCACCAAAACTTTAAAACTTTCAAAAGAGTTGACAGGGCAGAACAAAAGTTATGACTCAAGAAACCTAAAAGGTGGGGGTAGGGAATCCCCCCGTCTGTTAAGGCAGGTTTTGGCTTTATAACTTTTCTGCAACTAAAATAAACCCAGAAAATTATTCTATGATCATATATGCTATTAAGCTCAATTATTGAGACCAGTATCTTTTTGTTGTAACTCCAATGTGCTACACCTTACAACTCTGTCTCAAACTATGGAGACCATGGAACTTTGAACTGTCACTATTAGCGACGTTTCTACAAACAAAACTTTCCCCAAGTCCGCCAGCAGCAACTAAAAGCCCCATTATATTACGATTAAAAGGTATGGTTTCAAGAATGGTCTCTCAAGGTTGATGAAAGGACATTTATCGCTTACCAAAAGTATAGACTTCAACCTCACATAAAGTTAAAGGCTCCTTGTTTGGAAAAGAAATGATGACAAAGCGACCACTGACTTCTTTATCGCAATAAACCGTCTTGGTTTGCCCTTCTCCAATCTTTTGGTTTAACGCACATCTAAAATAGAACAGAAAGAATAAGGCAGAGAAAAGTGGGGCTTGGGTATTGAAGTAATTTTAGGCAAAAGTTAAATACACGTGCATAAACATTTTTTCTATTAGCAGTAATAACCGAGGGAAACAGTTTTCATTTGTTACTTGATAAAGCTTATTTAAAGTTCGCTATGATATAGAATTGTGTGCTATAAAAATCCTAAAAGTTTCATAAATTTAAAATAACATTTTATAATAAATTTTGCCAATTTTTGTTTTGACGTAATAATAGTTTTTATGTAATAAAATGTTGCATCTTATAAATGAAGGCACCAAAGAATTTTAATTATCTTTATTGTCAGTCCCACATTTCTTGGTTTTGGAAAATAAAAACTATAAATGAGAATGTCAATTGGTTCAAACCTTATTATTGTGAAATGTAACAATACTGCTTTCAACATTTTTCATAAGTCACTGATTCATCTCTTATCAAATGCGTTTTGTTAAAAGTTCATCTTTATGTGTTGATGATAAAATGAATTTGCTTCGTAGAAATCATACCCACTATCCTATCTTAGGAAGATAGGATAGCGGTTGGTAACACTTTCCGTTTCAACTCTCTTAAGCTGCAGTGATACTACTGATACAGTGTTAAATAGTTATCGGCCAATCCTGCAGCAGTGCCGTCAAAAATACATGACCGATATCAATTATTATACCCGCCTGATTGAAGTACGTCTTACCCTATTGGAAAGCAGTCTTCCTTAGGTCAGACTTTACTACTTATTAGGGATCGAGCCCACCCTAGAGAAGCATCTCACGCCTTTAAAAACAGTTATTATTTTGCACCAACCAGCATAATATGACTATAGCACGTGTACAAACGAAAGCTCCTTGTGCCCTTACTAGATGTCCATGGTTAGAGGAATTTTTACCTAGCGTTGACAGAAGTGGATTTTTTTCTTTGTGCTTTTTCTCTTAGAGGGGATCTTTTCGGTAAAGATCTTTTCCATAGTGGACTTTTTTGATTGGGGGGGGGGGGTTCTCCTAGAAGGATTTTTTCCGTGGGGATTTTTTCCGAGGTGAGTTTTTTTCCATTACGAATTTTTTACTTACGGATTTTTCTAAAGGGATTTTTTCTTTAGGGACTTTTACCGAGTACCAAACATTTCAAAATAAAACTCAACGTCTAAGGTCTCGAAGCATCTACAACTTTAATATCAAAGCATACAATTACATTTTATAGCAGTTATACATGTTAAAAAAGCGGCGGGCCTACTAGTCCCAGGATTAAAAAAAAAGGCTTAACATGTCTGGTCTAGAATTGGTGTGCTATAATAATTATTATGTTCACAAATAATATCAATGCCCTAAACCCGTTGTGTTGATACTGCCAGAGAGTGTTGACTTCTCTTAACCCCTACCTATCACGAGGGGGGTGGGGGCTAGTAGGCCCGCGGCTGAAAATATTACTTAATAACTTTTGAATGGCTAGTTCTACGTTGCTGAAACTTTCTGACTTTACCTAACTTTTATCTGGTAAACTTTTGGTAAAAAAATTTGGCGGTCACGGCCTGTGGTCTGGACACGTGACCCTAAAAAAAAGTTGACCATATATGGTGGAAAGTTTCAAAGGGCTATAACTCGAGATGTTTTTGATGAATTTTACAAAGTTTTGTAGAATGATCTAATATTAACTTCTTAATACATTTTGAACCAATTAATGCTAATTAAAAACTAATTCGCATTAATTTGTTGTTAATTATCGATTTTCATGACGTCATATTTCCAATCCTAAATTTTTGGCAAATTTGTATCCAGAAACCATAGAGAACGGTTCCAAATGTATAAAAAGGGCTAAATGGCATTTAAAAAAAGTATAACCACATGTTACTGTTCGAGATCTTTTCTTTCAAGTCCTTTAGCTACGATCGTTGAGAATACTTATGTTTATTTTAACTATTTTATTGCTCAAAACAGCTTTCGAGGCAACTCTTGCTGCTTTTAATTCCAAAATAAAGCATAACAACTTCCATTCCATTTCTCTCAGACTTACATCCGGTAAACATTTTTTGACATAACTACCTTACCTTATGATACTAATAAAAACAGTTTGCCGTAATAAAAATATTTCCAATAGTTTTGCAATAAAAACGTTTTAATTCTACTTCTAAGTTGTTGAATTATTAACAAACGCGGGCCTACTAGCAACCCCCCCCCCCCCCTCCCCGGCTGGCTCAAGTCATCAAAAGTCCGTGCAAGGCAGGGTTAAGAGTATGCAATGCAAGAACTAAATTTGAATGCCAACTATCTACATGAAAGTCACATTGAGTATTTTATTAAATAAAGTTATTCTAAAAGGAAATTATAAGAAATGGAATTTAGATGTCTGCTACACTTATCATGTCCTCTGGCTTTGCTTATTGTTAGAAAATTGCAATAGGGTAACCCGAAAAGCTCCACCATAAACAATAACGAATTTGATCTTTGTAAGGCAACTTCGAAACAAAAATTGCAGATTTGAACATGCTTTGAAATTAACAAGGGGACTCCTGCAGAGATTGTGCCTTTTCGTACAAGAGTTCGGCAAAAGCTAGCCTCATATTCCTGAATGGGAGCTCCGACATATTTTTAGCACATCTTATAAAGATGTCACACAATGAACATTTGACTAACATAAAATTTTTCAGAATAACGGATAGCCTTATCAATTTATATGAAAAATGACATTGATAAATTATATTGGCAAATTGACATTAACGCACTGCCTTTTGAATTTTATTCCAAGAAAGAAAAATGATATGTATATATTTATAATTCGACTCTCTGCCAGCTTTCGGAATTCTATATCTTCTTCTAACCATTGAGTTGTTTACAATTTGCAATGTCTTGCAAAGGGGTGCCGTTTTCATAAACCATTGAAATTATGTAGTGTAAAAGTAGAAGAGGACATATTTACAAAGTTGTTTCTCAATCGATTGAACATATAGTTGATTCAGTATACTTCAGCAATGCGTAAATGGTATTCCGATCATGACGACTTGAAAAGTATTGATAAGCCTCTCATTTTAATTGTACTGCACGGTCATCAAATTCATTTCTATTGATAATGTACTTTTCTACAGCTTCAATATAAGCTATAATCCCTCTAAAGATTAAACCTGACTCAGAAGTATTAAATATGTTCTTAGCACAAATCCAAGTTTCTACTGGCTTAAACCGATTCCTTGCCCTTAAAAGCCTAAAACAATCTAGCCTAGGTACGGCAAAATTACCTTAGATAACGATCGTACCTTGAGCATGTAAAATGATGGAATTGTTTATAATGTAAGGAATAAAAATAATAAAAGGCGAAGAAAGTGATTTTGTAAATATTATCAAAACTACAAACAAAACCGTACATTGAGTTCCTGGTATCGCTGTACTTCCTATAGTGGCCAATCTTGATATTAAAGCTATTTTTTCTCTTTCCAATAGATTCAAAGCCATTTGTAATTGACAAATATTTGATCTTTAAGACAGCAATAAGATCAACTCCCCACCATGGATTAAGTTCGCTTTCTGTCGATGAACATGGCTTATCTGGCAAGTCGATATCCTTGTTTCCATCTACTGCAAGATTAGCAGGACGATTCATCAATGTGCTCGACTGTGCAGCATTTCTTCCCCGTGCAGCATTGAAAGAGGAGAAAGGAACTAAAAAGTGAACCAAGAAAATTGCAGCTGAAAATAATTTAAATATTTAATATCCAATAAAGACCTAAAGTGATGACGCAAGAATATAGTTTTAACGGAAATGCAAATTTATAAGCACATCAAAGTAGTGACCATACCATCGAGTGCCCATTTACAAGATGTAGCTTTCAAATCCCATATCAACTGCAAAAAAATGCGCTGCATCAATTTCCTAAAGGCCTTACCCCTATCTCACATGGGGGGGGGGTAGTAGGCTACACATTTCAGCTGATAACTTTTTAAAGCCTGGCATGATTGACACAAAATTTGGTGACTATTCCTAAAATTTACTGGGAAGTCTTATGATGAATAAATTTTTTAAAAATTTTATAGAAATTTTGCGACATTGGCATTTTGTTGACCTATAGTCGAGTTTTTTACCTTTCTGTTTTGTTACTTTTCTTTGAAAAACATGATTATTATATCTTTAAACTTTTCTTTCCTGAATTTGTACTTTTGAAATTTTGCAAAAAATGAAAAAATATGTAGTGCAATAAGGTGCAGTTCGCTAGAGAACCTTATTTTACAATTTATGCAAAATGAATATAAGAAAATCACATCTTTAGATTAATATTGTACCAACAGTGAATTAAGATTATATTTGTGATGTTTGGAGGATACTTTTTAGTCATAATGCTCAAAATAAAAAAAACCAGTGGATTATAAGTAAGCAACCATTTCGGTCGTTTCAAATCTCATACATTTTGGAAAATCATTTTCTAAAAATTTAAAATATCTTGCCTAAATACAACGTATACATGTAGAAATACTTTAGAGATACTAAAACCCATTTAAAAATCAAAATGTAATTCAAAAAGTATGTCTGAAGGCCTTTCTAGAAAATTTTTGAAATTTTTGAATATTGTGCAACATTTCATAGCCATAGATAACGTCATTCACTCCAAATTGAATTTTTTTTTTAATTTGTTGGAAAGATTTAAACTATAAACGTGCCAAATATCTTTGTAATAGCATCGGCCGAAATTAAGTTATAGTGTGTCAAAGTGCCGCGGGCCTACCAGCCCCCCCCTCCCATGTATGGGAACAGCTAAAAAGCCCATGTGAGGTAGGGGTAAAAACAGCAAGGTTTTGATAGGCATGTCACAAATTTTAAAAAATTGCTTACGATAAAACTCTGAAACTTGGATGGGTCGTGTAAATAACAAAGAAGAATGAATGCGCGGTCTTTTATTTTGTAACAACTTTGGCTAAGACAATATTTCATACATGAAAAACAATACTTCATATTTACCAACAATCAAAATTTATATTAGGTAAGATAACTCTAATTCGGGGGGGGGGGCATTGAACGTTACGGTGTTACGGTGTCTTTTTATGTTCCAGCCCCGGCAATTTTTCAGAAACTGTTTACAATATCCCCGTAGAGCCTTATATAGAATTTAAAAGATTTTTTAATGTTTAGCAAATTTATATTCTTTAGGGGCAGGAAACATATCGTTTCTTTTCCCCAACAACATCGTTTCGACGTTTTCCTTTAGAGCCTCCACGTACCCCCAAGCATTTTATAGGCTGGGATTTTTCAATGCTTAGTGTGGGAGGCAAATCTTACTTTCATGTCAAAAACCTAATTTGCGGAATATTTACGTTTTACATAATTGCGCAAGTCGTAATTGTCGAAGCTGTCGTACCTTCGCCATCAGGATAAGAATTCAGTTAGTATCGTACTACAGTTAAGTTTAATTACAAGTTGATATCATATTATTGTTGACTTAAATTTTAAAAAATCCTTATTTTATAGTCTGAGTATCTTATTATTTTATAAGACCATTTTTCGATCTATGATCTCAATTTGACAACATTTTGAGAAAAACACCTCTCCTGAAAAAACTTTCAAACGACGTTGTTGGGAAAAAAAATCGATATGTTTGCGTCCCCTTAAGCATTTATGAAAATTTGTGTCGTCATTGTAATGTAAGGCCGAGATTGAATAAAAATGATTTTTTTCATGATTATGATGATACCTCGCTAAATATTTTGTGTATGTTATTTTAAGTTTTAGAATTATTATATAAAAATAGGATGTCGATGTCATAGTGCAAGTAGTGATGAGCTTATCCCTTTCGGCGCCGCCGATATTGACCACCAATGCCACCGATAAAATAGCAAATTGTAGTGATCATTTTCAAATTCACACAGTTTCATGGTTTTTTGAGCGAATAAAATTTAGTTTTCAACATTGTAAGCCCCGAAAGTCGAATTTTGATTAAATGTTTCAAAGTATTATCGACGAGAGAGGGTTTGAAATGTCAAGTTTCGAAAAGGTACTAACACAGAGAAAATACGCTTCCATCGGGGTTGAAATCCTGGAAAAATGTACTCCTGGCGTGTACTTTACCAACTGAGCTACTCCCGAATAGACGTTTTATCAATATGTATCTTATGGACATTTTTTATTCGTTGAGAGTTTTTCTATTTATTTAAAAAACCTTTTTGTTGTGATTATTATTTCCTTGCATATTTCATATGTACTATCCAATGTTTCAACAACACTGGGGAAAATAAAATTAAATAACAGTAGCAGCCGTAAGACGAACAGCATAAAGCTTATTTCTTTAATCGTTATCCTATCTTGCACATTTACAATTTCACACAATCTTCAGCAATAGTCAAGTTAAACCATTAACACAGTGAAGGAAAAGTAATGCTTTTTTGACAAGAATTGTTAAAGCATATATTCGGTATTGCTGCTAGGTACTAAAACAACCACATCCCAATGAGAGCTAGATTATAAACAACCCTAATGGAGATATTCTATAAAAATGGGCAGGTAGTATTGGACTTTTTTACTGAGGAAACCGAAACCTTTCATTCACAACTTCACAGCCTTCGCAACTTTTAATTCGACGGCAAATCAAGTAGGCCTATTCCTAATGCTAAGGTCTGAAACAATTTCATAGAATCTGGAAGACAAGAAGACAGGTATATGTCTTGTAATGGGATGATCCCCCATTTGAGGAATATTAGTAAGAGAATAAGTCATTATGTGAATATCTCGTTACTATGACCCTAAATAATTATTTAGAACATTATATTATAACAGATGCGAATACTTTACATTGGTTACGTTCATTGCCATTTTAATTTCACAAAGTAAAGAACGGCAAGACGTTCGTTGATAGTCTTTTTTAACTGACCCTGTCGTAAATCATAATGGTGGCTGACCGCTTTCAGACATGATTACGTTTCAATAGCACTTTGAACTAATATGAATGGACACAGCTCCACCAGAATGATATGAATGTTTTTAAAATTTGCACAAAATCCAAAGAATGTATCTAATTTCCAACGGTCAGCAAAGCTCATATTAAAATTTGACAATTTGAAACAGGTACTGTTTAATTGACAATCACAGATACATCCCAAGCGAACTAGGGAATAATTAAGTGAGAAAGAAATGTTGGTAATCCGACGTCACGTGGCTTTAATGTATTAGTACTGATCGTGAGTTATATATAGTCAGAATCACGCATCAAAATGCTATCAACAGTCTTAAAACTTATAAGTTATGGCAGTCGCAGGAAGTGATATGAATATTTTCAATTTGAATTTGTAACGGTTTTAGACCTGACTTCGTGTCATTAAGGAGTAACGGAAACAAATTTAAAAAAATAAAAGACACTCGCAGTCACTTTTTTATTAGAAAGTTTGACATGACCCCACTGTTTAAACGGACTTAACAAGTCAGGTTATATCTGACATAACGTTAATAGGTATTTCATGTAATAATTTCATGTGTCAGTAATCAAACTTTTTCTCAACTCAGACAGACGGGGAGGGGTTGTTAGGCGACAAAAAGTACGTTAAAGTATGACACCAGTGCCACAGACTGTTTCCGGATAAAAGAGCAGCAAGTTACATAAAAATCACGTGGTAAATCAAAGTTATGGAAAGGAATGGGATCGAATGTTTTTATGAGAGAAGTGATATCGTGATTGGCCCTTGTAAGACCTGATTAAAACATGTAAAAGATAAGAATCACTTTAATTCCATGAGGCTATTCTGTGATACAAGTAACACATCAAAACCTTAAATGTTCTTATCATTTGGAGGAAAAATTTGAAAATCTATCACTGCATAATTTCGTATGTCAGGGGTCAACAGCCTTACATCCAATGACTCTAAGGGATTCTTAAATGATATTTTACGGGTCCGTAACGTTATAGGTTACGTGAATGATGTGTAATCTATATAGACTGCTAATAGGCAATGGTAGTGGCAAGGCTGTTTAATCCATGGCAGCGAAACTAGCACGAACAACTAAAATCACTACTAACAGCTTTCCTTGACGTCGAAGTGAAAATGTACATTGATAAATTTACAGATCTGGTATTTGTGTATTAGAACAGAGAATAGAATTAAGTATTGGTTAAAAATAGATAGAGAGAGTGAAAATCCCTATCGTGTAATCGTCACATCATATTGCTATGCATAGTAAGATTC
>JAAAKM020006971.1:39347020-39358812 GCA_010016025.2 Alatinidae sp. Z8VKAUB7J3
GCAATGTTTAAAAAATTGATACTATGTCTTCTACCCCTGCTTTAATCTTTCGTGCCCCCCCCCCCCAAACACAAAAAAAACCATCTACCCCTTGTTAAAGACCACTGTAATAGTACCAAAAATGTACTTTGGACAACGAGTCATCGATATTCTTTAACACCGACGTGCTGTATTGTCTACGAGGGTAGAGCACTTATTACTCTCTTGGCAGAATTATTTAAAAACGATATCTCGCTGCAACTTGGTCAGCCTAATAGCTAGCCTGCGTGCAGACTATCCTAGCTTAGGTTATTAAAAATTACAAACACGAGGGTTGTTGTTTGTTAAAATACCTTCATGCATAAGAGTGCTGTTTAGAGACGCTTAGCATGGAATGTTATGAATAAGGCAATGGATATAAAATATTTCTTTCAGATATAAAATAAAATAAAAGATAAACGATAATAAAATATTATGATAAAAGATCGGGTAAATAGGCTTGTAAAAGATCTGAGATAAAAAGATAGGAGCTTGAAACTTCTGCAGCAGGGTTCTGTGATACGGTGAATGCGATGGTGTGATTTTCGTTAAGATTATATGACTTTCAGGGTTTGTTCCCCCTATTTTCCAAAATAAGGAACATTTTCTCAGTCTCTTAACTTTTGATGTGTATTACTAAATTTGATGAAACATATGTTTTTAAAATCAATATAAAATTATGATTCTTTTGATGTATCTATTAGTATCAAAATTCCGTTTTTAGAGTTTCGTTTGCTATTGCGCCGAGTCGCTCCTTACCACAGTCTGTTACCACGAACTGTTTGATAAAGCTATAGATGGCGACATGTTTTTTCTATCTTCCTATTCTTGGCTCTTCAGTAGTTTTTCTAATGAATTTATAAAAAAATTTGTCTGGTGTTGGAACCGAATGTGGGACCTGAGATTTCCGTTGGGAAAAGAACGACGTGGTAGTCAACTGAATCAATACTTCACTGTTATTATTATTTTCTTATAGATACTTTCAAGCAAATGTTATCAATGCATTCTTTCCTAGTCACATGATGTTAGCCATCATTGTTTTGTGCCTAGTTAATATGAATTGCTATGCTTGGAGATAAATGTTTTTTGGAATTTCTTGGCATCTTTCCGACAACATTTTGTTTCCGAGAATTTCTTTGTACGTTTCCTATAATTTCAAGAACAATGCGTTAGTCAAGTGAGCCAACAAGTCAATGGTATTATTATGTTCTTAGAAACACATTCGAAGCAAATGCTATTAATAAGTTGTTTCCGAGTGATTTTTTGGGATCAATCGAGAATATGCCTACCACAGTGATTTAAGATGGTTGCTTGACAAACATATTCCTTTGGCAAACCTAATGGTACTGAGCACACTGGTCCTTTTGATGGTCAATGATAATTTTTTTGGTCCACAAATTGTAGTGACTATAGCCGGCCAGGAATCCCTTTTGTAATGTAATGGTCCCAGTCATACTGGTCTTCCATTACCGGACTTGCGCATGATATTTGGGTCCCCATATCCCCTCCAGGGCCCTTTGCCCCTTCCAGAGGCTTCGATACTTCGCCCAAACTTTTTTGAACTTAATGTTTTTGAACTTATATTTTTTTAAACCTTAAATTTTTTTGTTTTTTTTCATATCTTAAATAGCTAAAATTTTATATATATATTTTTTTTTATTTTTTTTAACTTAATTTTTTGAACTTAGATTTTTTTGAACTTAAAATTTTTCAGTGTTTTTTTTCATATCTTAAATTGACATGTAATCTTTGGCAAACATGGTTTTTGGTTTTTCTTTTACGTGGTCGCCCTCATGGTGACTTTCATAGTGAAAATTTCGTTGGGTATTGAAAAAATTCAAAAGACACAGTGTTGTATATACCAGCGTTAAATTTCCAGAGATGATAGTGCTTAAAGGTAATGCAATACTAAAACTAATAGTTGATGACGATGGCAAACTTCTTGTTAACGCTGCAGGTAACTCGTTACCCGTTGATAAACCATATCGTCATATTATTGGAATTAACATTCCCGGAACGTAAAAAAAGACAGCTGAACTCCAGCACCAACGTCATAAAGTATATCTTGTCTATATATCAGAACTGTTACCTACGTGAAAATAATTTGGTAATAAACAGTGAAATCAAGGGCAAAATAAAAAGGCACTGGGAGATAACATCACCAAGGAAATGAAAGAATTCAATGAAAAGCAAACCATCGCTGAACGTTAATATTATCACTGGTAGTTTACCAACATATGCCATCATTGAACAGAATAATAGCAGTAATGAAAATTGAAGATCAAATACATCAAGAAAGTGTGTGCATATGATAGAGTTATCCCGGTATTTAATGCTGACTAAGACAAATATTTGATCTACAAAACAAGCACTAATGGTGACACCATTCAAAATGTATATGAGCATTCTCATGACAGTGAGAGACTAAATTTCTTTGGACTACTGAGAAAATTCAACATTAGTGATGATGTGTATACTAGATTAAAATTTCCAGAGATGATAGTGTTTAAAGATAATGCATGCCTAAAAGTAATATTTGACAACCAGGGTCAACTTCTTACTCGCAGCACGGGAAACACGTTACCTGTTGATAAATCTTATCGCCATCTCTCGGGTATTAGCATTCAACGGAAGAAGAAAACAAGACAGGCGTACTGCTGCACCAATCTCATAAATCATATCTTGTCTCAGTGCCTGAACTGTTACCAGTGTAAAAATAATGTGGTAATAGACAGTGAAATGCAAGCAAATTTGAAAGGGTATTGGCAGAAAACATCACCAAGGAAATTAAAGACAATTCAACGAAAAGCAAAGCATCGCTGAACATTAGTAGTATCATTGGTAGTTTACCATCAGATACCATCATTGAACAGAATATTATTATGATTAAATTTATGATAAGCTTGTAGGTTAAACCGTGTTAAAAGTCGTTTACGATCCCGAAATGAAAGAAGTGTCATGTAAAGATAAAACATGATGAATTATTTTTTGTCGGAATGGGCTCTAATCATTACAATTTTTTATGGTGATATTAATAGCATGTAGAATTGTGCGTTTCATTATTTCAATAAGAATATTTCATTGAATTACTGTCTTAATTTTCCTTTATTTTTAAGGTAAGCTAGTAACTCCATCATTTTGAATGTTTTTTCAAAAGTTAGAGATGTAAGAACAGTTTTTAGAAATAGACACTACTACCAGGCTCACAGAAGGTTTACTAGAGTCTGAGATACATGGATAAGGTTTTTTTACCCAAGTCTGAGAGAGATGAACAACATTCTTTTCAGAGTTAGAGACCTATAAATTGGGAATTTATTAAAAGAAAAAAGTTCAACTTCTTTTCTGAATTTTTCGAAAAGAAGAGAAAAGCCATACTTCACTTCTAAATTGTCGCAAAGAAGAGAAAAAAAAATCTGATTTCTGTTCTGATTTTTTTTTCTAAAGAAAAGAAACAAGTTACACTTCTGTTCTGATTTCCCCCAAAACAGTGGAAAACGTTCAAATTCTGTTGTGAATTTTTTCATTGAGGAGAAAAAACTTACACTTCAGTTCGGAATGTTTCCAAATAAGAAAAAAAGTTACACTGCTCTTCTGAATTGTCCTACCTTTACTGCAAAACTCACTGTCTGGTATTGTTGCTATGCCTTGAGATCTATATTTTAGGGAATTTCTTGGCACCATTTCGACAACACTCGATGATTTTACATAGTTGCTTGTCAGTTTTTGATTATACGCCCAAATGTATCCCATGACACCCGACCATTTGAACAGATAATGGCTTTTCTGTAACAGGTGGCTATAGAAACAAAGTTGCTCAGCCATTGTCATCTGTGTTTCAGGGGAGTTTCTTGGCACCATTCTGCCAATTCTATTTCCGAGAATTTTTGCCCTTTTTCCGAGAACTTCTTAGCCTTTTGCCTCTCAATGTCGTTTTTTTTAATACACGACTGCTATATATCTTTCACAGAGATTGAAAGTCACAATCTGGTCTTGTTATTACGTCTTGTGATAGTTCTTTCCAGGCAGCATTGGCATCATTCCGATGACAGCCCTATCGCATCGACATGTCTGCTAAGTATTTTATCGATGAAATAAAATAATGTGAGCAGAGCCCTGACTATCCGGAGAACTTTATTATCATTAATTGAACTGTGATTGAAATGTCAACATGTGTTGCAAAAAACTTTTGTTAATGATGATAATATACCAAAAATTTCAACTTCTGTTCTGAATTTTGCTAAAGAAGAGAAAAAGTCACGTTTCTGTTCTGAATTTCTCCAAAGAAGGGAAACAAGTTATTCTACAGTTCTAAATTTTTCCAAGAAAGGAAAAAATTTAACCTCTGTTCTGAATTTTTCTAAAAAAGAGAAAAAACTTTCTCCTCTTTTCTGATTTTCCTCAAAACAGAGAAAAAAGTTCTGTTTTGAATTTTTCCATGGAAGAGAAAAAAGTTTCTCATCAGTTCTGATTTTTTTCCAAAAAAGAGAAAAAGGGTTCTGTTCTGAATCTTTACAAAAAAGAGAAAAAAAAGTTCGAATTCTTTTCTGATTTTCCCCAAAACAAAAAAATTCAAGTCATGTTCTGAATTTTTCTATAGAACAGAAAAAAGTTGCACTTTAGCTCCGAGTTTTTCCATAGATGAAAAAAAAAGTGACACTTTTTTTCTGAGTTTTTTCATAAAGGAGAAAAAAGTTGCACTTCTGCCCTGAATTTCCAAAAAAGAGAAAAAACTTCAACCTATGTTCTGAATTTTTCCAAAGAAGAGAAAAAAGATCAATTTATGTTCTAAATGTTTCCAAAGAAGATAAAAAATAAAGTATTCTTCTGAAGAAAGTTGCACTTGAGTTCAGAAATTTTCCAAGGAAAAGAAAAAAGTGCAAGTTCTGTTCTAAATTTCTCAATAGAAGAGAAGAAAAAATTAACTTGTGTTCTGATTTTTCCTAAAAAAAGAGAAAAAAGTTCAGCATCTGTTCTGAATTTTTCAATTGAAGAGAAAAAAGTTACACTTCTGTTTTGAATTTTTCCGTTGAAGAGAAAAAAGTTGCTTTTCAGTTCTGAATTTTTCTGAAGAAGACAAAAAGAGTTGCATTTTAATTTTTTTCAAAGAAGAGGAATAAAAGTTCAAAGTATGTTCTGATTTCTACCTAAACAAAAAAATTCAAGTTATGCTTTGAGTTTTTCTATAGAAGAGAAAACGTTGCACTTTAGCTCTGAATTTTTCCATAGATCAGAAAAAAAAGTGACAGTTATGTTCTGAAATTTTTCATGAAAGAAAAAAACTGCACTTCAGTTCTGAACTTTTTTCTGATCTATGGAAAAATCCAGAGCTAAAGTGCAACTTTTTTCTCTTGCAACTCTTTCCAAAGAAGAGAAAAAAAGATAAACTTCCGTTCTGAATTTTTTCAAAGAAGAGAAAAAAGTCATTCTACAGTTCCGTATTTCCTAAATAAGAGTAACAAAAGTTCAGCTTCTGTTCTAAATTGTCCATTGAAGGGAAAAAGTTACACTTTAGTTCTGAATTTTTTCCAAAGAAGAGAAAAGAAGTTACACTTCTGTTTTGAATTTTTCAATGGAAGAGAAAAAATTGCACTTCAGTTCAAAATTTTTTCCAAAGAGGAGAAAAAGAGTTCTGTTCTGAATTTTTTCAAAGAAGAGGAATGAAAGTTAAAACTCTGTTCTGATTTTCACCAAAACAAAAAATTCAAGTTATGTTCTGAATTGTTTCTATACAAGGCAAAAAAGTTGCAGTTTGGCTCTGAATTTTTCTATTGATTCGAAAAAAGTGAGTTCTGTTCTGAAGCCAACACTAGCGTAATCAGTGTCCAATCAGAATAGTCGGGGGCGGAGCATAGGTCAACATAAACAAGGGAATAACGAGTGATAAACAAGGGAAGTGTCAGTCCCCGTTCACCTAATTCCCGCAGCTTAAGGGAGACTCCCCGCAGTACAACGGCGGTTGTGACAGGGAACTGCCCCTCTTCTGCTTGCCTATTTGTGTTACTTTAAACAACTCAAAGCAGTCCTTTCACTCATTCCAAATCACTGTCAAACCAGAATAATAATCAAGCAAAAAGACAGTTCCTTTCACTATTTAAAATAATTTATAAGAAAAACTTGCCCAACAGCCTCTTAATATCCTGAAAAAAAGAGCTAGTTTTCACTTATAATATATTCCGAAACTACACGGTTAATCCGGCTTAATTCAACTTGTTGTTAACTGGCTAAATACCAAAAAATTCTTTTCTATGAAAAAATTCATAACAAACTGATTTTTTTTCACTATTTCGGGGGGAATCTGAACAGAAGTGTAACTTTTTTCTCTTTTTTAGAAAAATACAAAACCGTGTTTGGACTTTTCTCACTTGTTTAAAAAAAATCAGAACAGTAGTTGATTTTTTTCTCTCTTCTTTGAGAAAATTTCAAAAATAAAAACATTTCTCTTCTTTTGGAAAAATTCAGAAGAAGTTTAACTTTTTTGTTGAATAAATTTCCACTTCATATGTCTCTTAACTCTAAAAAAAATCTGGTTCATCTATCTCAGACTGTGGTAAAAACTTTTTCCGCGTTTTTCAGACTCTATTAAACCCTCTGTGAGCCTGCTGATAGTAGCTTTGTCTGAAAACTCATGTTCTTGTATCTCTGACTTTGGAATAAATATGCTAAGAGTTGCTTGCTTACCCTAAAAAAAACATTATGTAGTTATTCAATGAAATATTCTTGTGGAAATAATGGCCCGTACCATACTACATGTTATTAATATCATCAGAAAAAAATTTAATGTTTCAAGTCCATTCCAAAAAAATAATTCATTATGTTTTATCTTGACATGGTACTTATTTGATTTGGGGGTAATATACGACTTTTAATATGGTTTCATTTACAAATTCATCACACATTTCATCATTACTATTCATCGGTCCAATGATGGTATATGATGGTACATTACCAATGATACTAATAGCTTTCACCGATGCTTTGCTTTTCATTGAATTGTCATTAATTTCCTTGGTGATATTATCTGCACATGTCCTTTTTATTTTGACTGTGATTACACAGGTAACAGTTCTTGCACTGAGTCAATATATTACTTATGACATTGGTGCAGCAGTATCCCTGTTTTCTTTTTACCCTCCGTTGAATTTCAATCCCCGAAAGATGGCGATAGGATTTATCAACATGTAACGTGTTACCGGAGCTCTGAGCAAGAAGTTGAACCTCGTTGTCAACTATGTCGTTTAGGTGTGTATTATCTTTAAGCACTAGGTGGTCCTCGGTAGTCCAAAGAAATTTAATCTCTCACTGTCTTGACAATGCGCACATACATTTCAAATGGAGCTTAGTTCGTAGCTCAAATATTTGCTTTTTTTACCATTCAATGCTGCGATAACTATCATCTGCACTTGCTTTCTTGAAGAATTCATCTTCGTTTTTTCATCATTGCTATTATTCTGTTCAATGATGGTATCATTTGGTAAACTACCAATGATACTATGAGCGTTCAGCGATGGTTTGCTTTTCATTGAATGGTCTTTAATTTCCTTGGCGATGTTGTTTGCGAATGTCCTTTTTATTTTGCCCTTGATTTTTATTGTCTATTACCCCAATTATATTTACATAGTTAAAAGTTCAGATACATAGATAAGACATAATTTATGACATTGGTGCTGAAGTTCACCTGTCTTGTTTTTACGTTCCGTTGAATAGTAAAACCAAAAAGATGATGATATGATTTTTCAACGGATAACGTGTTACCAGCAGCATTAGCAACAAGTTGACCCTCGTCATCAACTATTCGTTTAAGGCTTCCATTTTCTTTAAGCACTATCATCTCTCGCAATTTATTCTATCCACCATTATAACATTTGAATCTTTCCGGCACTCCAAAGAAATTTAATCTCTCACTGCCATGACAACGCTAGCATACATTTCCAATGGTGTAACCATTAGTGCATGTTTTGCAGTTCAAATATTTGTCCTTGTTAGTATTCAATGGTGCGACAACTCTATCATGTAGGCACACTTTCTTTAAATATTTAATCTTTACTTGTTAAATTACGATGTGAGTGTTTGTCCTTGCACTGCACAATTAATGTTGATTGAAAACATGTTATAAACAAACTACTGTCGTTGATCAACCACATAGTACCACGGGGACGGGCGCATGAAAAAAATTCAACAACCGTGTTCACCAAAGATTACATGTCAATATCTTACATGAAAAAAAATTGAAAAATTGTCTAGTTAAAAACAATTCCTAACTTAAATAAAATAAAAAAATTAAGTTCGATAAAAAAATTTTAAGTTCAAAAAATAAGTTAAAGAAAATTAAGGTAAAAAATTCCAAGTTCAAAAAAATTTAGTTAAACAAAGTTTGGAGAGGGGACGTTGGGGATCCTTGGAGGGGGATATGGGGCCCTGGAGGGGAGCATGGGGACCAGGGATCCAAGACTCAGTCGTAGGTTTGGTAATGGAAAACCATTGTACTGGGGACCATGACATTACAAAGAGGATACCCGGCTGGCTGTAGTCGTTACAATTTTTAGGACCGAAACAAGTGTCATTGACCATCCGAAGAACCAGTATGCTTGGTACCGTCAGAGTATAGAAAGAATGTGCTTGTCTAGCAACAATCTCAAATCACTGCGGTATGCATATTCTCGGAACGATGCCAAAAGAGCACTAGGAAATAACGCTTTGATAGCATTTGGTTAGAGTGTATTTCTAAGAACATAACAATATTATTGACTTGTTGTCTCAGTGACTAACCCATTGTTCTTCAAATCCTCGGAAATATACTAATAAACTCTCGGAAACAAAGAATTGTTTGAATGATGCCAAGAACTCCCCGGAAACATTTATCCCCAGGGATAGTGATTACATATTAATTTGTCACATTACAATGATGCTTAACATCATGTGAATAGCACCCCAGAAACAATACATTGATATATTTCTAAGAATATATGAATAACAATGACTTGGTGGCTCAGTTAACTATCGTGTCGTTCTTTTACCATAGGAAATCTTAGATCTCACATTTGGCTCCTACACCATACAAGAATTTCATAAATCTATTGGAAAAACTGCTTAGAGGCAAAAATTAGGGTGTTGGAAAAGAAAACATGTTACCATCTATAATTGTAGTTGACAGTAACACCATCCATGAAACACTGGTGGAGTTGCCGTTAAATCTTCTTCTTGATCTTAAACGACTTAGGACAGTGGAGCATCCCCTAAGATATTGAACATTGAGAGAGCAAGGGGTCAGACTAGTACCTGTTCTTTAAGGCAGAACCTACAGTCTTTCAAATTTCAAATCGGCCTTTGGAGAAGTCAATTAGTTGTATCAAACCTAATCCAGTCGCGCCTTGAGCCTCCCCAATTACGGCTGCGTAACATAGATTTCGAATGTCAATAGAGCAGAGTTTCTCAACCTCGGAAAGTATTGTACCCCCTCCCCTGGATCTGTTGGAATTCGGTGTTGTGTCTCTTCGGCTGCATTAAACGGGTCCATCATGAAGTAAACAGTCAATACAGAAAGACCACTTGATTACTGGTGTAAAACGAAAATTTGAGCAACATAAGAGAAAACTAGGATAGTATTTGTTTGTCCTTATATTTGGCTTTGGCATTTACACTTGAGGAAGTAATGGAATATTCCCCAGGCAGTATCTTGGACCCCTACTACCCTTTAACTCAATTTTTTCCTCTTTAAAGTCTTTATTACCCCCAAAGGGGGTCCCCGGACCCTGTTGAGAGACACAGCTTTAAACTACAAGGAAAGTTTATTGACTAAGTTCATCAGTTTGAGACTTCAAGTTGTTATTACAGAACTTGCCCGAGAGGTAAGATATGAGGTGAATTTGTATTTGCTGCAGATCGAATATGAGAGTTACGCTTAGAACAGGAACGTGTAATTGATTTGTAAGTAATCTTAGTTGAGGGTAGCCACTGCGTAGATTTATTGTTTTGCAAGGCATGAGTGTTTCATTTACCCTTAGTTTTTTGAAGCTTTCAGTTTAGAATTGATTTGCATTCTGTTGTTCGAGAAAGTGCAGGGTTTTAACTTGGATTTCAGTCAGTGTAAGGTTGGACGTCATCGTGAGAGATCAATGTTTAGATATTTGGAAAGACTCAGAGTGTTGGCGAGTTAGTGAGTTATCAAGAATTTTGTTTACGCTAGCAGATGTGATAAGGTTTTCTCTCGGAGCACATGCACAGTGATACATCTAGCCAATAAGTGCCGAGTGTTTTGTAACAGAAGTAGAGTGTAAAGCAATGTACGTTTTGATGCGAAGGTCAGTTCTGAAAGCAACAGAAGTTGAGGAAGCACTTCACCATTTGCAAGTCAGGGCACTCATGTCAGATGTATGCACCAGCATGATTTTAACCAGTATCGTATCGTACTGGCGAAGTTAATGTTTGAGCGTCTTCTGCAGCTTTCTTTTGAGCCCTACACTCCAGATATACTGCACAACCCCCTCTTTCAGCCATAGTACAGCGCAAACATTTCCCGTATGCGGTCTATACCCCCTAAATAGGCTTTGTGATTTGCCCCCTCTCTTCGCAACAGTGCATCTCACTCGTGTTTACATGGCTGTATGTAGTCCTATTTCGTTCCCGTCATCGCCACATAATCGCTGACTTTTAATCCTAACTTACTCAAACTGGTTAATCTTAAATGAATCAAGTGTGCAGATCACGGACGTGGCACAGTTAGCAACATAACCTCCAGCAGTAACCTTAACAGACAGAACAGCTATAACCCAGAATTGCCAGATTCACATCTTAAAAAGAGAAACACTGTGTTATCTCACAGCTAAGCTAACATTGGAACACTAACGTAGCTCTCCTTCATTTATGATGACGATTAAACCCATAAAGCATAGATAACAAAGAAAGATAATCTAATAAAGGCCAGTCTACCAAGGACACGGCAAGAGAAGAGCAGTGCACCCTGCCAACCCTCTGTTATCAGACAAAGCTGTCTATATGTCCATCAATACTCTCTCCTTAGGAGATCCAGGGGAGAGCAAAGCAACACAAGGATACGTAGACTCGCCTGCAGGCAGACAGATTGTTGTAGGTTCACAGACTACCACCAGCCAGTATACACAAAGGCAACTCATCACTTCTACTACTAAGACCATAACCACATCGCAAGTAGATCAAACACATCTTAGAACAGAACTGGATACAGATCTAGTAAATAACAATTTGCTTCAAGGGGCAGAAACTGCGCCATTCCCGCCATCGCCGTCCAAGGACACCCCCTTGGAAAGCCCGACTGAAAAGGCGGCGACTTCGGAACTGCCTCAAGACCAGTCACTGGTTGATCAATCAAAATCACCAACAAAAAAGAGTGGATCATTCTTCACACGTTTCCGTAAGACCACAAGAGATTTTTACCAAAAAGGAGAAACGCAACAAAAAAAATCGAACAGAAAAGACAAAAAAAAGAAAAACACTGATGTAGACGAAGAGCTTCCAAAAATTGACCAAACAAACACTACAACCACTACAATAACTACTACCACACTCCACAGCTATAAACTCCCAAGTCAAGATGAAGGTAATGAACCACTCGCATCCGAAATTGTATCTGTTCCTGTGGAAGTTGAACCCGACATGAAATTTAAAGGTGCCAATGTTCAGGACCTAAAAGTCGCAAGTGACATTGTACATCACGTGAAAATTGAAGGGGTTGAATATGGGGGAGAAAAGGTACGTCGTGCGTCGACGTCATCGTCTTCTTCTTCGTCGTCCTCTGGCAG
>JAAAKM020006971.1:39358912-39375882 GCA_010016025.2 Alatinidae sp. Z8VKAUB7J3
ACCAGAACTTTGGTTTTGGAGTTACGTCCAGAGATCAGACAGTGTCACAAATCACCACGACTACCACAAGGACCACAATCCACAAATATGAGAGAATGGTTGATGGAGAGGAAGGAGAAACGCTGATTACTGAAGAGGTGTCAGTTCCAGTGGAAGCTGGGCATGAACATGACGTGAAAATCGAAGGTGGTATTGTACCCGACGTGAAAATCGAAGGGGTTGAATATGGGGGAGAAAAGGTACGTCGTGCGTCGACGTCATCGTCTTCTTCTTCGTCGTCCTCTGGCAGTTCAGGGGACGAGGAAGCAGACAGAGAAGGTGATGGAAAGCGAACATCTTGGTTTGGTAGCCTTCGAAAAGGTAGTAGTGGCAAGGACAAAAAGAAGGACAAGAAGAGCAAAAAGGAGAAGACGCCAAAAGAGAAAAAGGAAAAGTCTCCTAAGAAGGAGAGCAGAAAGGAGAAGAAAAGCAAGAGGAAAGGCGAAGAAGACGAGCCTAAAACTGATGTGATGCAAGAAACTATTGTTGTGACAGAACCAGCAGTACCAGACGATGGCAGTGGCCATGTTGATGTGTCGACAGACGTGTCTGTTTCGAAAATCACCACCACCACGACAACGACCACAATCCACTCGTATGAGAAGACAGGCGACGGTGTTGAAGGCGAAACGGTTGTTATTGAAGGGGTATCAGTTCCAGTGGAACCTGGACACGAGCATGACGTGAAGTTGGAAGGTGACGTTGACGTGCAAGGTCTTAAGGTCGGGCATAAGGAACGTCGAGGGTCGACGTCGTCATCATCATCGTCTTCTTCGTCTGGAAGTTCCGATAGAGGAGAAGACGATAAAGAGGCAGATGGGAAGCGAACATCATTGTTTGGGCGTCTGCGCTTAGGAAGTGCTGGTAAGGACAAGAAGAAGAAGAAGAAAACGCCAAAGGAGAAAGTGGCTAAGGAGAAGAAAGAGAAATCTCCAAAGAAGGAGAGCCAGAAGGAGAAGACAAGTAAGAAGAAGGTACCTCATGATGTAGAAGTTGGCCTTTCGGTAGATGCCCCCGACGTGCATGTTGACGATCATAAGCACGAGCCTGAGAAAGAGGCAGAACATGGCACTGTGGGGTATGAAGTGAGGAAGAGCAGTGTTGAACGCATAACACTTGAAATGCCCGATTTCGAAGTGAAGGATGTGAAAGTTCCTTCCGTAGAAGTGGAGGAGGAGGAGCCTAAAATTGAAGTTGTAGAAGAAAGCATTGCCCTGACGGAACCAGATGCGCCAGACCAGAACTTTGGTTTTGGAGTTACGTCCAGAGATCAGACAGTGTCACAAATCACCACGACTACCACAAGGACCACAGTCCACAAGTTTCAGAGAATGGTTGATGGAGTGGTGGTTACTGAGGAGGTCGCTGAGCCAGTTGAACCATCTAGTTCTGTGATATCGCCGCCTGAAAATATGGAATTTGCAGATGTTGAGAAGCGGGAAGGTGCTACATCTTCCGACGGTGCTAGTGGATCAGGTGTCGTAAATATTTCATCGTATTCTGTTCATGGCCATCCCTCGACTACGAGTTATATCTCCAGCACAAGCGTCTTTCCTGTGTATGTTTCTTCGGGTGAAAGAATAACCACAGAAGTTGTGCCTTCAGTCACCTATCGTCGGTCAGATGATCAGGAACTGGATCCGCTTCGACTCAGCGGTGATAGGTCAAGAATGTTTATCTCCAGTACATCCGTTAGTAGAGGAGTTGAACCAGTTCCTAGTAATGTCTCTTACCATGTATCATCTGATGGTATTGGAGAAAGAGATGTGAATATTTCGAGGACTTCATACGAAGTGACTGTTGGAGATACGGGATCAGAATGTGAGGATCGTTTTCATGGATTTAGCCGTCGCCTCATCCATACAGGGGCTTCCATGGACGAAGACGTAGTATTGGTTAAAGAGGAATACGTTGTCTCAACTCATGTTGAAAAGGTGCTGGAGGAGGTTATCCACAAACCAGTCGTCACTATTCAGCATATCCAGGAAGCTAGAGACCAAATCAGGCGGTTGAAAGCTAGTGGATCATGTGGTGATGTATCCTTTGAGGGTACAGGAAGTGCCGTCACCCACATAGAACTATGCGAGTCGTTGCATCCAGTCGAAGTAGTCGAGGAGATTTCGGTATCAACGTCGCCAGAGCAACCCAGCTTTCCTTATAGTAAGAGTTTGCAAGAAGTGGAGGAAGATATCGTTGTAACTGCACCCACTTCACTATCTGTAGAATCTGAGGCAGCAGCCTCTACTCAAACAAGTACTGTAAAAACGTGGCACCCTGTGGAAGTAGTCGAGGAGACTTCGGTGTCAGTAGTGCAAGAGAAACCTGGTTCTCTGGGTAGCAAGGAATTGCAGGAAGCTGAGGAAGATATCTTTGTTATTGCACCCACATCGCTTTCTGTAGAATCTGAGCCAACAGTCTCTAGTTCAGCAGTTACTGTAAAGTCGTGGCATCCTGTGGAAGTAGTCGAGGAGACGTCTGAATCAATATTGCAAGACAAAACGAGCTCTTTTCATAGTAAGGAATTGAAGGAAGAGGAGGAAGATATCTTTGTTACTGCACCCACATCATTATCTGTAGAATCTGAGGCAAGAGCCCCGAGCCCAACAATTACTGTAAAGCGCACTGTGGGACGCGGGCGAGCACCATCATCAACACCTTTTATGCGGAAAATAGACTTTACTGATGCACCCAATCGTCAAGGGGAAACGACAGTTGTACAACATGTTACAACTGAGATCCATACCAATGAATCCTATGAATATGCGGAGGGAACGGTTATGGAGGCAGAGGATGTAAAGACGGCTTGCCATATCGTCGCAGATAATTCAACAGGCTTTTCAACACAATTAGAATGGGGATACGGGGCAGTTACAGACCCAGAGCGGGTACGAATTGCTAGTAACAAAAATACTGACGATTCTCGCATGAGTGGAATCGATTCGTCCGATTCCCAAGAGTCGTCTCGTGTCTTTGTGACTTCCGTGTCTGAATTACAGTCCGACGACTCTACTCCTGAAAGATCATTAACGCAATTGCAGCAAGAATTCCGAAACACACTGGAGAGCTTCATTAAGTCTACCCCTAGTTATTCAGACTCGAGCGCACCAGATGAGTCTGCGAGCCACGTATCAGGTAGAGTTCCTGCTTCATTTGTTAAGAGTGGAGTGTGTTTGTATTTCAGTTGACTCGCTTGCTCTCGCAATACTTTTTAGTGACCCTGAAGGATACAGGGCCTAAAGCACCTCAGTCTGTTATAGAGAATGTTGTCATGCTACGAAATAGGTGCACATAGTTGCAGTTAGAAATATCGTAATTAATGCACGAGTAAGTAATTGGTGGTTAATAGATGCACAGTAATGCACATATACTAGCTTGTATCTTTATATGTATTATTACCCACTGTGGAGGTACACTCCTTTTAATTGTAATGTACGACGTCATATGTAACACCTGGTACATAGGTTTTGTTATGCACCATGCACAGTCACTGCAAGTATTCTCTAGTTTATGTCTAATCAATTCACAGTAATATAAATTAAATTAACACTGCACTTTAATTTAATTTTATTTGCCGTTTTGCTAGTTTTGCTACGATTTACATATGAAGCAGGTATCATTACAGGAAGGTGATTGTTTGCCTATTTTGATTTTTTGTAACAGAACCTGGATTGGTCGAGACACAGACTATCTCCATGGTGGTAAATGAGCCGCAAAGCAGTTCTACGCAGCTAATGGCTTCGACAGGTACTGAACCAGGGATGGTGGAGACGAGATCGGTCACCATGGGGGAAACCATTGTGGTTCGAAAGGAGCCTACGCAAATCTTAACAAAGACCACCACCACGACCCTGCCCACCGAATACACTACTCATATTGTAACAGTCGAAGGAGACGAATCTGCTTTGACACCAGAAGAGCTTGAAAAGTTAATGGGAGAGATGGGCGTCTCGGATGAAGCCATCACTGTGAATACGACAGTGGCGAAGCGAGAAGTGGTGAAGACTGTGAAGGTAAGCTTTAGAAATGCCACTGGGTGCTCTTTAGGTGTCGTAGAGTTCTGAAGTCATGATACCAGTAAAACGTGATTATAAAACTATTTCAAAATGAGAGGAAACCATCCGAGGGGGGCCTTCGGCGTTGAATGACAGCCCACTTGATCGTGACAGTTGGAGGGAAAGACTGTGTATCGCCGAAACATGTTCTACTCCGCGTGCCCAAAGCTGAGATGTAAAAGCTGATACGAATGGATGGATGGGTGGATGAGCTGACGACCAAACGTCATTTCTCTCGTCGAGTCTTTAATTTTGGTTCCATCCAAGAGCCCCTTTATTTAGAATCCAGTCTTCTTATGGGAGGAGACTGCTTACTTTTGCTAGTGCCGGGAAGGAGATAACCAAGTGCCTGCAAATGGGGTCTATGTGCACCACTAGGGGTGAATTCAAAAGTTGCCAGGTGAAATTTTAGAGAAGAGGGGATTTGGGTGAATTAATCACGAAAGGGAGACTTTTATGATAAGGGGGGACTTTGAAAAAACTGAAAGTTGGAGGATGGAGAAACAAGGTTTAGAAGGATTGTTTAAACCCCATTACGGCGGAAGGGAGTAGTATTTTTGGTTGCGGCAAATTATTTTTCTCGTATCTTTTGAACAGTTACTGATAAACAACTGATATTGTGTGATTTTTCTTAACGGTACGTTTGTAAATTTTATTGCCTAACAAAGATTTGTTTATTTTAACGACAAGGACATGGTCGTGATTTTCTGAAAGGGTCGTAACCCGTATTTGTCTTATATCCATTGTGAAAATATAATACCGAGGAAAAGCTATATTTTCGTTATTTCACCCATAAGTAAAAATCGCCTGTTATGATTTATAAGAAAACAAATAACCAAAATTTAGTGATCAAACTGTAAATTCGCCTAACACGGCTATTTTTGGGCAAATTTTTGTTATTGTAAAGGAAATATGTTGTTTAAGTTAACCACGTTTTTTAAATTGTAAAGTCTCCTGTTCACATTTTAAGTCATTAATCAAAACGTAAATTTTTCCGAAGTTGTTTTTTATCTGACGTCGACAGATAATTTGATGTGGTCATGACAAATTTGTTCTTCATTTTTCCGTTACTCTTAGTCTGAACTTACTCCAGGGTGCCTAATTGTAGAAAGGTTCTATTTTTGATCCCCTACAAAAGAAATTTTGCCTGACTGCTAGCCCCCTCCTTATGAAGACGACCCAATTTTTAGATCTGTAAGAAAAGAAAACAAAGTCTAAAACTAATGGAATTTCTTTTAACTACTCAAGCAAATCATAATAGTTGCCTTCCTCTATGTTAGTTTCTGGAGTTGCTTGCTTTTTACTGACAATTTCTCCCCCCCCGTTTATTTCGACCCCTCGCTTTTATAGTATTTTAGTGGAAGAAGCAGCCCCCTGCCCACTCCACTTGGGCATCCGACAATATCTTCAGACAAGTCTAATGCCCAATAAAGCCATAGATGAGCTAACGTTGGTAAAGAAAAACTACCACGGCAACCCCCAGTCATAAAAGGCAAATCATAAAAGCCCACCCGTAACAGGGTTAATGAGGTTACCCCCTTCACCAACATCCATACTGATTTCTGGTAAGAAGAACTAAAAAAGGAGGATGTTGTCATTTGACATACAGCATAAAGTGGTCGACAATACTTACTACAGGCAACTCTGTGAATTGCGTCCAGCCGTCGGACTGGATTGAAATACCCTTATTAACAAGCTGGCCTTAATATAAAGATTTTAAATTCTCATCTCAACTCTTATTATCAAATGCGTTTGTGTATTATGTGTAATTTTTATCACAGTGAACTAAAGTCAGTAAGGAATCGTTGTGATTAGATTTAAAATAAAAACAAAACATAACAATTAACTTAAAAATGTATTATAATTAACTAGGAAATGTACCTAACAAAATATTAAAGCATAACAAAATAATGTAAATATGCTTGATAACAAAAAGTTAATTCACTTTTTAACAAAAAAATCTTTGATGTTAGTCTGCCATGCGTGCATGCCACAGCTTCGCCATTACTCGATGAAAAATTTGCCGAGTTAGCCTCGCTTTGAAATTTATGAATAACTTTTGAAAAGGGTCTGTATGGCAATGTTCTCACTACGGATATATACATCAAGCCAACTAACACCCACCAATATTTACACGAGGACTCCTGTCACCCTTATCATACAAAACGTGCGATAATCTATAGTCGTATATGTCGAATACGACGTATATGTTTCAAGGAAGAAACATTTTCGACGATGCTTGGAACTTGAAACATGGCTTCTAAAAAGAAACTTCGCCAAAAAATGATAGAACAACAAATTACGCGTCGCAAAGAATAAAAGCAGGAATGAAATGCTCTATGAGTAACGACATAAAGATTCGCAAGACAAGGATGTACTGGTCTGAATGTATCATCCAGCTTTAAGCCAGAAAGCACATGAATTCTTAACACAAATTCTAACATTCTAGCTGGCGACGAAGAACATAAGGCAGTATTTATCAATCTACCGATAGTCGCGTACCGTAATGGCCAAAGTCTGAAAAATAAACTTTTTGGGGCGAAAGTAGATAAGGAAGTGAAAGAGATCGGCTTCAGAGGCTGCGATGGCAGATCAAACTGCGCATCTAAACTGCAGAATGTAGAGGAAAGAAGAACATCGGGAAGTTATACGTGTGGTAGGCCTAGTTGTCAAGTCTGTAGTGTTGTGGTAGAGGGGAATATTTTCGTAAGTTATAGTTCTTGAAGACATTATGCAGTCAATCATAGGTTAGACTTCAATTCATGCAATATATTTTACTTTTTAGAATGCAGGGTTTGTAGTAAGCGGTACGTAGGCAACACCAACACTAAGTTTAGGCAGAGGTTTAACTCGATGATAATCTCTATCTTTAATGGGCTTTCGATTGATGACTGGCCGGAGGACAGTTCTCCCTTGGTCAAGTCACATGGCGCAGAGAGGCTGGTCTCCAATTGCGTTGAGCTGGATGTAGATGTCCACCGGTGGATGATTGGGAGCTAATGTGGCGACTAGAGAAATAAAAGTATGTTAACAACGGAGGTTACCTAGCTCAGTTGATAGAGCGCACGTCACGGGTTCGATCCCCGGTGGTGACATATTCTCTATTTCTCCAGTGGTCTTTTCTAAGCTAAGGTTTAACAAGTCTTTTAGTGGGAAGTTTGATAGAGGTAGCAGCGTACCCCAGATATAATTTTTCAACGTTTCAAGAAAGAAGGTTGTAGTGGTGTCTTAGAGGACGTTGCTTATAGATAAGTTACACTACTTTCCAAAAGTATTTGGACGCAAGGAACAAATATAGCGTCAACTGAAAATATAACGAAAGTCAGCAACATTTGTTTTGCATTTGGAAAAGAGTAAAAGAGTAAGATTTTGATGAAGATTGATTACAATACAATGGCTATTCCTTTGAGTGCGTTGAAAGCTAGTGTTCTGTTTTACATGAAAATGTGTAGAAATTTTTGCCTTTTATCAGACGTGTCTAAAATCAGACAGCGGCCACAGAAGCATTGACTACGTGGTAAATATTTGGTAACACAAAAGTAAAAAGCAAAGAAATAACCAAAAATATATATTCTATTTTTTTTATAGGCTTTAAGCTACCAGATGCAGTAATTAGAAAGTTTTCGTGTATGAAATGATGAAGATGTGAACGACCAAACGTACCGTCACTTTTTCAGCCAACATTTCTTCTGCCATGACACTCGACTTGGATACTTTAACCGTGTAAAGTCATTTACTTATTTAAGCAAATTTATTGAAATTGAAATTTCAGCCACCATCTTGCGTGTAGCATTTAAAAGGTATTATCCTACATATTGGCTAACTCTCAAATTGGCAATTATTAAAAAGTTTCTGCGCAAAATAAACATCTGGGGCTCAATTGTATCATGCTTTTGTTGCCCCCTGTGCCACAAACATTTGCTATGAGACCAGTTTCTTTCCGCGAACTGCAAAACTGTGAAACTCGCTGGCGTCTGATTGTTTTCCCATTTCTTACAACTCAGATGCTTTTAAATCAAACGTCAATTCCTTTCTCTCTAGTTAGTTATTAATTTCTCTCTCTCTCTCTCTCTGCTTACTTTCGACATTTTTTACCTCTCTTCTGGTCCATAAGCTTAGTGGCTTTTGTAAGCCTTGTTTGGTACTACGTTAACTAACAAAAATACTTCGGGTATTAACGTCGGTTAAATGCTTGAAATGTAGTCGATACACTTGATAGGACATTATTGTATGACTAGCCCCTAGCTGACTTGTACATCGTCACTCGTAAACTCGTCTGTGTGCATATCAAAGGTCCTGTTAATTAATCACTTTGATGAAGTAATAATTCTGATAACTTAGCACTCAACTAATATTATTCTTATCCTTCGATGTGTCATTTGATAAAAATTATTATCGTTTTCATCAAATTCAGAATAGAAAATTCGATTAACAGTTAAATTACACGCAATCCAAGCATAAGACTACTCTCCAGATTCACCGAAATTTCTAGAGCTGTCCCTTAAGTGATATTGATACCGCTCCTGAAACGATTTTAAAATCCCAAATGTGTATTTGTGATGTCAACAAATTTATAAACAATCTTCCTTTCTGCTCACTTCATCACGACTCGAGATTTTGATGATGAAAACCTTTCTGGTGGAATTTAAAAGGAGCGTGAAAAAGAAATGCATTACTTTGTATAACTAGGAAAATCCTTGAAATTTCTCTTTTGATTGGTGTAACTTTAACAGAAAGACTTGTGAGATAAATCCAAATGTAAATTTGCCAATATTTACAGCTGCCATCTTCGTTTTCCGAAAGTGTTCTAATACTTTTGAGAGGGTAGTATATAAAAAATATCACTAGTGGGATTACCTCCATGATACCATCGGACCCAGAGCTGAAGAGAGGACTGAACGGGCCAGCCCCTTTCCTTAACAATTTAGGTGGTACAGGAACGCTGTCTTTCTAATTATGAGAAGGTGAATATTAAAGAGTTATTTCTGTGAAATATTAAAGTTAGAAATGACTCTATCTATTATGTTAAAACACTAAAATCAGTTCTTGCAATTCAAATATGTCCATGATATGACTAGAATCTGGTAAGTAATTTCCTGATGTATACATCCGATTGAAATTTAGACTCTCTGTGTGATGTCATACTTCAGGGAGAGAACCTTGTCCCCAGTAGTGTTAGGAGCCTCAGGTTGAGAACAACGCAGTATTTGATAGGTCTGCATACTCTTCTCTACGATCTAGCCTTGAATTATTGAGGGTAGCAATGCCTAGGGAGGCAAGTGAATCTTTAAGGTCGCGACAGAAACGTCTGGGAGGCGATGTAATAGGAAAATATTTGAAAATTTTAATCACTCAGAAACGCCTAATTGTGGCGTCTGAACTTCAAAAGATATTAAAATATAGATTATTGAGAGGTATAATATGTCTAAGGAGCATGGCCCATCTAGCCCCAACCCCTTTCAGCTCCGTGCACAACCCTATGCTCCTTATGTGCTACATGCCTTCCGGGCCCGTAGCCAGCACCTCAGGTTTGGTGGGGGGCAAGGCTAAATTTTGGAGGGGCATCCGGTTCTCTATCCTGCAGAAACAAACTTTGAACAATGGGGTGACTAGAAAATCGACTACGCTATTTTTCTTATAAAAACACGATCCTAACATGATGTTAGTTGCATCTACACCTCCAACTCGAACTCTACTTTTTTAGTGGCCTTTCTACAATGGTTTGAAGTCCTAGGGTTAGGAGTTAGGGACTAGGGTTTGAAAATTAATGAAAATTAGTATCATTTGGACACCGATTAAACCACACGGCCCACAAACAATTATTAATGTACATACAAAGTTTTACTTAAATTTGTTAAATGCTTTAAGAGATATCTACTAAATAAATGGATGCCTATGAGTGGCGAGTCTTTCTTAGCCGAAATAAAAGGGACATATACTAAAAGAAAGGGGCTTCGACGTAGTTTCTTACCATTCTATCTTAATTATCTAAAATGACTTTTGAAGTTAGTTTGAACAACTTATACTTTTTGGTGTATGATCCATTGACAGAACATTAAAGCAAAAGCATCTGTAGTTAAGCTACTAAGATTTACGCATACACATAGGGAATAGTCTCTAGACACTACACAGAGATCAGCGTGTACAAAACATACCAGCCACAGAGCGACTATATGACCTATTTCATATACGATAAATATATCTCGCACACTCTTTACCAGTGATGGCCAACCCGTGGCCCATGCAAGTGAATCTTTAAGGTCGCGACAGAAACGTCTGGGAGGCGATGTAATAGGAAAATATTTGAAAATTTTAATCACTCAGAAACGCCTAATTGTGGCGTCTGAACTTCAAAAGATATTAAAATATAGATTATTGAGAGGTATAATATGTCTAAGGAGCATGGCCCATCTAGCCCCAACCCCTTTCAGCTCCGTGCACAACCCTATGCTCCTTATGTGCTACATGCCTTCCGGGCCCGTAGCCAGCACCTCAGGTTTGGTGGGGGGCAAGGCTAAATTTTGGAGGGGCATCCGGTTCTCTATCCTGCAGAAACAAACTTTGAACAATGGGGTGACTAGAAAATCGACTACGCTATTTTTCTTATAAAAACACGATCCTAACATGATGTTAGTTGCATCTACACCTCCAACTCGAACTCTACTTTTTTAGTGGCCTTTCTACAATGGTTTGAAGTCCTAGGGTTAGGAGTTAGGGACTAGGGTTTGAAAATTAATGAAAATTAGTATCATTTGGACACCGATTAAACCACACGGCCCACAAACAATTATTAATGTACATACAAAGTTTTACTTAAATTTGTTAAATGCTTTAAGAGATATCTACTAAATAAATGGATGCCTATGAGTGGCGAGTCTTTCTTAGCCGAAATAAAAGGGACATATACTAAAAGAAAGGGGCTTCGACGTAGTTTCTTACCATTCTATCTTAATTATCTAAAATGACTTTTGAAGTTAGTTTGAACAACTTATACTTTTTGGTGTATGATCCATTGACAGAACATTAAAGCAAAAGCATCTGTAGTTAAGCTACTAAGATTTACGCATACACATAGGGAATAGTCTCTAGACACTACACAGAGATCAGCGTGTACAAAACATACCAGCCACAGAGCGACTATATGACCTATTTCATATACGATAAATATATCTCGCACACTCTTTACCAGTGATGGCCAACCCGTGGCCCATGCATGTGGCTCATGCTCTTTTTTTTGACTGCCCGCTTAACATTTATAAAACTTACTTCCCTTTGGCCTCAGTTTAAAAGTCGGACAACCCAGTATCCTTTTCATTATCCCTTTGTTCAATCATCTGAGCAACTTGTGCCTTCTTATTGCAAGATTTCAATTGATCTCAAAGTTGCCAGTGTACGACTGAGTGTTCTGCTGCTATTTTCATCAAGCGAACTTTGAGCAAAGTTGTAACTAAATTCTGGTATTGTGGCAGCAATACCAGTTTTCCTCTGACTTCCTTTTAAATGGCTCTCAGCAATAATGTAAAAGTGCATCGTCTCTTTATTAACAGGAGTTAATAGCTACAAATATATTATTAAGAGTTTGTACAACAATTTCATCACAGTTCCACAGTTCTTACTCGTATACTATTTTGTTTACATTTTCGCCATTTTTCATTTTCCATATATCGAAGAATTTTTAATCAACCCAACATGTGTTACTTGTTTTGAATACAAATCATTTACAAAATCAAATACATTAAACTTATCCAGAAGAAAGAAGTTGTGCCCAATTAAACATTTCAATGCATTAGATTGGGCAACAAGTATAATACTAAAGAGAATTACAAGAAGTTTTGCAATCATTTTCGTCTCGATATTTCGTATCTTCACTAAGATACATATTCATGAGAGATATTCTCTCATGAATATGTATCTTAGTGAACATACGAAATATTGAGACAAAAATGGTTGCAAAACTTCTTGTAATTCTCTTTAGTATTAAACATTTCAGTTTTATGCTCCAAAATCCTAACTTTACCAAGAGTTTAAATTTTGTCTTTAATGGTCAAACCTTTGAAGAAAACATCCTAGGACCGTCAGGATAACCTTATTGAAAAATTAGTTGCGGCAAACTAGGCAAAAAAGGTTGGCCACCTCTTCACTATACAGCTGTCACAATGGTACAATTAGAAGTCAAGACTTCTCACGAAACTCAGGGAGTCTCAGAGAGTATAGTCTCAACGAGAGTATGGCATACTGTTAAAGTAATGATGTGATTGCAAACGAAAGAGACCTTGAGTGCTCTCTCTCTGGTTGGCCAAAAGATATGTTAAATACACGTATTTTTCTTTGCGTGCTATTTTGTTGTAACTTTATCGTACGTTTCTCACATGCTATTTCATTGACGTCAGAGGTCAAAGATGAGTCGGTTTTAACTTCACTCAAACTCTAGGACCAAACTCTAGCCCAATCTTATACAAGACAAAAAACTAGAAACAATGCATTACCTTCCATCCATGTCTTTGTTTTAGAGAGTGGATACTCGTATCTGAAAACAAGGTAGACTATACAGCAAGGAAACGAAGATGTGCTGCTATGATAAGAGTTCTAATCACGATAATCATATATAAAATTTTATTGAGTGGCAAAAAATCGGGGCGGGGCATTATAAACTTGGGAGCATTGCCCCTGAATCCCCCCCCCCCGTTTCTACGGGCCCGATTCCTTCCCATTTTCCAAACCCACTAAAGCCAACATCTTGAAATGTCAGAATGGGATCCATGGAACCATGCGGGCTGCAACAGCAACAGCGCCGCCAAATATGGCAAGCCTACTTGCCATGCGCGGGGCGGAAGTTACTTGCAGAAGCAAAGAAATGGCGGATCGACTTTGAAGCGACGGTCTTGACATCAGAAGTGCTGTCTACTTCCTATCCTGCTATGCTGCATTGAAACAAGACGCACAGTCTGAACACCAAAATGATCGGTGGATTATTTATATTTAATCACAAGGGAGAAGTCCTTATATCAAGAATATACAGGGATGATATCGGGTAAGTTATGTTATTCGAATCTAGCAGAGGGAAAGCTGCCTGGCTACTCCCCGCCTTGAAAAGGGCCATCTATGATACGACGGCTATTTTGCTTATATTAGGATCAGCTGAATCTTTGCGAGGTTTCATAGTGCTTCATAAAGATCATTATCATGATTATTGTTGGATTTGGAGATCTGTTGTACTTTTAGGTTAATATGGGGAGCATTTTAGCGAAACTCTTAGTTTGTCTTATGCGTGACCTGACATATGCTGAGGCCATAAATCTGTAATCGTTCCCCTTCAGGAGGACAAGCCAAGACACAGGGACATTCTGTAGGACCAGAATGTATATGGAAAGCATGAAGCTCGTCACATCTACTTAGGTTGTATACTTTTTTGTCGAAAGCAGATGTTTCCGTTGCTTCTATTTGGATAAACATTGGCAGCACTTGGCATCGTAAACATAGCTTGTACAGACAGTACGACGGAGACATTGGAATGTCGATCACTTTCAACGTGATGCCAGATCAACGCATGTACAAGGAGTACATGCGTCAAAATCGTATAGAACAGCTGAAAACTTGTCAGTAGTATTGGGGTGTGACCACTATTACATCCTTTTGTGGTAGGTATAGTTTAGAACATGTTGCTTTATTGCCATTCCCCGATGTCAAGATATTTATAATTTCAAAGAAGTGGCCATTTCTCCCGCACTTGAATAAGAGCTGTTTGTTTCAAGAATAATGCAATTGATTGAACTGCTGTCGATTACTGCATGTTCATAACCATAGATTTTGGTAAATGGAATTTGGTCTCGAAGTGATAGTCGTGTACAACAGTGAAGAATGGGCTATACACAAATGGATGTAGAGTGTTTTTGAGTGTTCTTTGTTTTGCTTTTGTTGAGCTTGTTAACTTTATCACCAGCATAGGAGGTAAGCGAAAAGACGCTTGGATGATTTACGTTGTCGAGTTTTCTTGTTGTCCTCTTTTCTTTTTACCGCCGACAAAGTTAGTGTGAAGGGACAACATCTGAGTTACAGGTTGAGCTGTATACAATTGAGCCCAGGTACCTAGAACGACCATGTGACGTGTATGCTGTTACTTTGCATGGCATCATCCAGGGTTGGTTACCCCATCTGTCACCTGATCCCCGAACTCACTTGAAGGAAATCCCAAATTTGCCCAAAGCTCATTCTATTGGTCATCGCTTTGTCGTAACAAAACTGACTTTAGTTATATCTGAATTAAAAGACAGACTAAAATTGACCAAAAGAAAGCAATAGTTGACTGCGTATTAAAGCAAATATAAAGCAAACTCAGATGTATCACTATGTAAGTCCTTGTGTACATCAAAACTGGTACATACTGTGGAGAGGTATGCCTCCAAAAAACTTACAAAGAGAGGGAGAGAGTTTCCTTGCACAACTTGCAATTTTTCTATGTTAAACTTTGTTACCCTCAATATATGGAAGATTGTAGTTTTCAAGCCCCCCCCCCCCACCACCATCTGGTCCCAGCAACTCCCCCACCATCTGCCTTTTCCCACTATTTTAGGTTCATATTTGTGGTACCCCTGAACCAAAATGTTTATCTTCCCCCAACTTTGGGGGGGGGGCTGTGCTTTGTGATAAGGAGGGATACTTGGTTATGCCACATGTGGGTAAGTCATTTAAGAGTCACCTGTAATTCATTGTGTACATATGGGAATCTTTTCTTTCAAGTGGTTTAGCTACGATCGTTGAGACTTCTCATCTTTACTATTGGTTCTGATATTTGTCACGAATACTTATGTTTCTTTGATATTTAGAATCGAAAACTATTCTATTGCTCAAAACAGCTTTCGAGGTAACTCTTACTGCTTTTAATTCATGAAATTAAGCGTAACAACTTCCATTCCATTTCGATCAGACTAACATCCGGTAAACATTTTTTGACATAACTACCTTACCTTATGATACTAATAAAAACACATTTTTTTTACCAATAATTTCGCAATAAAAACGTATTAATTCAACTTCTAAGGTGTTGAAGTATTAACAACCTGAATATCAAAGCATAGAAGCACGTTTTAGAGAAGTTATACATGTTAAAACAGCCGCGGGCCAACCAGCACCCCCTCCCCCCCGTGCTGGCTTAAGTCATCAAAAGCCCGTGCTATGTAGGGTTAAGTTGTCATAGCATAAAACCATTTTAGCTTAAACGCACGTCAACTACAAACAAATCCGACACGACATTTAAAAAATAGATGTGATGCTTGACTTATAATACATCACAAAAAGGGAAAACGACCCCATTTATGATTTCAATTTTATACATCTAACAAGTGCACATAGAGATATGACGTTGCAATGTATAGATTCCAATTTCCTTACGTTACATTTTTCAATAAAAAAGGAAAAGATCGTCAAAACACGATATCACGGAATGTGTAATTTTTTCTGCTCAACAATTCGTTGAGGGAATTGAGATAGCGCACCCTTTCAAATAAATTCGATGAAGAAGAAGCGGAGGGGACTGAATTTGATGCTATTTGTTATCCACTATAAATTCTTATTTTTTGACGCTTTTGCACTTTGGGTCTCAAAGTGCAAAAATTTGAGACCTTTCAGGTGTTTCGTAAAGGGATTTAGTGGCAGTTGTTTTTCTCCCGCTGTGTAATATAATGAGCTGAATTACTTGTAGCAGTGCTTAATGCGACATCAGCCATCTACTTATTAGTGAGATGCATTTCAGAAAGAATAAAAAACACTTAACATTGGCTGTTATTGTCATTATTTTTATCATTAAAGTCTTCTTAATGAACTCAAATTGTACTGGCTCTCCATTAATTTACAAGTTTGTAGTACAGTGCTGTTTTCAACATCTTGAGTACTGTCTTTCGGGTACATGGACAAGAAGAGGCGCAATATATTATACCATCGTACCAAGTAATTTTTTCATAGTGATCGTAAACAAGATTTTTAAGTTCAGATAGATTGTGAATCCAGTGCAGACTTATTTGCAGTAGCTTGGGTGTACGCACAGGTGTAGATAGTCAAGATAAATTGTCACCCATTTGTGATACTAAAAGGGGATGGATAAAGAAGACAAACGGGGTCATTTTCAAGAGTTTTTGGCAAGGAAGGTGTCATCTGCTAACGATGAAGTTGATAGGGTATATGCAAGTATTGAAAGTAATTTCTAGACAGTTTGCATCTGGAAAATGTTTTGAAAACTGTTATTTACAATGAGATTTCTTAGTCTTCTTCTTAATATAAGTATTGACCAGTGAAGTAACACTTGTCACTTTACCATACCGTAAAATCTACGCAGCATGCGTTATAGGGGAAAAAAATATTGAAGACACGTGATTCGCTTCAAAAATTTCTTGCAACAACAGCTACAGATAATTAACAAACCTATTTAATCGGTGTCTACTTTTCCGAGTTATTAGATGCGTGAGTTCTGTGCTTGGATTACCCACAGTTATGTTTCTTTCTGTAAGAATCTCAACGTAAACTTCACCATCCTCATCTTCTTTATAGTCGAGATCAAAATCACACTTGTTTCATCATTGCAGGTTATTTAACCTTAGCAGGCAAGATTTTCAAGAGTTTTTATCGACCTTCTTAATGTAAGTTCTAGGCTTATATTCGAGGGAAAAGGGTGTGTCGTCCTACTCAGAATAGCTTGCATTTGGAATTTGACGGTATGATGTTTTCTATGACGTATCACAATTCCCTTTATCCTAGAAATTCTTTCCGAACAGTTTTCCTCCGTCTCTAAGGACAATAAGCTAAAAACATCATCTGGAATAAAACGCTTAATAAGATAAGTGTCTGTGCGTTGCAACAAAAGTTAATCCTTCAAAAATATATTTTATT
>JAAAKM020006971.1:39375982-39398511 GCA_010016025.2 Alatinidae sp. Z8VKAUB7J3
ATCTGGAATAAAACGCTTAATAAGATAAGTGTCTGTGCGTTGCAACAAAAGTTAATCCTTCAAAAATATATTTTATTAAGTCTACCTAATAATGCATTTAAACCGTAAATAAAGTGGGAGAGCAGGTTTCCTTTTGACACTAAGTTTCTAAGCCTTTGACCATGCCCCGTCAATTAATCCCAGCTCTTGTTTCATTATATGATCGGCAACAGATGTCCCTTGGCTACCATCATCTAATCTTTGATGTTGACAATTTAGAGTCATCTCAACTAAATTTAGATGTCTATGAAAAAGCCATTATATATTATGCGACCGCACAAGTTCTCGTCGTCAGTTTCTTTACGCTCATTGCCCTCTCGCTGTAGGAACATTAAGCCAAAAAGAAATCCCAAATAGTCTAAGTACTTTGGCGTCTTCCTGTGAGTGTTTTTATTATTACACGTGTTTCCTCTTAACTGTGATACGTAATTCAAAGTTGTCTGCGTTTACATTTCATTTGGCTGTTCAGGAGTCAGTCCACATAGAACTGAGAAAGCCTTAGCTTTGCAAACAAAAGTATTTTGTTTTCTCGTTGGGCTTTTTCAGTTTACCTATACAGCTGTAGCAGACGCTCCAACAACTTAAAATCATCAGGTAGGCCAGTATTTAATAGGCTTTTTCAAATAAAAAATTAGGTATAATGTTTCGTTTGTTTTATTTTAATTAAATCTGACCAGGGATTTTAGACTCAGGGTGAATTTCTTTGATGTGACAACTTCTGCTCTAAGGGTCGTTCAACGAAAAGAGCTTGCACGTTGAAATGATTTCGCTATCTCTTGATTTGTTGATCTGTACCGTTAACAAAGTTTTCAATTATTTAAAGAGTTATCTATCTCCTGACTGAGCGGTTCCCAAGTATTTTACCATTGTATACAAATCCTTCACTCATGAGAATTGCAGAAGCTACTGAGATTGCAACGAACTCTTACGTCGGGATTATTAGTCGCAATTGTCCTTCATAACTTATCTGTTATTGTCGGTCTACCTAACAATCAAAATTCAACGGTGATAAAAGACTTCTCATAAATATATACGTCATTTGCTGAAACCATTGCATTTACATAATTGACTTCAGAGAGAACCTTCGGCCGACGAGAAGTCATTTGCGATCCTGGGTCTACAATCCAGTGGCTTTACTTATCACGCTTTCTTGTTTACGTACACACGTGTATGCAACATTGGCGCTGCTAGAGCTTTGGGTTCTGCAATAGTGTAAAGGTGTTAGTATTTAGTCCAAAGGTTCCACGGAAGCAAGTATGAGTCAGCCACCACGCCTATAAAAACACGCCTTGCCCATAACATCGATATTTTCATTCTCGTAAATTCAGAATCACACCTGGAGCTTGGTTTCTTGACAGATCAATTTACCCAAAGAATTGAGTTTCTGTCTGGTACCAGTTTTCTGCATGTGGAAAATCTGGCGTGCTTTTTCTACATAATTACGTACATTGTTAAGACTATTGTTGTACATAGTCTACATGCTGAGGTTTTCAATGGAAACTGAAAACACCTGCTCAGATTTTGTGGGTTTTCATAAGGAGAGCCAGTGAGAGAAGAAGATGCTTGGCAGACGGTCAAATCCATCAAGAGTTTGTTGTAATAGGTTGTTCTTGAAATGCTTAATGCTTTTGTAACCCTTCAGGTTGACGTAAGTCGTCGGGGCTATTACTTTGTAACTTAATAATGTCTTCTTGACAAGAAATGACACAGTGACTAAGAGGGCTACCACAGAAGCACTTCAATAAACTCCTTCTATACTTAGAAGTGATTCTTCAGTGTTATCACATTTTTCACTAATTATAAATTAATTTCTTTCTATCTCAAACCTATTTTTGTCAAACAATCTCCATCGCGACCTAACGTCTTGGGCCACTACCTGGAATTCGAGATAGAGAGAGTTCACTGTACAATAGTGCATATTTGTCTTACGGACTATTTCATATTTGCACCTTTGGTTAATGATAAAAGCTTTCTTTCAGTCAATGCTTGTCTGCATTTTAAAATCTTTGCAGCTCTCTTGGTTAATAGTGTTCTTATTTATTAGATACTGAAAAAATGGCTACATTGGAATTCATTTTTGCGATCATCTTCTAGTGTTGCACTCAGACATTTCAAGTAATTTCCTAACGAAAAGCAAAGTCAAAAAGTCCCGTGAATAACTTAACTTCTACAAGGTAGATCACATTCTGTGGCACGATAAGTGAAAGGTCTTTGACATACGTGCCACACTTTGGCACGGTCAGCTTACAAGTTTACCCAGCACAATCTCAGTGATGTTCAACAACTATGAAGACTCGACCTGTCGAGGTCATGAACGTGCCTTATGAGCTGTAAGAAATATAAAAGCTCATGAAAAGATTTTCACCCAATAGGGTTTGCGTGTGGCATAATTCGATGTGCATGCAGGTGAAACAGGTTAGCCCTAGTACAGAAGACTGATGAAATAACCTTGGCTCTTACCGCACCACTGCAGCAATACTATCATACTGTGATTTGCCTTGCTCTATTAGCAGGTTTGAATGCCCTTCATCCGCTTTCTATGTCCGATGTCCCTTATCCCATTCCCCGTGCCTCGTGTCCCGTCAAGATAACATTCCTCTTCTCGCAAGATAAATCGTAACATAGTGCTTTTCAAACGGGGGGAATATGGATACTTGAGAAAGGAAATTCAGCCTGGGGAGAAAATGGGGTGGAATGGATTTGCATACTTGTATGATTGTACATCATAAATTTAATTGTCGCCAAGACACTCTCTGCATCATCTTCTTGTTTCCAAGGACACCGTCTGCGTCTACTTGAAAGATGATGTAGTTTTCGAAGTCGGGAAGTATTTCCCTGCTTTTGCTACACTGGTGACAAAACACTGACAAAATGTTCTCTGAGAGAGGAATCGGACCACAAAGGTTAAGAAGTACCGTCGTAAGAGATATTTAGTACTATACAACTAGGATGTAATGTTTGCTCTAGGGAACTTGGGACAAATGACGTTATAAAAACTGTCTAAAGACAATGAAACTTTCGCTTTAAGGAGAATACAACTAGCCTTCGTATCTAGAGGACCTGGAATTAGTCACACCCTTGGCGTTTCAACAGAGGCTTGGTGGTCAAACCTTCAAAAAAATATCAGGGTAGGTAGAGCATATATTTCTTGTTTCCAAAGTATTGGAAAGGAGTAAGACGAAAAACGCAGTAACAGTTTCCAGAAATTACGCCTTAATCTACATAATATACATATAAATTCAAACCAATGTACTAATATGCCTTGTATCAAAACATAACGAACAGTTTGAAATTTTATTACATGACATTTCCGCGGCATGAAAGTTTTCTGCTTTCACGCTCCAGATCTTAAAACCAAGAAATCAAAATGCAGCAAAAAATAAGCTTTTTAACACCATTTGAAAATTAAAATGCCAGAAAATATTGTGTAAAATCAGTTGTAGAGCTATATGATCGAGATGACGAACAGTAGAGCACTACAAAAAGGAAAAGGAAAATATAATTAGAGTTAAGTCCAACCAACGCGAAGGAAAGAAGCGATCATCTTTGGAAGAGAAATGGACTAAAATGGGGAAATGGAAGAGAAATGGAAAGAGAAATAGAAAGAACACTAGAGAAATAGAAAATATGTCACCACCGGGGATCGAACCCGTGACCCACGCTTTTTTTCGCGGCATGCAATCTACCAACTCAGCTACGTGGCCTCCGATGTTGAAATGGACTTATCAAGGTCCATCTCCAAGGCGTGAAACGAAGCGAGTTTCATTAAATCGAGGAAGATAAGCCAAATTGATTTGTTTGTGAACGACCAGCTTTGTTCCATTCTTTCATTTATTGTCTTGACGTCTTTCTTATGCACTCTTTCTACGAGGAACTCATGAGAAACGAGCACCCACTGACGAAAAGAAATGATCACGCTCAAACATGGTAGAGATATACTTTTTTCTGTGACATATATTCGCGGGGGTAGGCGGGATACTGAAACAAGCGATCACAGGATAAGCGGCTCCATACCTCACCTACCCCCAATGACTTGGCTGCCTTGAATTTGTTACTGTTGTCACTCAATAGAACGCAGGTCTCATTGCAAAATATGGAGTTACTTCCTTTTTCCTTGCTGGGCAACAATACCAAGAACCTCATTATAAAGCCTGAAATATGAAGAAGCAGTTGACAGGCCATCATCAGAAGAAAGAGTAACAAAGCCCGGTCGAAGCGGACAGTAGATTGAAAACTTCCTTTCTTGTTTTGTACAACAAATTCATGCAGTGGCTTAGTTCAATGTACTCTCAACTTATTCAAAGAATTTAATCAAACTATAAATTACATCCAAACTAAGAGTGGTCAATAATCATGTAATGCTTGTCCGGGGAAATATTCTTCTATTCGAAGTTTATATTTTCGAGGAGCCCTAAATTTAATGATTCAACACCAACTGCTGTATGTGTTGGTTGAAGTTTTGTTAATTTCACCTGTTAATCTCCACTCTCAAATGTTTCAAGATGGGTGCAGTTTTTATAGTATGTCAATTACTTTGCTTAGTTGCCATGTGGAAAAGCGGAAATTTTTTTTCTCGGGGTCAGATTATAAGTCTTGGAACGCATCAACGATTTGTTTTCCTAACCACATCAATTTCCTTTTTTTGTGAGAATAATCTTGATGGATGTTTCATTTTGCAGATCGACCATATCACAATGGAAAAGCCCTCTTATATCTTTAAATAAACACCAAAATAACGTCTGAGTTAGCCAGTCAGAGAATGTGATATGTTGAAGTCTTAGAAATGCTATCTGAAATCTGAGACCAATATTCTCATACGATCAAACCATTGCTATTTTCATAAGATCTTCATCATCTTCATCCTAAGGCCTTATTTCCAAATCCTCACTGTAGCATATATTCCATAATTCCATTGCACTTCTTTACCTGCGTGCATTTGCTTATTGTCTGTTGGCATCTTCAAGCAAAAGTAGACAACGGTATCTTTCAAAATAGAAATTTATATAAAATGCTGCATACCTGCAAAAGCACGTGGTGACTCAAGAAAAGCTCGTAAGAATTACTTCCATAGCACCAATTCCTGGCTTTCTTGGTCCTTTCAAAGATTAGGGAATCCCTATAAATTCCCATGAATATCCTTTTCGTTTCTTCGAGGTACAACTTTTGTTTGAAGACAAGTAAACTGGGGGATCATTAATAGGCTCAAAATTGCATTTCATAACTTTGGTGGATTGTAAGAGTAAATAAGATTAGAAATCAATGCAATATAGAGATGATCATTATGGTTTTATTATCTAGTTGACTCTAAAATTAATGATAATACTTATCTTCACTAAGAACAAATGGACATATTTTACTATGAGAAATTTCAAATCGTTTAATTTTAACTTATGACTTCACAAGTAATTGAACGGATGAGTGACTGATTAATCAATGGGCTTGTATTTCTCATCGAACAGTTTGGATTTCTTTAACGCCAAGATTTCTCAACGAAAGAACCATGTTCGTTTCTATTTTAATTGAATCCCTGCGGTTTATTTCTATTGTATCTATCGCTGGAAACAAGTGTTCACATCAGTAGGATAAAGATTACAGCATTAGATAGAACTTATTGCCTTGTAATGTAGATATGGTTATGGCTGAAACATTTTGCAATCGTATCTGGACATTGTTGAACACTTAAATTACAAATCAATCCAGAATCCTGCTACAATCCCACAAGCTGTTCTTGAGCGATTATTGTCTTTAATAGTGGAACATGTGACATGAAAATATATTAAAGGACTTACAACTATTTCATCCCTCAACAGTCCCAGCGTGGTAAAGAACCCTTTTATTTCACAAAGAAAGACCATTGAAGCCTTGATTTTGCCTTAAATAGTACCATTGAGAACACCGATTTGTTTAAGTTACTAAGATAATAGAATTTACAAAGCTAGTTACTGGACTCAAGCGTTGTCATCCACTCATTCTTTTGGTTATGCAAAAATGTTTTAAAATCTTCAGGTCATCCGTAAACACAGTACGTTCATTTTCTCCGCATCCATCTTATGACAGAAATAACTGAAAATTTTGTTTCACGCACAGGATTTGTCTTCAAAACCATGATGATGAATCTAGCCAAGCAGTCAATTGTACCCACAATGCAATTCCCGTTGATTTATCTTCTTTTAAGGTCTGGCAAGGTTTCTGACTCCTTTGTATCCATAACATTCTGTGTGGTGGTTTTACTTTTTTCACAGATTCTACCATGAACGAGTCGTGAAAGGTATGACCATTCGAGAAAGGTATGACTATGAATTTGCAAACCATTTCTTTATGAAGGAAACTATGTTCTTCGCTTAGAACAGTATCAGTTGCTTGCTCATGATACCTGACATCATCGATGAGCAACGCAAGGTAACAAGACCCTCCAAGAGCAGGTTCAGTTGTCTAAGGTTGGGGCCTTTGGTGACTTGCTGTCACCTGTTCCCATATGGCTAATCAACGCCAGATGAATAATTTTTATCTGAGATCAGAAGAATTGTCAATAATAATAATAATAACGATATACGGGAGCTTTCCAAATTACATTGGCTCTTCATCTCCCTTAATGAAAAAATGCAGATGTAAAAAAAAATAATAAAGGGACAAGTCTAGGCGACCAAACTATGAAAATAGAAACTAGGTTATACATGGCAGTGGTCCGAAATCTTGGCTCCGCAAAGTATGTCAAGGGATCTGGAACCTATTAAGGATTGGATTGAGTTAAATGAGAACTCAAGCAGCTAGGCCCCAGTGCAAAAAGGATCAGTAGAAGACGTCATAGTAAACATAATACTATTATTCATTCGGTGCTTCCCAATTCCAAATCTTATTACTACCTGTTTTATTTTTGTTTCTGTTCCTAGGAGCCTTCCTCATTCCATATACTATCATGCTCTTGGTTGAAGGAATGCCTCTTCTCTACATGGAACTACTATTGGGGCAAAGATTCCACCTCGGAGTGCTTCCACTCTGGGGGAAAGTATCAAGATATGTACAAGGTCTTGGTATATCGCAGTTTACCACTTCAAGAGTAGTTTCCTGTAGCAGTGTGGTGATGGCATGGTGTATTTATTATTTTGGTGTTTCTTTTCAAAGCCCACTGCCATGGGCTTCATGTCCAAAGTGAGTTTTCTAACTTATTACCGCATATATTTAAAAACATGATTAGTTATGCTTGCTTTCGCTATTCTATCAAACGCAGAAATGTGCCTCGTGATGAGCAAGTCAACCCAGAATTGACAACATAATGGGCGTACGTCATCAACAATGAAGAACTGAGGCTAATTACAAAGAAGAGTAACATCAAAGATTTCTGTAAGAGACAACATAAAAAGTACATTGCACATGTAACACGATCTGGAAACGACTGCCTCCAAAAACATTTGTTGTTCTGCAGGAGGAAACTCACCTCTGGCCTACAGATAGATGATCAGCAACTGCGAAGAATGAAGATGGTGAAAAAGGACTTACACCTGTTGCTAAAGAACATCTAAGCGACAGAGCTTTAAAGAATTATTATGTTTTCATGGGCAAATTAATTAGGATTATATTTAACTGGACATTAATAAGCAATACTGTGTAACAGTTAAGGTTTATAAGGCATCGGGAAACACAGGAATATGTATCATCCGCAGTGTCAGTACTTGTAAATGGTACAGTGATAACGTAGTACAAGATGCAGATTTTAATATACTAGTTTATTTTATACTATCCTATTATGTCCTATACTATACTGCATTTTACTATGTTTTTCTAGAACAATATTCTATATTGTACTGTACTACACGATATACCTTACTATGCTATACTGTACGATACTGTACGATACTGTACGATACTGTACGATACTGTGCGGTACTGCATTACACTGTACGATACTGTACGATACTGTACTATACTATACTCTACAATCAAATTTTCATGTAATTACTTTACTACTTTCTAAGTTTTAAGTACTAAGCCTTCTAAGTACTAAGGTTTAGGAGAAAGTTACGTCTAATTCATATTTTATTAGGATCATTGGGAGAAATGGCAGCCAGGTGGAAGACCCATTATGTGTTAAAGCAAGTCCCAGTGTCCATTATTTTTACAATGATGCATTGCAAGTTTCAAGTGGGATTGATGACAAGGACGGACTAACAATTAACTGGAAGATTCTTGCTTGTTTCGGAGCCTCCAATGTGATGATATGCCTCTGCTTACTCAAAGGGGTAAAGTCAACAGGAAAGGTAAGTTAACCAACCGAATTCTAATGTCCTTAACGCAACACTCATCAGACTTAATTTCGATCACGATATTTAGCCGATTTTACATTTTGGGGGGAGCTGACATCGGATCCACGTTTATATGACGTAATCATTTCAACCAAAGGGGTGGTTGTAACAAGTGAAATGCCAGGTGAAAAACATAATCTACTTATAAAAATGACAGCTAGGCTAAGGATTTCCAAAAAAAGAGACATATTGATATTTTCCCATACCTTTAAACTAAACTAAGGTTTCGTCTAACTAGACTATTGACATCTTTAGAGTCATAAGAACTTATAATTAACTGGATTTTACTGAGTGAAAAAAATTATCTATCAAGATGCAGAGAAAAAGTATCGAAAGTTAACACTACAAAAATGTAAACGAACGCATAAACAAATGAATAGTAGGAAAGTGGTAAGAATTAACATGGGTCAAACAAATATTCAAAAGATACAAGAAGGGCCAGATGTCACATTATTGTTCAGTGTAGGACTGAGGTCGTTAATTACTAACGTCTGATGAATTAGCAATTCACTGATGAGATTTGCAGAAGACAATATTTGAAAATCATCAAGCGAACGTTGATGTCCGGTGTACTCCATGTGATCAAAAATACTCGACTGACAATGACTGACAACTTTATTTCCAATAAGAGCAGATATCCCTAGGTGTTCAGAGGCATGAATTAGCTGATGGCGCCGTTTCTGGCCTACGTACAGAGCATTGCAGCTCTTACACTGATATTTTATCCAACGTTCGACCTCATAAACCGGGAAACACTGTCTTTAAAGGGGAAAAAGCTTGCGATGTAACGGCTGGGTTTATAAAATTAAACTATTAGTTGTCATTACTCTGAACCAGTCAACAGTTTAGTTTGAGGAAACGTTCGTTTAATTTAGAAAATGAAAACATATATCAAAGTGTCTCTTTTTTTAAAGATCATTAGCCTGGCTGTTATTTTTATCAGCCAATCACGAAGGAATGGTTATTATACTGACATCGGGTCAACTTATAGCCTGCCTCATATTGATGTAAGTCTTAGCGATATTTGGATCAGCGTCTATACGACGTCACTTCAGCATCCGAAATAAAACAAGTAACAAAGAGAATCGATTCGACGTAACGGATGACGTCGATTCGACGATTAACAGACATCGGATTGCCGACTAGTCATTCATATCTACGTCGCAATTATCTGCTTTGGAGGTCTAGATCAAGCTAGTTCTAACAATATGGTATCCGCCTTGGGAATTCCATTTGGATGTGTTTTTTCTTGTCGTGCTTTTGTTGGATTCTGCCCTTGGTATTAGTCCAATGATGCCTCCCTCCTGTGTAATAAAGCTTTTGTAAGCCAATCCTTGACCTGCGTCTGCTTTGCTGGTCATATTATTCACAATTGTGGTCATTCGTCATCTTTTGTCACATATACTTTTACTACTTGATTGGCTAATTTCTAACTATTGTCTACGCTAAATTTATTTGCTCTGTTTTGAGATTTAGTTAGATTGCGATTGTTGTTAAGTAATGGAGTGTGTTTTGTTGTTTTGCTGTTTCACGGGCTGAAACCTAATATCTGTTTTGAATATTTCGTGTCATTGTTTGAATTTGAGAAGCTGATTACCATAAACATAAAGCTAATGAAAAATGTTAACAAAGTTAAAGTCGTTCTCAAAATAAGAAATAATTTTTTCGGGGATCAAAATAATGGCCTGTAATCAGTAAAAATCAGATGGAATTGCAAAAGGTCGGTAAGAGGAATTTGAAATTTTGGAGAAACACGGATCCCCGTGTACTCTCAATCGGTAGAAAGATGTATGGAAGACTTATTTGTAACATTCTTTGCATCAATGGGAAATTGTTTCAAAGAACATTGGAAAATTTTGTTGGCTTTAGAGAGACGAGAAACGAGTGCTTTCACCCCTTACATGCTCATATTATAAAACCTGCAACCGTTTCCTGGTTTCTCAGGATATTTTTGCGCAGTATCACTTCAGAAAGCTCGACAGAGTAGCAACTCAGCCTTACGAAAATCAAATGAAATGTCAAGTTTAACAAAGTTGGAAAAAGTCACATTTAGAGATTTTCAATGCTTTAATTTACGTACTAGTTCCAAGAATTTCAAAATTACTTAGTAAATTACTCTAATTACTTTATGTTTTCTCTTTCCAGGCTGTTTATTTTACTGTGCTATTTCCGTACGTGGCCCTAATGACTTTTCTTGTTCGCGGTCTTACACTCCCGGGAATGGAAGATGGGCTTCGCTTTTTGTTTTCAGTCGATGTAAGTAAAACAAACAACATCATACGTTGTAAACATTATTGATAATTAAAATGACTCTGTAAATGTAACACTTATACTTTTCCCCACCCATTTCAATCAAATATTATTACATTTTAATTTAGGTCTAAACATCTGTTTTCAATTGTGAGTATTATTTTTCAATGTCATATTTAAAGGAGGCGCTCGTGATAGACGTTTGGAGACAGGAAAAAAAGTTAACATTAGATTGGTATCTCAGTTATCCATAAATTTCTTGTTATTCTTTCTTTGCCTTCTTTTTTAGTTCGAACGATTGAAAGATCCTCATGTCTGGCTGGAGGCAGCAACCCAGATCTTCTACAGTCTTAGTCTTTCATCTGGAGGAATGATAGCCTACGCTAGCTATAATCCAGCCAATCAAGATGCTTTTAAAGACACCATTATGATTTCTGCAGTAAATACCTTTACCTCGTTAATGGCGGGCTTAGCTGTATTTTGTCTTCTCGGTCACAGGTGACATCTCTAGTTTTCATTAACTTAAACGTGTTGCCATTATAAATTTTGAACTATAGCCATCTGCCTCATAACGATGCAGTAATTGACAACTACTCCCAGCTTGTAATTTATCCGGATTCATCAGTAACCAGCCGGTACCGCTGGGGTACATTTGTTGTATTGAAAGAGCTGGGGCAAAAATATTTGAACTACCAGCCATTTTCTCTAATGCGGCAAAAAGACTTTAAGAGAGCGATATTTTTCTAGGCATCTCATAGCTACGGGTTTGCAAACAACGAGAAAGGAAACTCTTGAAAAACGATTAAAATAATGTTGACTATTTAAGTACTGGCTTATTGATTCCTTTAAGAAGTAACTTTATATGATTTATCATGTTATGGCTTAATCACAAGTAACAAATACAAACTTAGGGGAGAAAATTGGTGCAGGGATTCTCATCTTCAAAGCCCGATGCTCAGTAGAAAATAAGGCTAACCCCTCATCATGGCGTCAGTGCATCTTGGCAGGCCTCTTCTCAGTTGTCTGTCTAAATCTTATTAACAGTGAGAACGCATGAACTGCAAGCGTTAACAGCCTTTAGTTTATGCCATCCTCTACCTCTTGTTAAAGTAACTTTAAATTTCAAATGTTTTGTGTTTAGAATGCCACGGAAAGAGAAATGAGGCAGTTTAATCTGGGACTACTTGAGTCCTAAATGCGTAAAATGAGACCATTCCAAAAACATTTGACAAGCCAGAAGAAGAAATAGGATAAGACCGTTTAAAAATATTAATAATTCAATGCTTTCTTCTCTCCGCCTTTTTAGGGCACACTATATGAATGCTGAATGCATGGTCGAGAGATCAAACCTCTTACTACATATTAACAATCTTGCAAACAGTTCTATGTACACAAATTATAACGTTCAGACGATGGTTGAAGGTGATAGGTATCTCCTACTTCAGAATTTAGTGGCAAATATTTCTACAAATTATAACGTACCAAACTGCAGTGTAAAGGATATTTTAGAAAAAGTGAGTATTCATTTTATCGATAATTAATGATTTGACTAAAAAGGTTTAGAGAGTAGACTAATGAGATAATGAAAAGTTGCTATGTCTTTTCAATCAGAATAATTCATTGTATGTTTTAAATTTACTTCTCTAAACTTCACTTATTTACACGAAAGCATTCCAGTGAACGTTTAGGTATTAAAGATGTAGTGTCCATTTAGGAGTTGACGCCATTCACGTTTTACTGTTGCTATATGAAAATAGGGTTAATGACTGAGATTAATTGGCATGTTGCTGGTTATCGGAGCTTGGACTTTAATATGAAACGTAAAGTAGGAATGGGAACATAAAGTCTACGTGAAAGTAATGCCAGCCTGCAGTCAACCACTGGTTTGAATTTGTCCATCTAGATTTCAGCAGATTTAGAAACCGCAACGATATGAACAGAAACAGTATATATAAATCGTGTATAGACAGTCAAAAGTCTACGTCCTCATCTGCGTCTAAATATAATATAGATCTCAAAAAACACACATTCTCTTCAACGTCCGGTATTATCTTCGTCAGGTATACTTTACAAGAGTAACACAGATCTGCTTAAATATTATCACAAAATCTACGAAATACAAACACTTATACCATTGGGGATAATTACAACTTACAAATATAACTTACGATAACAAGAGACGTAGATATTATAGACACTAGTTAATAGTTTTACACACAGGTGTTCAAATGTGTCGAAGAAAAGCGACAAATTAAAAAAGACACTAAACGAGAAAAGGATTGCAAATACTATCCAAGAAAGCAAATGAATAGGAGAAGAGGGACAGATGTACTAGAACTGAAACCAAAGTAACGGGAACAGAGAGCAAATAAAATCAAAACAAAAAAAACTAACTACAATTCAACTATAAGACTATTGAGACCTTTAGGCGAAGAATTGTCAACCTCTAGTTGCCAAAATAAGTCCCTACGTCTACTCTCACTATAGAGGTTATCTGCTAGTCTAACACTGACGTCCTCTAAGAAACCATTATGACTTTCTTCCTTGAAATTTTGAAAAGACACTATGGTCTTCTTTCTTGAAATGTTGAAAAGACACAATCATCTTCTTCCCTAAAATGTTGAAAAGACACTATGGTCTTCTTCCTTGAAATGTTGAAAAGACACAATGTTCTTCTTCCTTGAAATGTTGAAAAGACACTATGGTCTTTTTCCTTGAAATGTTGAAAAGACACTATGAACTTCTTCCTTGAAATGTTGAAAAGACACTATGGTCTTCTTCCTTGAAATGTTGAAAAGACACTATGAACTTCTTCCTTGAAATGTTGAAAATATTCAACTGCTACCTCTAATAAATAGTATATAGTATATATATGACATCGTTACACGTATATCAACTATAAATGCTTGAAAAGCACACTAACCTAGCACGTTGATAAAGTTTATAGCGATAACACTCCAAGATATCTTCAAATCTGTTTTGGAGGGAGATATCAAAACGATTAGGAGAAGGACATAAAAACCAAAGCAGAAGGTATTAGGAGAGGTATGACGATGGCACTTGAAGAACTATAGTGACAATATTCCATGGTATATAACAACATAAGGGACATTTGAAGAAACAAATTCCAGAATACAACAAGGGCCGTAGGAGACGGGGGTCAGGTAGCCCTTGCCTCTCGAGTCTGAAGCTATGTGTCTTCGACATAACCTCACTTTGATTTCTTCACTTTTTGTTACTTCTATCTTACTTTGGAAACCTTTTGAAAATTCTACTCAGTGTACGTGTAATATATTAAGTACTTTATACGTGCTTTATAGTGAGTAATTAAATTAATTCTTTTTGCCCCTGTTCCCTCCAATTTTCGAAGACCGCTACGGCACTTACAACACTGTGTATGCTAAAAGAGAGCTGATGAAGGTAAATGCAAGTAAAAGTCAGTAAAGTTAAAACAAATAAATAGCAATGAAAATTCTAATCAACTCATTTTTACCATCTAGAGCCCATCTGGTAGCGGACTTGCGTTCATGACTTTAAGTCACGTGATCACTCGATTTCCGGGATCTACCGTCTTTTCCGTAATGTTCTTCCTGATGTTGATCACGATGGGAATTGATAGCAGGTTTGGAGGTGAAGAAAACGCTGTGACCTCAATACGAGATTTAAAATACTTCAGACTTTGCAGAGTTGAAGTTGTTATAAGTAAGTATAACCAATAATTCTTACTCTATTTCACAAGTGTATTACATTATGAATTCCACAGCTAGGTATTTCTACTCAGGAGCTTATTCGAAAAGTTGGTTTGTGGCACAAAACTTGAATATTTCGTTGAGTAACTGATTCATTTTGCTAGATAGCTATTCTTTCATCTAAATATATCTCGAAATATTGGACTTGCAATTTCTATCAAGATAGAGAGAGCATGTTAAAGATTCCTTCAATAGAAACGATTACTGCCCCGAACTACTGATACTTATACTTAGATGAGATACTTAGATAACCAATAATTTGTAACAGGGCATGTGCAACGGAAGCTAAGGTGCGCAGTTCGAGTACTAGTCCGAGACGTAATGGCTCTTCATAATCTCAAAGGTTCTATATACTAGCTAGACCATAATTTGAAACCGTAATTTTGTAAACTTTCTACTGTTGAGGAAGCTTCCCTCTATGTTTATGTATTTGGTCTTATTTATTGTTTACTCGCCTTACAAATAACGTCTCTATTTATAGTTGAATTTTAGAATGGTAATTTTGTTATTTTGAGTTGAGGGCGTTTGGTGGGGTGGGGTGAGATTGAACTGTTTGTTTGCGATATAGAATATAGGACATGTAGAAAGAGGCGTGATCATTGTGTCCTTAAAAGCTTTATTGGTCTGCCACTCGCCAGAGTACAATCGTCAGAAATAGTCAAAATAAAACAAATATAGTTAAGTCTTGTTGCGTTAGTTAGTTAGTTAGTTAGTTAGTTAGTTAGTTAATACGTCTTTGTGCGTTAGTTAGCTGGTGCCACTGTAAAGGTGATAGTAAAGTCCTTCTCCATAATTTGACTACGTTACATTCAGAAAAATGGTAAAGCTGGTTCGAAGTCGACAGTAAGAATTTAAAAAGAAGTAAACATCACCTATGATGATGATGATGATGATGATGGTGATGATGATAACGATGACGATGATGAGAATAATGATGATGATGATGATGATGATTATGATAATAATATTAATGTTGATGATTATGATGATAATGATGATGATGACAACGAAGATGATGATGATGATGATGATGATGATGATGATGATGATGATGATGATGATGTTGATGTTGATGTTGATGTTGATCCCGACTGCGTAAAGAAATATTCCATCGTACTTTCCAATGATCATCTGATTTAAGATGGTCTGATCACCAATAAGGTGTCATTGTAAATGTAAAGATTTTTCCAGTCATCATAGTATCTAGGATACAGAACTCTGATCTATGAAACTGCGATTCTGTTTTTAGAATTGGATTCCCTTCGCGAAATGTATATGAAACTGATGAAAAATCTGAAAGATCATCAATACAAACATATGAGCGACACTTCCGTGAAGTTAGAGACCGTCGAGGTAGGTATTGCGGCAAGAAATTTTGATAACTTGTATGCTGTGGCTGTAATTTTTTTTATCTTGCTTCTTGGGAAATAATTACCGCTTCCAACTTTGTGATCCACAGACTACATTTTTGGCGGACACTAATGAACATTTTCCCGCTCGTATCCTTCCGTCATATCACGGTATTTGTAGCGTCTGCTTGGATATTTCACCCAGGACTGCTTACAGGAGGCAAGAGTTTGTGATAATGATCAGAAGGGATACTTGTATGAGCGGTGTTAGACGCTGTAACCACCTAACTCGTGATATTTCCCTATACTTTAGGTAGTGTGGTTTGATTATTTGGTATGCGTGTTAGATTAATTTTATGCGGTAGACACTCTATCACGTTTGATATTGGAGTGAAAGTCGTTTAAACTATGACTGACGATTTTAAATAGTTTGAAATATTTCAAACTCAGCTTAGAAATATCCCATCAATTAACATGTGATGTCAAATGATAAATTCTATTGCATTTTTTCCTACTAATAATGCCTTGGTATGAACAAAACGTTACGATAAAGGTGGTCCATTTTATAAACAAGAAACATTTAGAAAGTGTTTGTAAAATTGCTGGAGGGGACCCTTGAAAGGGCAACACTGTTAAATTTGTGTTGTATAAGTTCCACCTATTGATTGAATTGTGTTGGCTCCCCTAATATGAACAAACCCTCTTCTCCTCCAACAGTTAAAATGCCCCAACTGCACTTTAATTTTGTATCCATCTTCTGTTTTTACTCAACTCTAGGCAGAAGCATTAAAGACCGTCTACTACTATTCGATATCTTTGGTAAGTAAAAGGAATTTCGATGACTATTTTTAATCTGTGGCCATTTATTGTATCCGGGCGCCGTAACAGGTTTTGACGATTCCATGCTTGGTGTACACCACTCTCGTGCCTGCAGTCTCTTGAAAAACTCAACAATTATCTATACTTAGACTATTCTATAAACGTTCCATCTGGACTGCTTTCTTACGTTCTCTGTTTTTAGCATCTTTTGTGATGGGTTCGGTTGCGCCCTACCGTTAATGATGATAATGATTACAAATTTAGATGCCAAAGTGTTTATGTGTCATGTGTTACATCACAAAGTCGCATACTTTTTCACATTTACGCTTGTCTTTGTGAGGGATATTTGTAATTTTCTGACATCACACAACTATTAACTTTTTGTGAGGGGTGTTTGTAATTTTCTGACATCACACAACTGTTATAATTTCCTGAACTTGGAAACTTACGTTTGACAATTTCTGAGGATTGGTCTACCATTCTACACTTTTAACTGAAGCGAATTTAGAAGCTTAAGCTGGTCTCCTTGTCCGCGCCAAATTAAATTGTAGAACTGTTTAAGTGGTCGGCGACCAGATCCAGGCGTCATGTCTTGGTGGTTTTCATCCTGGCAGGAACACGGTGCGCGCATTCTCATAGTCTAGGACTGTACTAAGTGTTAGGTTTCGATTTGGTAGTAGCTCTCTTTCGTTCGTTTCTCAGGTATATATTTAGCAAAGTATACTCATGTGTATCATTAACACACATAAAAGTAATAATCACAATCATTAATAATAATTCTTTCCTTCTTTCAGTGCCACAGTGCATCATCGGACGAGTTGATTAGATTCTCAAGGAAGGTAGGAGTCATTGACTGAAGTTTATCTTTTATATCATACTCCACGTATTCATAATTTCAGTTGCCCCGAGGCGAAGATACATATTTATACTGTTGCTAGAGGGCCTTATATCAGGGTAGAGCCAAGTATGGAAATAATCAATGATGATAACTGAAAAAGAAACAATCTCGATTACGTTGTATGTTCATATGTGTATTTAGACTACCAAAAGCCTTCTACCACGTATGCATTTAAATGTAATAAAATACCAATGAATACACCCAGACTTCACGTTTTAATGTTACTTTTTCAGCTTGAATATATGGATATTTACATATACTCAATGCGGAGAAGTCTTGTTGATAGTACAACGATCGTCGAAACGTCACAAAGTGTTTATCAGTGCCCTATTTAGAATCAAGTGTCAGATATGATATAGTTGTAGGACTTTGTTGCATGTTTATAGATCCAACTGCTTCTTCATAGCTTTCAGTTTAAAGAATCAGCTTAGCTGCAAGAAAAGTTGAGCATTAGAGTGTACTGGTTGGTGCTTGTTCTCGTATTCTCGTGTGAACTGTAGACTATGGAAACCAAGAAATGTAGCACATCTCATTCTTCTGTTAGCACTTTATCTTTACTCCTTTTTTTGTATTTCTCACTAAAAATATAAGTACTTGCACGCATTTTCCAACTTCTAGTAAAATTATTCGTCTACCTTTTAAAGATTCACGTCCGCTTTTCATTTTCAGTCTGCTCAGAAGTACAAAGCTGCACGTGTCTTACTTCATGGTTTAAGCAAGTCTGCAAAGTCGGAAAACGACAAGAAAAATGTGGCTCACTGTATCCTTTTATACTTGCGCCCAATGTCTGCTCACAGTGACGTAGCAGCAGATGATAGTAACTATCAGATTAATAGTTGCTCTTTTTTATGAACCTTTTCCACTTCTGTGATGAATTGCTATCTCCTTTTTTCGACAGGCACCATTTGTAGATATTGATTTCCTTTGTAGCTGTGTGCTGTTTAGATTAGATTGCCACTTTACTAAGACTGCTATACAGTTTTCTTTAACCAGATGTAAATCTCATTGTTAAAAGGTAACTCTGACTTTTATTTCAGTCTAGGGTTGCGTAATGTAGACACCATTTCGAGTTTACATTGCTTTTGCATTATGTTTTGATGAAATCACATAAGCTTCTTTATGAATCGCTGCAGTGATAAGCTAGAGAAGACGATTTTTTAATTAGCATCAGAATAACTTAAATACCCCATAAATAATATTGTTACCATACCATACATAGCAAAATTTTTGTATCTTCAAAATTACATTCGAGGAGATGCCTTTTCATTGTCGTGTTTGGACGTTTGCAACAGCACAAATCTTTGGAATTTTATTCATTATGGGCACATTAAGAAAGTTAGATCAAGAATAAGTTTATTCTCTACTTGATGAACACTGGAAGGGAGGGGGGGGGGGGGCACGTATCCCTTCAGTTGTTTTTCAAATGTTAGAGCGATGTAGCTTACCAAAACATATTGTTTGAATTTAAAGTATTGCTCAAATCGTATATACCAGCGTTTCAGTGTGGTGTTTCCTGGAAAGATTCTGTACAGGTTCCAACGATTGCACTGCATTACACTCGGATTCGGACCACTGGTAACTTTTTGGTGTGACATTGGGAAGTAAATTACACTTTGTCGAATGAAAAAGTTGTATGTAAATTTCCAGCATGTTTGTAGAATGCGTCACATTAACTAAGCCTGTTTACTCTTACTACATATGCAATTTTTAGATTTAAGGGACGCAGTTTTATTCTCATGTGAAAGATTGCGGTACACTCCACCACCCACTTTTCGTTGTAGATCTAGTTTGTTAAGCTATATTAATGTTTTCCAATTCTAAATTCATCATCGTATGTTATGGTTTTGCATCAGTTTTGGTTCACGCGGTTCGAATATTTGCCTTAACATTATGTTTCTCAGATATACGTGCAGTGGAGCAAAGATTACAGGTTTTGGGTGAACAGGTTTAAAAGTAATATGCAGTTACCAATGTAGACTGGCAGACAGATAGAAGAGATGACATGTTGGTGCTATAGTAGAACAAAGAACACATCACGCAAAAACGGTGCATATGACATACCACGTTTCTGGTCAGCATTAGGTCGACTATTCAGTAATCACATCTCAAAAGTTGTGGAGGAAAGCTGAAACGTGATAGAGTGTTATAACACTAGACACAAGAATTTTGTTTATAGTGGTGAAAAGGTGAAAGTGAACGAGTATTATGGTCTAAATTACTGCATTCGACTATGCGTTCCATGTGACCAGCAGTAGAAGATTTGCTAGGGAACTGTATTTAAAAGTGTTTATGTATAGAAATCGAAACGGAAGGATGGATTCATCTTTAAATATCTTTATATATATATGTTAGCTAGTGCTTCCTTTTAGCATTTAATCAGAAGTAGACTTCAGGTTAAAATAATTTTGTATGTACACGTAATAGACGCTTTTAGAGGCCATAATTTATGAAATCGACAATCGAAATCGCTTTTCTGTACCAACCCCCTCCCTGTGGTCCCGAACAATAATATGTGGTGTTGTTTCAAAATGGAGTACCCATACACGCTCACTTCATGTTGGCTTCATAACTTTATGGCCCGTAACGTTACCGAGGAGAGAATTCTTGCATTTGCTCCACGTAAGTAGTTGTGCAAAGGAGAGATTTCACACACCTAAATACGTTTTTGTTTAAAATGTAAATTGTTTGCAGCAGATTCATCGAGCCTTAGAATAGAAGATTTTTGGTTAGTGAACGTGGTAGAGTCGACGAGTGGTAAGTAATCAAGATGTATAGGACGGTTGGTCACGCGTATAGACTGTTTTCGGTGACAAATGGGAGTGTTTAATGACACAAATCTTATTGTATTTTTCTGTAAAAATATCCGCACAGGATGGATGAGAACTGATTTACGCGAACACTATTCGTAAAGTAGGTGTTAACTTGAGCAAGGTTTCACTTGTTAGATTATCGTATCTAACTAAGTTTGTATGTAAAGATATCGTTATTGTTAGACAATTGTTAGATGCCATTTAGATTGTACATTTGTATGAAAGGATGATGATAGCATAGCCTTGCTCATAGTCCTGATACGGACGTCGTAATTGACTTCGATTGTTCAGTGTTTTTAAGTTAAGATTGTACCGCAGGCAAGCTGCTTCTGTTACTGTGCTAATATTTATGAAAGCGTAACAAGGTATTTCTGTTTATACAGATTTTTATTAGTAACTCAATCGTATTTCAAATCTTTTAACACAAGAGAGATAAGCGCCAATCATCTGGTTAACAAGATGGTTGCCCTCGTTGGCATTTTACACAGTGCCGTTAAAAGCATTGCAGCGAGAATTTTGTTTTCATACCGATAATTGTATATGGGTGGGTTTGGAATTGAAATTAGAAAGCATTGATTTAAATAGAAGATTGTCTTTCTTCTCTCCTCCTTTATTTGCTCTTTCCGCGTTAATGCAGGAGCTGTTGACGCAGAGACACCTCTCCCAAACGCCTTTAAAGCGAAGTTGAGCATTCATCAACATGGAAATTGTCCGACCCAACCCAAGTCCTTTTTCTCATTAGTTGCGACGGTTGTTGCTACAGTTAAAGTATTAGTTTCAATGTTTACGGCAGGAATTCAAAGCCAAACTCCAAATCTCACACGCCTCTTCCTTTGTAGAGTGCCTCCTTACAAGCACCTTAAATGCACCAATCATTTGATGATTATCGAGGTAGTCTCGTCAGATTTTCTTGATATTTTGTCAGGTCCAGCTTGCGTTATGTACTTTCAACATCATAAATAAAAACTATTCATTCCTCGCTCATTTAAGTAGCTAACACCCCATTATGTTACTCAAGAACTATATGTAAAGCAAATGTACGTACTTAATGAACAATCCAAAAACTTGACATTCCTTCCGCAGCTAGACGGTCACGAAAGAGAATGGCTTCGCTACCAAGTGTGTTGAAGAGTTTCACGTTCGTTACAAATTATTCACATTTGTTCTTTTAAATAATAGTAGTACATTAGAAAAGACGGCAGAAGAAAAAGAATGGTCAATGAGATAAATAATACTGACGCCATCCAAACCTTTTCTGCAGTACATACGAGATGTATAGGCCTTCAGTGATGCCTGTGATCATGTGGCTCCGATTCTGTATTGTTCGTAGAGCGCAACTCTTTACACAGAAATTTCAATAGTTCCTGTAACATTATCAGAAATATTCTCTGGTATTTTCAGGAATAGAGTCTATCTTTGGACAATATCTAGCAGCCATTTCACCAACAAGAGCGCTATGGAAACATTTTTGTCAATATGTCTTATTCACCACCTGATAGCTGAGCACTTGAGCATCCATTTTGACATTTTTATACATTAATTCAATAAAATAACACCAAATTTCAGTGTTGTTTAGAAAATGAGCAAAAATTTATCATGTTAACAAAGGAGAGAGTATATAAAAGGAAGAAAATTGGCGCTTCCAGGACGAAGTAAGATTTTGAGTTTCAGTCAGCTATACCTCCTTTGCTATGGCCAAGCCCCAGAGGTTTAAGGATAAGCAAGAGTGATAGATTCAACGAAGTAAAACGTTTAACTGCATAGCCTTTTTAAAAATTGACATGGTACGTATGACTCATAAAATTAAAATAGCGTCGTCATTATGTTATCGTGACGCTTTGCTGACATTATTGTGACGACGACGTTCTTCCATTCCCGAAAAGGTGAACAAGTTCATAAAACCTCGTCGGTTTCCCTTTCAACTCGTTATTTCTCCTTCAACTATCAAAGGCCAAATATAGTCATAGTATGGGTCAAACGACAAGAAGGAAACTACAACTTTGACAACATTGCGTGTTACTAGACTTCGTCAGGTCGTTATATATTGAAATATGGCCCTCTAGTGAACTCTGACATAAATGGACAAAAAATATCTGGCACGTTTTAGTGTACTGTACAAGACATGAAGAAGTCTTGTAGGGATACGAAACGTTGCAGTAAGTTGTAGCTTCCTTCTTTGCGTGTTACTCATAGTTTGTCGATGTTGTTTTCACCGTAATGTGTAGAAAGTCGTAATGAATTGCACTCCAATAACGTTCTATTGTGATTGTTGTTACCACATAGTTGTTATTATTCAAAAGAGAGACACAAGATTT
>JAAAKM020006971.1:39398611-39411561 GCA_010016025.2 Alatinidae sp. Z8VKAUB7J3
ATTGCACTCCAATAACGTTCTATTGTGATTGTTGTTACCACATAGTTGTTATTATTCAAAAGAGAGACACAAGATTTGACGAAAACAAACCAGAGAAAAGGCGAGAAGTCCCAGAGGTGTAATTGAAAACATTCCACACCCGATAATAAGGAAATATAAGCTTTTGTATAAAACATTTTATGACATTATCACAAGTTCAAAAGTTTTGCTGACATCGTGACAGATTCTTCGAGTGTCTTGGAACGCAGTCGCGCTAAGTATGGTAACCTAACAAACGCCATGTTTACCCTAACATTTTTAAACCGTGCCTGAGACCATCCCAGAACTCGGTTCAAATGAGTAGTATAGACACGTTTGATAGGTTTGGCACTGCGTCAACATTTTATTGAAATGTATTCGTCAAAGCTTTACTTATGGTCCGTCAAGTTATCCCTTAACAATTAAATCATCACCCAAGAGGTGTACGTCAATATATTATCATGGTACCGTATAGCATTTGTCTGTCTTCAAACATTTTGTATGACCAATTGATACCAATAATCTCGTCATTGTTAAACTTTTTCAGCCCCATACAGAAGTCCCGAGTTGAACCAAGTTTAAACTAAGTACGAAGAGTGTAGTTGAGATGTATAGAGAAGCGGATCGTAAGAAAGCACTAACTTAATAATTGAGTATCTCTCACATAAAAACTATATTTTAAAATCCAGCAGGTAATCCACCTTTCCTAAAATCAGATTCTGCGTAAAGCTCAGGGTGAGATTTGTGAATATGTCCCTTTCTGAAAGACAGGTGTTTCCAATCGTCTGAAATTCTTGCAATTGCTTGAACGACAGCGTGACTATCATCACTCTTAACAACCTAGGAACAAAGCAAATATGATGGCATGTGTAGTGTGTAATCTTGCAAACAGAAAACCCTTATCCTACTGAATAAGTATGAAAATTATCGGCATTACAGATTTGGCTAGACTCAGGCGATGTCTTTTTAGGTGAGGCATCGCCATCAAGCACCTCTGTGCGAATGGTCATAGTTTTAACAATGATTTTGTTGACTGAGTTACGAGTGACGGTTTGCCGGCCTCATTAACTTTGTTCATCCTCTTTTCCAACTAGTTTGCTAAAGATCCTGCTATGTACTTAGTTAATGACCTTATGATCTTATCATAACTATAGAATGTCCATTAATGATCTGATATTAATCATCACCCTTAACAGATTGACAGACTTCCCTTGCTTGTTTAGAAGCTCTATGTGAGATAGGAGGAGAACGACTAGCTAATTCTTAATCATAACCAGAGCTTATTTAGGCTTGTTAAACTTAGAGGATTATAGAGACAACTACTCTGACGTATCAATTAATAAGGAGTTGGAGGAGAGCGTGTTGGGGTGGAGGTGAAAAAGCTTAAGAAATTAATGAAGAGGGGTGGGGGTTCTTGGTTAAAGGGGAGGGGCCAAGAAATCGTTTCTAGGTCGTTTGGCTAGGATCATATGTTGTATTTGTTCTCATTGATGACACATTGACGGCATGTTCTTTCCATGGTCCGTGAGAGGCGGTACTACTGGGCGGTTGAGCCTGCTCCGTGACTTGCTTCTGTGCCCGGTAGCCTAAATTAAGGGACGTCGCCCGTTGACGCCTCAACTGCCTTTTATTTATTAGTTAGCCTGTTTGGTGTTTTTTTGTTTATTGATGGTAGTTTCAATGTCGGGCCCACTGCTCATCAGGGGTCTTTGATAGACAGACTGCTAAGAAACCGTTACTAAAACACGTTGATTAGTCTTCGCCAATGTCACTGAGGAAACAACATATTTTAGCTGCTTACTTCTTTGCCTTCCTCTTGTTCTTATTTCTCCCCCTCCACTTTTGTTTCCTCCTTCTTTTTCTTCTCATTTGCTTTTCCCTCTAGGCAAGGTCGGCAGTCCAAATTTGCTTTTTCCACCGCTTCTACGTCCTCTGACATTTGAAGCTCCTTCATGTCCGCTCTGTTACTATCAATCCATTTTATTCTTGCTCTTATTCTATGTCTTTACCTTTCAACTGATGACTCGTCATATCACATGCCTTCAGCCACTTACAAGAATTTAGAATAAGACAATATCAACTGCAAAAGAATCGAGGTTACTGGCTTTTCCGTATGTGTATCAACAAAAGATCAATTTCATATTGAATTCAAAATCCCAATTTCATGACAGCCAGCTTATACAAGAAGAATTACTGTATCGCGCAACAATTCGTCGATTTCCAGATAAGAAATTAGACACTCGAGAAAAGTGGGTTTTTTTGTTTGAAATAGAGAAGACGGAAAATATATTATTCGGGAGTTTGGTTGAATAAGAGCAAGCTTATCAGGCATGTTTGAAAATTTCTAAATGTCTTAAGTGAGGATTGGGTTAGGTGACGAAATGTTTGTTCATTTTTTCTTTTGTAAAGTATGTATCCATGATGTTTTCATCGTTATTATTTCATCGTTTGTCTTAATAATACACCAAGCTATGACTATTCAGTGAGTATATTGCGATTCAAGTTATATATGAAGCATGTTTCTGTAATAGCTTCATCACATCCGATCACTTTATTCGTTTCTACGAAATAGGTGTTAAAACTGATCTTAACTTATTTTTAGCGTACATCGATAGTTTGGTAGAACCTATGAAATATCAGTCAAAGGTTGAAAAGAGGGAGGAAACCTTAAAGGTCTTCGATGATGAAGACGAGGTGCGTAATGTGAGTCACCATTTTTACAACATTATTACCCGCTCTTTACCTTTTCATTACTTTGTACTCGTATTTCGTCTCTGTTATTCTTCTCTTTCTGTTATGTTGTTTTATTTATTTATTTTATATAAATATGTATGTAAATATGACTTTGTATTAGTGGTATTTTCCACCTCGATTGTAGTAAATATGTCAGTTATACCACTCCTTGGGGTGCCCTATGAACTGAAATCATATTGCCAGAGTGTCGGAATTGTCAGTAGTAAAGATGGCCGACAATAGAAATGACCTAGCGTCGTGGAAGCGCCGATGCTAAATCAAGAACATCTATCCTTTTTGCCCTGATACTTCCACCAAAACGTATCGTTAGATCCTTCATATTGCCAAATTGCGAGTTGTGATAAAGAGATTGAGTTACGCTTAAGTTATTGAATTGTGTACGAACCAATGGAAAAGGTAACGGAATGATTAGCAGATTCATCGTGTTTACTCGCCGACTTTCGGTCCGGGATTCCGTCGTTATGTCAGTGTACGTTCTTTAACTCCTCTGTTCAGTTTTGTCGATGTGCTTTCACTGGCTTAAGCACGCAAGTAGTTGAATTCATCGTTGCCACAACCGTGGAAAGCCACTATCATTTGGAAAATGTCTCAGGAGGTCCTGAAATATTAGACAATGTTTTCCCCATAGTTTCCTTCTAAAGTTTGAAATGAATTCTCGCCATATTGCCATGCAAGATATTCCACAAGTTGTTTCCTTATTTATTTACTCATTTTTAAGTTGAACTTATAGGAAATTCTGTTATTTGATGCAGCACTTATTATAACTTTCTGAGCTTGTTTCTGTGGAGTTTCTAAGAGTAAATTACCGTCTTCAGTTGTATTAAATTTTTTTGTCTTACATTTGATATTTTTGCTCGGTCTGACCAATATTTGTAACTCTTAAGTTTAGCCTTCGAAAGTCCTGGTATTAACCTATACTTTTGCCTTATGATCTTGTTAAAATCCTTGGATTAGTGGCGCAAGTATCTTGGAAAATTTGGAGAACAGTCCTGGGAATTCCTGTATATTCCGTTACATATTTCATTTGTGACTCTCGACTTCGATTCATAGATTAATGTAGGAAGCATTGAGAAGGGTAAATGGCATGGTAAAGAATGCAGCCCATGAACATGTTACATTTACTTGTTGAGCTTTGTGAAGTATATATCCGTTAATGTCTTGTATCTGACACTGTGATTTTTAACATATTATTCTCGACTCTCTCCCAGGACCCAGATCGAAAGTCAAATTCGCACGGTTCGCAATTGATAGCAACCCGAAGCATAGGTGCTTCGCAAAAACATAGCACAGGTACATCGACATTGCCACATCCATACAACAAGCAACGGAGTGACTCGACCTTGACAATAAGCTTACCAGGGTCGAGAGCACCGCTGTTTTCATCAACTCGTGCATCAACAGAAGATCTGCATACAATTGTACAGAATGGTAGGTATCTGTCTTCATTTGGTAACATTCATTTTTGAAGTCATCAGTTGCTTCGAATTATAGAAGGCAGTGTACTATATTTTTATGCTGGCTGAATTTGAGACTGAAAAGAATAGCGTACTGTAAAAACCTGAATATAGGCAAGGAATGCTCATCAGTTCTTGTAAGGGGCCTATATTGGAATTAAAGACGCGTTCTGAGCAATTTTCTCTTATAAATGGAAACAAGAACCAGGAGAAGTCAATATGACCATCTCAGTTACTCAAATCAAGTGAAGCAGAACAGATAAAGCATTGATTATCGGACCCTCTTTACTTGGATGATTCGCAATTTGCTTCATTGACTAATTTTTCGTGCTCAGCGATGGAGAACCCCCATATTAAAGCCCAAGGCTTCCATTTGGAGACCTAAGGACAATAGTGACCTGTAGTTTTAGTAGACGATGAATTCCGAACCAAGAATGGGGTGGCGAAATTTTGATTTCTTGTCATTGTCGAAACTAGTGTATCAAACGTAATCGCTTGTTACTTCTAGCACATTGGGAATTAAACTGTATTACATATGACGCTTATATGACGAGCTTTCGCGCACACCAAGCGTATGCGAGTGCAACAAAACTGCTTTGGCGTTTACATGTTAACAGTCACGTCACGCCCATATGACGGACGCGTTTTCTGTTATTTAAAGGATGCGCGTTAGCCACATTTTTACGGACCCCAAGCGGCATGTTTGCTAGAGAACCATCTATATTCAGGTTCTGATTAGCTCCTTCAAAAATACATTTGAGTGTAATCTATTACACATTTCATTTCGTTCATTCTGATGATAGTACTCTGAGGAAAAAAAGCTTTGAAGTAAATAATGTTTTCGCTATTTCGTTCAATATTCTTGTTTTGTAGAACGTACAAACTGTATAGAATAGGTAATCTTACATGCCATCGGCACAACGTCCTTGAGGTTATTTACGACCCAGGGTACCCAGGTAAATATTCCAACATTTGTGATTCCAGGCAATTCAAAAGATTGGGAATGGCTCTGTAGTGTGACTTAAGGGAATGACTGGACAGGGCCAGACAATGTCTAGAGTGAAAAATCCTTTGGACAAAAAGTTCATCTTTCCTAGTGTGCGATTAATCTCCAATAAGAAATTGTTCTCTGCTTCTCTGCTCAATAAAATCGGTACTCATCGTTGTGAAGGGGAAAACGGTGCATAGTCAATTACGTTAAGGATACATTTGTTCGTCATACCGAAAAAGGTACCTGATTTGCATTTCCTGTAGATTTAATGTTTGATTTTCATTCAAAATATGTAACAAATTGCCTTTCTCAGCCACATCCACTCATAAACATGCACATTGACTACTATACAAACCTTGTTGGTTTGTTACCAGCAAATACTCCGAAGGAACACATTCGGTAAAGTTTGTTATTCACTTTTTCAATCAGGTCGTGTCAATATTCTGGGAACTATGTCTGCACAGTCCCTTAAACGTGACAAGGTAAGTGTGACTTTCGATTTTACACTAATTTTGTACCGTTTAACCGAATTTGCATTGTTCATTCTGGACATGGACGATATTGTGGAAGGATAAGAGGAAGGAGTGGTGATTTGGGTGGTTATGTTGGTTAATTCATAGCAATTTCTCACAATGTTCATGATTCCTCATTTTAGATAGACTGTTAGTATTATCCTGAGAACATATACTATTTTATATACGTTTTAGTAGATAATTTCTAAGAGAAAAATACCCCATGGCATCAACGATATCTACTCTCGAGTGCCAAATAATCGTAACCCCCCCACTTATTAATTTTTGAACTTTATAACCTCCCGCTCCTTATTAGGACCCTCCGTTATTAATTTAAAGGAATTTTCCAAGTACTCAAAATGGAAATGATATCTGAAAACACTTGAATAACTTGTGATGCAACATTTGAACCTGAAACAATTGCTAATTAGTCAATTAATACGATTTTTTGTCCTTACCTGTGTCATCCTTATTTAAAACTTTCACAAAATTGAGACGAGTTCAGACCTCCCGTTTATTAATTTTAGACCGTAATGATGACCCCTCGTTTATTCAGCCCCCCCCATTTATTCGGCACTCTAGAGTAATTTACAAGCCCACATAATTTTCATCTGTAGAAGTGACGAAATGACAAATTCGTTTTTACGGACGATGTTAGTGTCAATTGTAAGTGTCGATTGTTAGTGTCGATTGTTATTGCCGCTTCTTAGTGTCGACTGTTAGTGTCGATTGTGGGAAATCATACAACACCATGAAACTGAAAGCACTTCCATGACGTTCGACTCTCCTTTTCGTGGGATTTTTAATATTTAATAATGTTAGTAAAATCACTGGATACCATGGTGTCATTTTACCACATTATGCTTATTTTAATTAGTACTATGGTTCCTAAAGGGAGTAAAATTCGCTATAAGGGTGAAGCTCGAGGTTTCAGTGTGCGAGGAGATCATCAAACACTACATCAGTGGTCTGTAAACAGGCGAATAGTTGAGAAAACCACAATTATAAAACGTGTATTCCTGTTTAGAAGGAGGTAACAAATCAATCTCAATCCTATATAACTAATTTTTAGAGGGTTGAGGAAGGTACTGCATCACCATAGAAGCCGAGTTTCAAGTATGAGTGAATTGCATACGATCATGATTTACTTAGATTTATGGCAGTCAATTAACTAGTCTCGATCGGAATTTGCTATGCAGTGTCCAAAGTCGTGCTATTTGGTGATGAATTTGAGGAGACGCATTTTTAAATAGGCCCTGTTCTCACGTTATTTACCCTGTTTTGTGAATTGACTCCGGTCCTTTAATTTATTTTATCCGTATGAATTTATTTAATAGAATTCAGTTTTCTTATACGTAACGAGTAGCGATTATAGTAAGTTCGTAATGCAGGTCACGTGTTGGAAAAGTGTTTGTTCCTAAAGCACAAAGTATATTCACTGTGGTGGTAGCACCACCTAAAATTACTACATTCGAATTATGAGCCCGATACCTGATTTAGGCTTTAAGCCAATGATACCTGGTGATGGTTTTATCGCCTTAACCGGCTGACCACGGAGCCTCATTTAATAGTTACAACAGTAACGATAAAGGGAAACAACAACGAAAGTTTGAAACCATAAACGTTTTGTACTTTGAGTTGAAATCAGAAACGTACAACAACGAAAGTTTGAAACCATAAACATACAACAACGAAAGTTTAAAACGGTAAACGTTTTGTACTTTGAGTTGAAATCATAAAGGTATGACAACGAAAGTTTGAAACCGTAAACGTTTGGTACTTTGAGTTAGCAAAGTAGTTATACGTCCTTATATATACGCTAATAATTTTTAAGTTTAAGAAAAGAAAAAACAAATTACCGCAGTTACTTAGATTTCACGCCCCTCTTCAGTAACAGTTGAAATGTTAGACTCCATGTGACAAAAGAAGACATTCTCCAACTTACAACATCTGCTCCGTAATTTATTCTTCCCACAAGGCATTTTTGCAGATACCCCATCAATTTTGTACTTATAATTTTTGGGGGGAGACTCTTTTGATATAATGTGCAAATTTAACTCTCTTTTTTTTCATAGAATTATCAGAAAATTTTAAAGAAGCATCAGAAAGAATTGGAGGGGCTTCTTAAGCGACACGAGAAGGTAAATTGAATAGGATCGACTTTGAATTGAAGAGTTACTCTTTATTTGTGATGTTATGCTGCTGTAGTGTGGTAAAATAAGCAGGAATATTTAAGGATTTTCAAATACAGTCATTGGCATAGAAGTTGCTTTTGTTACGCCATATGTGTTGTCATGTAAAATTTTTTCTCTCGTTTTGGTTGTTATCATCCCATAGTGAAGCGAAAAAAAAATTTGCAAGATAATCTTGGTAGTATTTCCAGTTTTTACAATCTGTTCGGTATATGTAGACTACGAATGCCCTTTCGAATACATTGAGCCGCATATTTGAAAAGCAGTTAAATGGAGAGACATGTAGACGGGCGTCTTTTGCAAACAGCCATATATATGTAAGGTGAGACATACAGACAACAGACGTTTCATTGTAGAGTTACACCTCTCCTACGTTCATGAAGAGGGGGAAAGGGGGATGAGGTGTCGGTGGGTAGGGCATGGCTACTCTTCTCGCTCTATGAAGACATTCTCCATATCGGCTTAAGATATTGTATGAAATGTATACAATGTATGAAATCTTAATGTCGTTATCGGTACTTTATATTTATTTGTTATTTAGGAGCGATGCTCACAAAGCAGAAACCAGGAATATCAGATCGAAAAGATGAAGTCAGTTTACGTGAAAACAGTTCTGTCGGAGGAGAGGACGTTGGAGAAGACTCTTAGGAAGCTACTGTAAGTGTGGTTTGTGATTGACGCCTGTTCACTGTAATTTATATCAAACACATACACAAGTTCAGTGTGTCGATGTTGTTGTAGCCAGATTCCAAAAAACATTTACATTGATTCAAAGTCATTGAAGTCTTATGACCGCGAAATGTCTTAACATGATAAACCATTTATGTAATAACTAAATTTATTACATTTACCTTATATAGCTAAAACCGGTGCTGTGGTGATGACAACGCCCATACACCGGGTCCCCAGGTTGCAGATAGGGGAACGTCCTCTAGATATAGAGTTTAACCGCAAATATATTGAATAAGCAGTCCTGGACCAAAATCAGGAGTCTCCCTTTTGCAAGGTGTGTAAGTACCCGATAGCCACCCGACACAGGGTTACGTTCAAGACAAATCAAGGGTCTGAGGGGAATCCGTCGGCTCCCTGGTCAGAATGGCCTCTGTGTCTGATAGCAATTTCTACGACAAGCTGTTTCTGTTTATACCAGATTACCTTGAGAAAGGTCCTGGTCAATTTTTCTTCTCAATAAACATTATGTATTCCCGACATAGAAATCGACCCCCCAGTGCAGGTGTATCACCAGGGGAGCGTTAGAAATCTACCAGAAGGCTGCAAAGCAGTAAATATTGGTACATGGAATGTTGGTACGTTACATGAAGATGGAAAAAATAGAAATTTGATACATGAAATGTCCAGACTTAAGATAGATATCTTAGGTGTATCAGAGACTCATTGGAATGTTGATACACCCAAATCCTTTGAAGAAAATGGTTATGTTGTAATTTGTTCGTCCAGAAGAGACAAGATTCATAGGCAATGTGTTGCCATTATCATGACAAAAGAAATTGCCGAACATTTAATTGACTTCAAGCTTATATCTGAAAGATTAATGAGTATCGAAATTGAAAGCCAATCTGGATCACTCACAATATTCCATGTCTATGCACCTAATAGTAGCTATAGTGATGGCATTGTTAATATGTTCTATGATAGCCTCCAAGATGAAACAACAAGATACCAGCCAAGAGTAGTCATATAACATTGGGAGACTTTAACGCCAAAGCAGAAAATGCTTGACACCTCGACTTGCCGTCTGTCGCAGGGAAATTTGGACTTTGAATAAGAAATGTGCAAGGAGATAGATTGTTACAATTTTGTGCAATCAATAATTTGTCAATTGTCAATACCTTGTACAAGCACAGAAAGTCTCGATTAGTGACATGGATTTCAACTGATGGAAAAATAGGGAAAACTTTAGGTTAATAAAAAATTGCCGAGTTTATAATTTTGCTGACATCGGCTCCGACCATTCCGTATTGATATCTAAATTTCTACTTTCCTGTAAACAAAAAAAGACGCAAAGAAAACAGGTGAAACGATTCAATGTTGAAAGTTGAACTGAAAAAAGTGTGCAGACATTTTAAAACAAGCAATCTGAGGGAGATTCGAGCCACTGCTAAATGTAACTAGCCCCCTCCCCATGTAAGATAGGGTTAAGACCAGAACTTAAAAGGCAAACAACTATCCACCCAACATGTAACTAATGTCGTCTATGTGCCGGTGTGATGCCAGTTACGTGGTAGAACGTCCTTAAGACTCAAGAGGATCAAACAGAATGTTTATCTTGAGGTACGGCAAGGTTAACGACAAAGAGATTCTTCCGCTTGCCCGTTAGCAACTGGTTCTTGCAAGCAGTAAAGTTCGGTCATTAGTGCCCATTTGTTGGAAAATGCTTAATGTGCCGATAAGTATTCAGCACTATATGTTCAGGCTTTTAATTTGGGCGAGATCACTTTTTATCCCTTATTTGTCGAGGCAGTTTCTATTAATCTGCGGAACCCCACTTAATGCAGGCAGAAAGAGTTTGCTTTCAAAACGATGCTATTTTAGAGGTTTGTATTGTTGTCTCGGTACTTTCAAATTTTAGACATTCTGTACAAATTCCTTTGCTATCAATGTACTTACTCCAATTTCAATGCTTTTCAATTTTTCCAATCGCATTCCTTTCGCATACGGTACATTTTCACGCACATTTTAAAAGTCTTTGCAGTAGTACTGAAGAGTTGTCTTCTGTTGTTGTAAGTATTTGAGGTAATGATCTTGAAGAGAGCCGACCGAAAAGCTTCCATTGAGAAAGTTAATTTTTGATGACTCTGCTATTATCAACAACATTCAATTAATTTTGTTATCGTTGTTAATCCATCTGTCCTTCATTTTCAAAGTTAACACAGTAAAAAAAACCCTCTTACGAAACCTTTGAAAACAGATAAGATCATAATGCGTATGTTTTCTTTAGTCTAATAGCAACCTCTCGGCGATGCCCCTTGAAAAACTTTGGGGCCATTCCGTAAGGTGTTCGATGTCCAAAAGGGGCAAAGAAAATCCCAATGGCTGGTATATCATCTGCTTTAATGAAATACAATAAATATTAATCGAAGGCAAATGGTTCTTGACAGATTGTAAACAAGAGCTGATTGATTTGTGTTAAGCTATACAAAATAATTTAATCTTACTTTTTCTAAGACATGGTAGTTACATTCTTCTGATTATAGATTTGATATAACAGCATGCTAGTTTGAATTTAGATTGGAAATGAATACATTAATGCCAACTATAAGCAAGTGCTGCCTGTTCTAGTTTAGATTATCATTGAAGCTGCCCTATTTTTGAAAGTGTGTAATATTAGAAAATACAATCTATTCTATGAAAACACAGAAAAATACTTGTTATCTCTTTTCCATCTAGTTAAGTTTACAGTCCGACTTTACTCCCTGAAAGACAAAGCTCTTTACTTGAAGTTATCGAATTCTCTCTCTGTCAACTATAACGCAAAGAGTCCTGGGTACCAAACTAACCAGAATGGATGACGTAAAGATGTGTTCTATTGATTTGACGTCATCTGTAACTGAAATCATAACTCTGGTTTGTAAGAAGTGATCACTATTCTTATAGTAGTAACTCCGGAAAGTTCTATATCGAGTACTTCTACTCGCAATGACATTAATTCGAATGATTATTCTATTTTGTGCACTTTGGAGAGTTGCACCAGCGATGCCGTTACCAAGTGAGTTTTTTATGAAACCTCTATTACTGTAGTTAAGTTGTAACAAAATGAATGTATAATCATAGTTCTAGGATTGATAGCACTTTCATTTAGCCAATTGTAGAAAGATGTTAATTAGGAAGGGTTGTAGAAGTATGGTATAGTATTCGTAAGCTAAGAACCTAAATAGATTATAGATCATCGAAGAATTCGAGCGAGAAATCGTAACTCAGTGGGTTGCCACCATATACTGGCGCATGGCATGGGATCATACTTTTTTCTACAACGCTCCTATTTAAGCTTCCACCTAATAATTACGTTCCCTGAAAGTAAAGTTTTGGGTTCTTTTGAAGTATTCCTCCAGGCTTCATGTTAGTAACTAGGTCTAGTGCTTTAATTCCGTTCCGTTTTTATAAATGTTAATACGTTGTAAACATTACATTTAACAGTGTTATTAGTAACAAAAGAGTAGTAATACCTCTTGAAAATGGAATTAACAACATCGACTTAAGATTGTGATGCTGCCATTAGGTTTTGCAAAGTGTTGGTTTGTTGCACTAGGAGAGGAAGTGCGCTAAATGAAGCTCCGCTATGGCCTGATCTCTGGGAGGGCATGGTTCTGATGGCTTTCGTTTGCAGTGACCTCGGCGCCGGCGGACCAGCAGAGCTGACTTGTGAATAAGGCCAGGATAGACACCTTTTTGGAAGGTAGCAATTTGGGTCAACAACAGCTTATTGATATCATTTACTACTGGTCTTTGGGTATTTTGTCCCTAAAAGTAACAAAATACGAAATATCAACATTTAATTTTTTCATTTATTTAACGGCCAAGATAATGGATGCAGGTTGTCAAGAAATAGCTTTTATTTAAAATTACAGAGCGTTCCAGCATTCAGGTGACTCTGCTACTTTTAAAACCTGGCTTTCGCAGCGCGAGCTTCACCAAATGCCTCAATTCATTGGTTGATCGAATTAGGAGATTCCCTTCAAATTGCTTCGAGAGGTAAACTAGATAAAACACGGAACAGCTTAAACCCTTCTTAGGCATAACAAAAATGCACAGAATTCCTAAAAATAGAGCCGGGAGGAGTTGGGAGGGGAGTGAGAATAATGGAAAAGAGCCTAGGCAACTTCTCGCCGTTGGACATCTGACGAATCGGCTCATAACCTCACCCCATGACAACTGAGGCGTACTACTTCTTCGTTCAAGCCAAAGATCGATTTTACAATAAACACTCTTTGTTTGATGGCCCTAGTAGCACGTCTTTAAATTAGCAACATCATTGGTTAAGTGAACGGTAAAACAAAATCGTAAATAGCTT
>JAAAKM020006971.1:39423759-39455404 GCA_010016025.2 Alatinidae sp. Z8VKAUB7J3
GCAACGCTTACTAATCCATTGAAAGTTTCTGAATGAGTGGAAAAGCGGCTAAGATCAAGTTCTGTATATACTGAAAGGAAGTCACCTGATTTACTAACAGGGCCGTGAATTAGCCACTTTAATCAAATATAGTAAAATGGTTTGATTGTATGTAATTAGATATGATGATGGAGTGTGTCAAGCAAACCATGCTTTATTTTCAGCGTTCCTTTTCCATCTTGTTAGAATAATGAACACAACCTCTATCAAACGCATAATTGCATAAACTTTTGGTTACAGACACTGCTCTCGCGGCATGCTTTTGTTTTTAAAAATAGTTTTTTCTTCCACTTTTGCTTTTAATTATTATTTGTTGAGGTAAGTATAATCTACATGCATGGATTTATCTACTGTCTTATGTTTAATCTTCAGTGGAAAATTCTGTCAGGCTATGATATCCTAGGTATGAGAACTATGGAAATATTTATTAATTGATTCGAGGATGGTGGTAGAATACACCGAAAGCTCATCAGATTTCGTTTTGTCATTATGTTTCACCTACGCGCCTTATGCTGGGCACTTATCTTTATAATAAGAATTTATTAATCTGTTAATGAATATCTCTATTTGAATTTGGTGTTTCGCAAGGCTTTAATTTAACTCTTTTACTTTTTAAGTAGCTACTCTTAAAATATCAAGCAGACATGCAAAAATTAAATACCGATATAAATAAAGTATACCTAAATGCCAGTGGTAATAGAAGCTGCGTGTAGGGCATTCGTGCCAGCTTTATGGCATGGAATCCAATGCGCTTTATAAGACGTCCTCCTTATTTGTCGAACACTACCGACAGGACTGATTGTTCGCATAAGCATCTGCTGCAAAGAAATAAAGATATATAAACTAACACAAAAACATTAGAAAAGGCCAACTTCTTCTTTATGATTGTCATAACAACTGTACAGTTATCTTAATTAGATATTTATGGCAAACTGCTGGTGAGATTTCGGTGGTAAATTTATCTGCATAATGTTACCTCTCTTTAGCTTTCTTCCTATCCATTAATCAATGTATAGATGGGAAGATAAATACGTCAAAAGTAATGAATACAGCATCAGAGCCCTGGAAAAGTAATTTGGATTGCTTGGTTAGGTACAGAAATAAAATTTTGCTAATCAAATTTTATCAAACTTTCAAAACTATGAATTAATAGCATTGATATTTATTACTCCCTATTTTCAGAAATCAACAGTTTCTTAGATGATGAAGAGTGCGACCTTCTCATTGCCTATGCAAAGTACAAGGGACAGAAAAAGAGTGTGGAAAAAGAATGGGCTCCATTTGTTCAAGGAAGTCCTGAAGCATTGTTTCAGGAATGGGATTATAACGAAGATGGTTTTGTTGACGTTCAGGAGGTAAATATACGTAAAGTGATCTACTGTCTCTGTCTATTAAAAATATATTACATTCACTGTTCATAGACTTCATAGACACTCTTGATAGACATAAAGTTATTCAGTAGTGTTCTGTTTTATTGTGAAATCTTTCTTCCGCAAGGTAAGATCTATATTCAGGTAAGCGGCCATGTTTCCTTTTGAAGTGTAGGTCTTGTAGACAACAATCATCATCATCATCATCATTAACCATAGCCTTTGGTAGACCGTTGGTGCACCCACGACGTGACATTCCTTCTCCATTCCATAGGTGATGCTGCTTTCTCTGACGTTGCCTTCAATCCAATACCATTGTTGAATATCATCAAACCAAATTCTTTGAGGCCTTCCTCTCGGCTTTACACCTTCGACCGTTCCGTGTACTAATGATTTGGTGGTTTTGTCTGCCCCGATGTAATGGCCATAAAATTTTAGCTTTCTTTTCATTATCGTTTCTATAATTGTTTCCGGCATTGATTGTGAAATAACCTTGAGATCAACATCTCCTTCTTCCTCCTTGCTTAGCAGTTATACCAGGTTGCGAGTTTCGCATATACTTCGTTTACAGTTAAATGTTTTGAGAATTTGGTTACTTAGCTTTTGTTGCTTTAGAACCTCCCTTGAATTTTCCATTCAGTGTTTACAAGGCCTCCCTCTTTGATGGCTTACTTAAATAACCCTTGGATATCTTAAGCTATAAAGCCTAAGATACACACCCTTTTCTGACGTGATCAATAGATGGCGTACGTCATCTGATGCTTCTGACCCCCAAACTTGTTTCTCACGCCTTGTCCTTCAATGCTCCAAATTTGACAAAATCTAATTTTGCTGCTCCGTCACAGAATATTATATCACAGACTATTCTGTGGCCTCGTAACTAGTGCTGTCCATTATCGATTCTTTCCGTAATCGATTAATCGCCAGAAATTTTAACGATTAATCGATTAATCGGTTTCCTGTCTCTTGGTCATTGACACTGCCTCCAGGCCATGCATCATAGCTGGTCTCAACACTGTCTTATACACTTTACTTTTCAAATATTATAGGTTTTAAAAGCTTTTAAGAAGATAAATTTAAAAGGCATTCTTAAGGGAGGCCGAGGCTAATTTGAAAATAAAAATTGTGAAATTTCCATACCTTTAACTCATTTTTTTCATATTTCTGATCAACTCTCTTTTTAAAGCATGTAGATTAGCAAGCTAAGATATTTTAGTGAGAGATCATTGCTAATTTTTCAAATCGAGATGTTTTAAACTCTGGTGAGGCCGTCGGAAGCTCCCCGTATTTTCAAAGGCAAGAAAGGCCGCTACTAAATAGGGTTCAACCCCCAAATAATGCCATTATAATTTCAGCAATATAATAAACAATCTGATTATCAATGACATAATTTATAGTTTATGAGCAATTCAAATTTCATTATAATCTCATAATGTCAATGTTAATATAAACACTCAAAATCTTTTAATAATAACAAGAAATCTCAAACAATCCTAAGATATCTTAATTAGTCCAAAGTAACCGCAGGTAATCTCTAGCAATCTCAAATAATCTCAATTCCTTATAATCCCAAATTCCAGAATCTTACTCTTCTCCTTTGTAGGTATTTCCCCGTACGTCTTTGCCACTCGGCTATTTTAATGTCGTTGTACCATCGACAACATGCTATTATGATCATATTTAGATATCCATGTTCAGTACGTACGACAGAGTTCTTTAAGCTGAAAATAGTTTGGAGTAGTGGGTTGTTGATTTTGTTGGACATCTGTCGATGGTTCAACTATAGATCCATCACCTCTTAGAAGGCACAGATGAGGGTTTAAGCATTGGTCATGGTGAGTCAACTGCTTTATGATAAAATAGCAAATACTGAATCGATTAAATTTCCTTTTCCTTTAGATGATTTCCTTTAGACTTCAGATGATTAATCACAATAAATGAATGTGTTCATCCTTGACCAAAGTCACGTGATGGAGCTGCCATTTTGACCTTCGGAGAACCCAACACTACATTGATCAGGTGCATCTTTATATTAGTACGATGACCAGAAAGCATAGGCCAGCTCTATGCGCATTTGGGGTTTTACAAAATTAACTTATTGCTGATGATATTTGAGAGAGTGAGTTTCCCCTAGTTGGAAACAAAAAATTTACAATTTGGAAATCCATGACTCGCTCTCTGGGCTAGGCTCCTCCTCATTACGTTTCTTCATCTACGATTGAAAGCATCTATATTAACAATAGACATTTATAGTAGTTCTCTTAAATTGAAATCCTTGACCAGAAAGGATCTTGAAGACTCGGTCATCTTAGAAGTACCTAGAAACACCCTCTGGACAACATGAGACGTTTTACATTTTGATGATGGAATTTGATACAACTGTCTTGTTTCTGCTTTAGTGGTAGCAATTACCGCATATTTTCACAGTTTCTCAGCTATGTCAGGTTTGCAATACAAAAACGACTTTTGTTTAGAGTTACCATTTTTCTGATAGCCTCTCCTCCTAGTGTTTCTTTCTAGGTAAGGTCCTATACTTACTATAGATTTATCTTCGTGAGTTGTTAGTAGGCCTACTTGTCGTGGTTCGACGGTATTTTAGCAGTCTCTCAATCAAAGACTCCTGATGAGGAGAAGGTCCGACATTGAAACTACCCTAAATAAGCAGAAAAAACACCAAACAGACTAACTAACGAAGGACAGCTGGGGCGTCCAAGGGTACCCTCAATTTTGTCTACCGGGCAGAGAGGCGAGCCACGAGGCAGGCTCAACCGCCTTGTAGGACAGCCGCTCGCGGATTATGGAAAGAATCTATCATCAATGAGAACAGATACTGGGATATTTCTGAAACCTCGCCATCAATGAGAACAGATGCTACATCTATTCCTTGCCAAATGGCCGAGAAGGAACAGTATTTTAGCTATCATCGAATGAATGAAGAAATTTGTGAATTATAAAAAGCGTTCTGTCAGAAAGCCTCTATTTCAGTGAGAACGAGGGCAATGATAGTGTCGTGAATCTTGCATCATCAAGTGCAATATGACGTAATGATTTCACGATAGGGATTTTCCCTCTCTCTCTATTTTCAACAATGATGTAATTCAATTTCATGTCAACGTATATAAAAACACAAGCTTGTAAATCCTCAACACACACTTTCACATCGACTTCAACTAACAAGGTGTTGGTAGTGATTTTTGCCTTGGCTAGTTTCGCTGCCGCGGATATAACAGTCTTGCTGCTACCATTTGCGTATCGAAGTCTATATAGGTTACACATTACCACGTAACCTATAATAGTATCAAAAAAAGATCAGGGTGGCGTCATGGGTCACATGCCCATCCCTTTTTTTTAAAGATTGAGTTTATACTTTAAAAAAAGGAGGGGTTACAATTAGAGATCAGCACTTTCATGAGGTACGTCAGGGACAAGTAACCTCCGGTGTTTCATACCAGTTCCCCTGATAAGCACAAGTAACCTCCGACCAGCAGGGAAGATTTTACAAACCGTCTGATCTCCAAGGCTTTGGGTCAAGTAAGATCAATAAATATCTAAGGCAGAAATATCTATGGCGTGCAGTAACCTCCAACCTTTCTTTAACAGACCCATTAGCTCCATATAGCACCAAAGATCAAAGGATTGAACTCACATATTTAAGAAACCTACGACTTTTTTTCTGAAACTTAATTTCTTAAATGTGAAAAATTAAAGATGATATGCAATGGCTGTATATTTAAATCTGCTTTTGCATTAGTTTACCTGGTTCTGACCAGTCATGACCCACAAGAATATCAGACATCGTAAATTTCCTATCCACCTGAATAGGTTGCACGCCATTGTACTACGTGATCGCAATGAACACAGCGCTAGAAAATGGCTTCGTTGCGCGTTAAGAGTGAGGCTGTTTAAATCACGGAATGGACTGAATACAAACTGCTTGATGTTGAAGTCAAAATTGTATGCTTTCTTGTTATCTAAGGATATTTTTAATTACAGGATATATATACAAAATGAATCTGAACTGCTTGCTTAAACAACTAAGAAGCAAAATGTCATTCCTATGTGCTTATCACTTGCATGGGAAGGTTAATTATTGATGTATTACTTTTTAAAGTTCCATAACGTCGTTGTATGACTTACTATATGCGTTTCCCACGTCTAATAATTTTATGAGTAATAGCTGTCCGTGTTGTGTCTGCGTAGCTTTTATCAATATTAAAAGTTCACATCCTGAATTAGGGCTTGCAAGTAATGTCGAAATATTTCATCACAAACGAACACAAATATTTATCATATCTTTTGAGAGGGAGTTTTCCGACGTTCTACTGGGCTTGGTCCTCAAAAGCTTCCTGGAGCTAACACACAGACCACGATTTTGATGTCTTCCCACTTATGTGCATTATACTGTTTCCATACTCGTTTCTCCCTTTCAACCGGACACTTATTTGATACACGTCAATTAAATATGAACATTCTACATTTTCCTTTATGGTAAGAGGCCTTGACTTTGTGGGGTTGAAATAATATCAAGAAAATGCTTCCTGGACTTAGTGGCATTGGAAGATCTAAATAATTTACGTTTCTACAGGTCAAGTAGATCAGGGTAACATTTTTGAGAATAATGTTCATTAAACCAGAAAAATAGCAAAAGGTAAAGTTGGATGCTTCATCTTTCCTTTACAAAAATCGGTGACGAAAGGGAGTAGGCTAATATTCAAAATGCGAGGGAGAGAAATACCTATGATTGGTACAATACCACACGACAAAAGGAAAAAGAAATGTATCGCCTCTTTTGCATTTCTTCATCTAAATTTACCATCTTTTAAATGTAAAAATAGTTTGCTTAACCAATTCTTACACATGAATCTCAGCACATTCTGGTCAGTAAGAGTAAATTGTCCCTTCTGCGCGTCTCCGCAACTTGTACCAAATATATATATCAAATATATAATGGTCCTAAAATAGATCTACCTAAAACTTGGAAATCCTTCATTACTAAAGTGGAATGTCGTAGGGAAACTAGAGTTTAAAATGATCTTCTTTGCGTCTTTATATTATCTTGCTACTTGTGTTTTATAGATCCAAAAATTGCCTTGAAATTTGATTCCTGTTGTCTAGTGTGTGTTGTCTAGTAAATTGCCCCTTCTGCGAGTCTCCGTAACTTGTACCAAATATATATATATATATAATTTATAATGGTCCTAAAATAGATCTACCTAAAACTCGGAACTCCTTTATTACTAAAGTGGAATGTCGAAGGGAAACTAGAGTTTAAAATGATCTTCCTTGCGTTTTTATATAATCTTGCATATTCTATACTTGTGTTTTATGGATCCCAAAATTGCCTTGAACTTTGATTCCTGTTGTCTAGTGTGTTTCAAACACCCAACACCTACAAATTCAATTCTTTCAGAGGCATTGTTACACAATTCAATCTAACTATATCTCCGGAATATTTTAGTCGTGAATTAGGATACAAATGTTATCAAAATACAGATATAATTTAGAGTCTTATTTAAGTACAAAGAATATTAAATCCAAGAGTTCAAGTGATCCTAGTCTTGCGTATCGTACAGCATACAGTTGTGTCCCTTTCTCGAAATCAGCGTATGATTCATAACTTCATAGAATGCCCCCTTCCAAAGCGAATTCTCAGATGCTCTGAACTGTGATCCTCTCTGTTACAATCTTTAACTTTTCCGCTTTGCTTATTTGAAGTAACAATCGTATTCTCTCCAGTTCTCACTCCATTGTAACTAGGGACTCCGTCAAACGACCAACATTAATTTGAATTTCTCAACATAAATGTGACTCCCTAAAAAAGATAAAGTCAGATAAAGATTTTTATTGTAAAGTCACCTGCAATCCAATGTTATGACAAAACTATTTTGCAGTGCTTAATCAGCAAAGACTTAAACGATCTGAATTTTATATACATCAAATCAGTAGACACATCAAAATTACATATAGCTCTTAAAGAGTGGAGCATTGCCACAGTAGCTCGCAACTGTAAGGAGAGGAGCGGATTCGAACCCGTGACCCCATGATTAGTATACCAACACCTCAATTATTGGACCCTCAGACCAAAATGTTAAGGAGACGATTTTAGTGCCAATATTTCGAGAATTCTTTTCCACTCAGTAGGTACGGCGAAATAGCTCAAATGAAAGTTCTAACGCATTTTTTGGTAAGCTTTACTGGATATTTTAAGTTTAATAAACTTACTGATGTTTCCTTTTCCCTTCATGAGGTTATGATGCATCTGTGATCTTCAATCCAAGTCGTTCAAACACTTTGGTATCCGTTTCTTCCAAACCCTCGTTTCAGTTTTTGAGTCCTCTGTAGGTTCTTCTTCATGCATCCAGTTCCTGCTATAATGACGTTACTGCCCATTTCATTGATGACCCCGTATCTCTGCTTGTTCGGAGCCACAGGGCGTGCTCTACCGATAGGAATTGAGTTTCACCGACGATGTTCTTTGGCGTTTAGTCTGATATCTTCGCAGAATTTTCCCATTGACATTTTTATTGCCCTACAACGGTATCAAGAACACTTTCAATATATGAAGAGGCTAAAATAGTGGAATGTTATTTACAAGAAACCAACAAAGCCGTCAACTAGCCATTATCTGCCTTTTGTCACCTCTTTTATTACAAGCAATTTTTTTTTGTTTTGTATCAAGCATAATAAATAAAAGCGCTCACAATAAATTTTTTCCATGTTTCAGTTTGATAGATACATTGGAACAAAAAGGAAATAGAACCATTTTTTGCATTGAAATAAAAAAAAAGGATCAGAAAAAGATAAGCAGCTATTTGAGTACACGATGATTCTATCATTCTCTTGAAGTTTGTTTCTAACATTTTTTTGTTTTGTATTTCTTATTCTTACATATGATTGCAGATGTTATTGCCCCTTTTATAATATGTTAGTATATATTACTTACAACTGTTGAGTCTCCTCGTGAATCTTTTAATATGTTTACTTTTCGGTTCTTTCCATGTGCTTCTGTCCGTCATGTACTTTTTGACGTGATAGGTTAGGTGTGGTCTCCCACATGTGGTATATACATGTACTGTTTACCAGAGGTTGAGTCTGCTTGCTGCCAATGTTGGGTCTATCACGCAATACCCTGCCATATCTTCTCGATCGCTGCACTCAACGTCCAGGCTTCCGGTCCATTAAGCTGGATGTTAGGTTACCTATCAAAGCAAAAAGTAAAGGCGGTATTAGTAAAAAAGAAATGAAGAGTGAATACATGAATGATAATCATTGACCCCAATAATTAAAGAGATGTGTTCTCTGGCATTGTTGATTCTTCTTGCATTCCGCTGTCTGTCTTAAGATCTCATGAGTTAAAGCCATTCATAAGCGTTCATCAAAACCAAAATATAATTTTGATAGAAGCAAATACTTATCTTTGTTTGTAGGCGAAGACGGGCTCATTGTCATAATGCTTTTTTATATTCCATGTTTCCCAACTGTCTTATTTTTCCAAAATTAAACCTGTCCCCTCTTGTTCGAAAAGTTCTTAGCAGGTATATCATGGGCTTTCAGCAATTTTTGATGTTTTGGTATACCTACTAAATTGAAAATGGAATAAATAAACAGTTATATTAATCTACCAAGTAATGACAAGCATCACACGTTTTATTACTGAAAATTGGTAAGAAAATCATAAATATAACTTTTCACCATTTGAACATTTCTAGTAACATTGGAATCCTTTCAAAGGTTACAGTCCTTGTTTTCAATGAAGTTGAGTTTCTGAATAGTCAAATATCATCGAGAAGAGAGGATTTGAAATGTCACCTAAGGCCACGGGTTTGATCCCCGGTGGTGACATATTTTTTCCCCTCTAGTGTTCTTTACAAAACTACAATCAAACAGTTTAGCAATGGTATGTATATGATACACACTTGCATAGGGACAAGGTTCCAACAGAAGATATTTGTCTGAAAAGTATATTGTATAGAAAAAAAGGAATTTTTAAAAAATGGTAATGGCCCACTCGGGACCCTCCCCTATCCGATTCGACAGTGGCACATTATGAAATAAAAAATGATCGTAAAAAATCAATTTTATTCAGAGTTAACAAAACGGAACTAATTGGGAATAATATTACTTTGGCAAAATAGAAGGTTATTGAGCTGGAGCGACCCTTAATCCCTCACGATGTCATCAAATAATCCCAAAACTTTAGCGAAATAGAACTCGTTGCCAATTTAGTTGGAGGAAATTATCAAATGTGCCTTTTGTCGAATTCCCGGCTATTGCCATCACCATTTCTCTTATTTCTTCCATAAGAATTAAAATTAAACGTTGTTTACAAATGCTCCGATTTCTAGTTTTAGTCATTGGGTTACCTATTTAACAAAATCAGAACTCTAAATCATTGGCTCTTTTCCAGTTTTGTAACAGACTTGATCTAGTTTGTATAAGACGTTATTTGCATTTGTGTCGGAAATGTTCAGCCTGTAGAAAGTGCCATAAAAATTGAAAAGTCATAGGATGTCCTCTCTAAATATGAAATAAAGATAATTCCTTATCAAAGATGTAAACAATTCCAATGTGCTACTTATGCAGGTCGGTACCATCAATAAACAACAATGCTGCTGCTTTATGTTCTCCAACAGTATTAATGTTTTTAAAACAATACTTATCCCAACTTTTCTAAAAATTACTTCCACTGGTGAAATACTTTGACCATTCCGTAAGAGTCCACGGAAACGCGATGACACATCAAGAATTGATGCAAACCATGTTGTACTTCAATGTTAGCTTTATTTTCGTTCTTAATAGGTGTAAGGGTAACTTCTTTGAAATGGTCTTTAGTATACCAAAAAACTGAAACGCCAAGGTTGCATAAATTTCATGGAAATCGTTTGACGAAAGACAACAGCTTCTTCTTTATCTTGGGTATTTGAGACAGTTCTGCAAATTTCTGATATACTTTCTGAAATATTACAATCAAAAACACGTTATCCTAACAAAATAATGATAGGTGCACGCCAAAAAAAGTTCCAAAATTTAAAGTATATTTATCATAGAACTAAGTCAAACCGTATAACAGAAAAAAAATGACAAACACAGACTGAAAAAGTAACAACATATAACCAAATACTGACAAAACAAGCGTACCACATTTCAACTTCAAAACCAAAAAGATCTTTGTCTTAGGCACAATGATGGCTAGGAGTCTCTCTACAAGTTATATACATTAGCACAACAAACATAAAGAAATAGCAACTGGAAAAATCAAATAATGGTTAGGAACAACATACATTAAGTTCAAAAATGTGTAAAGAAACAATGTAAAAGCAAAAAAATCACCACTACCAGCAGACAGCTCTTACAAATAAATAATAAATTAACTCAATATCTATCATTACCAGCTAATAACTTAACACGAGATAACTGTACTAAAACACTACCTAATCGAACCAAAATACCAAAGCCCATACCTCGCCATCCTTTGTCTTTCTAAGGTACCTACCTAACGAGAAACGCGTAGCAATGGATTAATAAAAAGGATTTACACTACAATCAAGCAAAAATTAGTACTAAATAAAATTAACAAACTAAATTAATCAAATTAATGCTACTTATACCTACAGATAAGCCTACCAAACACTACCTAAACAAACCAAAATATCGTAACTCATACCTCGCCATCCTTTGTATTTGTACGCTTTCTTTTTCTTCTGACTCTTCTGTTTACATAAACTGATAACGGATTTACAGCATATGACAAATGAGGTACAGCCCTTACATAAGTAAAGAGTATTTTGGGGAAGGGAGATTAAACTTTCAGTAGAGTTAATGAGATAATTAAAAATTATATGGCAGAGTTGGTAGAGCGCACGCCGGGAAAGCGCGGATCGTGATTTCGATCCCCGGTGGTGACGTATTTCCTATTTCTCTAGTGTTCTTTTCAAAGCTGACATTTCAAATCCTCGCTTCCCGATTATACTCTGTAACTTTAATGGGCTTTGGATTAATGACAGGCTGGATTGCAGTCCTCCCTTAGTCAGATGGCGCAGAGAGGCTGATCTCCAGTTGCGTGGAGCTGGTGTCGATGTCCACCGGTGGATGACTGGGAACTGGGTGGGTCACGGATTCGATCCCCGGTGGTGACATTTTTTCTATTTCTCTAGTGTTCTTTTTATAACTTTGTATCTTGATTAGGGTAGTAATTACGTTTCGCGTTTCCAAAATCAAATTCTCGCCTTCATTATCGCCATTTAGTTTAGAAAGGATTACAACGTCTTCACATCCAACAGAGAAGAACTGGAACTGGTCGTGGTAAATCCACAATCACTAAATCCTTTTTCTAGATCAATAGGTAGAAGACTATTAGACAATTTTACGCATGAAGTACTTTGACAGTTTCTTTTAAGAAATTGTTAATACTCTGTTTCCGACAATATGTTTCCATACGCTTTCCTCAAGTTAGTCTAGACTTACTGTCGCTTCCATCTTTATCCGCTATGTTGTCAAAGTTGTCATAGAAGCCTAGAAGAATAACAGACAGGTTAAAATACACGGATATAGGATCAGATCTGACATTGCAGTCCTCTCGTAGACTCAACTCCTTAAAAATAGCTATAGCTTTAAATACCTTTTTTATTTATTCCGTTATCTCACGAAAATGTTAAAAAAGATTAAGCTTTTGTAAATTCTGCTTTTCTACCGATATTTTTGCTTCCCATGAGTACTATTCAGTATTTTTCTGTTAATCTGGGATATCTTTGTTAGTGTGCTTTGAATTTGGTGTGGTAGAGGGACAGGATATTTTGGTGGCTTTTGCTTATTTGTTTGCTGCAGTTTTAATAAAAATATTGTTTGATATACGAGAACAATACTAATCGTTGCAAAAAAGGCCACAAGAAATGAAAATTGTAACACCTTCGTATTTCTGTCACTGGGTAAGAAATCACCCCTGTACGTCTCTGCGGTTGTGTTGGTCTGAATGATAGGCTTTATACAATTGTAGCTTAGAATAGAATTTCTTCCCTACCGAGATTCATGTTTCACTCGTAACCCACAGGGATCAATACTTGCTGATATGTATTCACAAAGTATATTTTTCTCTTTGAAAATGTTCACAGTAGTAAACAGCAATCAGGATAAATTTACCACAAACATGAACAATAACTGTTTGAAATGAGGAGATAAAACCTCGCCTTTGTGGTGACCATATGTTTCAACAAGGGCAATCTTTTGTTGCTCTAAGTAAATAAATACTGTGTATCCATAGTTACACTATTACTTTGAAAACAAAACAAATATGCATTATGGTAAAAATGTAGATCTTATTAATTAATAGTGGACGACAAAACTGTTATTTGTTTGTGTTCAAGGTGTTATTGCCTTTTGCTCTGGTTCAATTTCAGTTTTAAATTTGATTCTAGAATCTCAACAGCTGGCTATGGCCTGTTCTCCTAGGACGACTGCGAATGTCACAACATCAAAAACTGCTCCCTAGAAAATAGTTACATCACTGCAGTGTAGTATGGCACACCTGCAAAGTGATTGATTTAGGGTTTTGATTTGCAAGTAGTTCTACAATTTTGAATAAAATAAGTAAACTTCCTGTAATTACCATCATCATCATCATCATTCTGATCATCATCATCATCATCATCACCATCAGCATCACCATCATCAACCATGACCAATCATCATCAATCATAATCTATTATCATCATCATCATCATCATCATCACCATCACCATCATCATTATCACCATCATCACCATCATCACCATCATCATCATCATCATCATCATCATCGTCATACTAGTGTCTGTTAAAAGTTGAGCCTAATGTATGTATGTACAAATTCAAACCTCAATGGGCTTCCCTTTTGCAGTTGCCATGTCAGCCCCTAAAACTAAAAAAAAATTCCCAAATGTTCAGGATAGCTCCCCTAGTATAATCTTTACATATTAAGCCTGGAAAAGTTCTTTTCTATCTAATTATATCAACGAAACATTTATCCGTACTTCTATGGATTGTTGAAAAGTTTTGATCCCTTCAAACCATGTTTTTAAAAATTTTATTAATGTCTCATTGAAACTAGTAGAACACATTTGAGCAAAAAAAGAATTACTGGTTTCATTGTCTACTATTAATTATAAAATTTTAATGTTAATATAAGTATCAACAAGTAATGATGACTGTGGGTTTAAAATAAATGTTGTATCTCCGTATAGAATAAATTTATTAGGGCGAGATAGCTTTGTCGGCAGAGAGCTGGTCGAGCAAGCTTAAGATTGATGGTTCGAGCCTACGTTTTGCCTTCAATCTGAAAACTTCTACTGCGAACCCAGCTGGAAAATGGTATTTGCTAGGGAAGTATAAAAGGCGGCGAGGAAAGGACCTACCTCATAATACGGTAGCTCAAGACATGTAATTCTCTTCCATATCACCTTTACCTTTTTATTATTGCTAGACATTCTCTGTCTTTAGATTAGCACATGTATTATCATATATTGACACATAAAAGAAGGTAAATGTAAATAGTCATAGATGTGCACATAAACATTGCTAAATATTAATATTTAGATATGGATATGCGTTTCTGTATCGATATAAATTTATATTTAGATACATAAATAGCTTTGAATATAGATACAGTTACTGTGCGTATTGCTATAAAATGAAACATGAAATTAGATACAGATATAGACACAAACGTGTTTTATTTTATTAGGAGCTCTGATTTAAGTTTTGGTGATATATGACAAGGTGATTACCATCAGGTACAATAGCCAAAGCCAATTATTGGAAGGCAGTTGCTACTCTTTTAAAGACCCGGAAAAAGCAAAAGCCAATGATTGGAGGGCAGTTGCTACTCTTTTAAAGACCGGGAAAAATCAAAAGCCAATAATTGGAAGGCAGTTGCTACTCTTTTAAAGACCGAGAAAAGCAAAAGCCAATGATTGGAAGGCAGTTGCTACTCTTTTAAAGACCGAGAAAAGCAAAAGCAAATTATTGGAAGGTAGTTGCAACTCTTTTAAAAGACAGGAAGATTTTATAGCTGAAATATTTCTCGCTTAAAGCTGTCGGTGGACACAACCCTTGAAGAAGATATCAAGACGTGAGTATTTATTGGTTAAAAATATACAGTTCATCTAAGCTCTCTAACAAACATTTCTCTAAATAGTTTGTTTGTTGTACAAAACAAGAATACTGCATGAAATAGCGAAAAAATAGTATACTTAAAAGTTTTTTCGTCTGACATTTCTCATAATACTACTGTCAGAATGACCGAAATGAAAAGCCTAAACGAGTATATCCAACTGTAATTTTTGGACTGCCTGAATGGATTGTGTTTTTGGACCAATCAGCGTCAACTGCAACAGACTAATTGAATATGCCTAGTGCGAAAACGAACTCTTTTCGTCTGCATTGCTAAGGTTTTCTTGCTTTTATGAGGACTGATTCCAGAAAGGCAAAGTAAAATGCAAACCTGGCCAGTCCTATGACACGGAACCAATCTCCAGGTACACTTTGGCACAGTCTGGGTTCTAAAGCAAGTGCTTCTCTATGGCAGAGTCACATTGCTTCGTGGTGTTTTTGGTCTTTGAAACCAGTGGTGGTTGTTTCCTTTTAGGAGTTGGGATAAATAGTTACAATAAGTAGGGAGTAATTCAAACACCTGTGAGGAAATTTATTAAAATTTCATCAACGATCCTTGTTAATCAAACAACGGCCAAATCGAGTTTGTGATTCAGTTATAATCATGCAATACTAAAGCACTTGAATACAAAATGACTTTACCCCAGTATTTTCCAGCCGTCTTTGAAGACTGTCGCGTATTTAGGTGTAAAGACATCCCTCAGCACACCAGCGACCAAAAATGTCACAAAATATCTTATTATAACCTAATAAGGTTTACATAATGAAAAAACGTGATGGTTAGGATGCATAGAAATACGTTGTTTGTCCTATATTGGCGCACGACGGAGCAGTAAAGGTGTGAGTATTAATAGCCGCTGCGATTCATAGTACCTTCATAGAGCAGTGAAATCGTGTTATTAAATCACTTGCCAGTCCATCTTGGCTTTTGAGACAGTGCGAGGGAAAGTTTAGTTTTCTGGCTCTTGGGATTGCGCTAATTGGAGATGTGTTCCCATAAAATTTTTCCTTCAAAGCATACTGCTTCCAGAAAATATTGAGAACTGCTCTCAGCTGTTTTCCGTATGCATCATCTAGAATTTTTTCAGGGGTTAATGATAGCATCCAAGAAAAGGCTCCGTAGATAAGGAACAAAACAACAGTTGCTTTGAAAAAGCTTCTTTTAAGGTTATCTGGCCGTGATGACTTCGAAACCTTATCATGCTTGTTTAAAGCTTCCCATTTCTAAGCTTATCCTCATGTCACATCTATTTGATGCCATGTTGATTCCAAGATAAGTGACATTAAGCACGGCTGTGTTGTAAACATTAGTCACTGAGTTGATAAAGCCAGTATGATGCCGGTTGGCTATTATAGATGAATTCAGTCTTTTGACATTGATATATAGGCCGATCTTCCTTGCAGCTTGTTAAAATTGATATAGACGCATGGTAGTTAAGTAAACAGAGATGGTAGAGACGTCATCAGCCTAGTCAGATCACTACCTTTTACTTCTAGTTTTTTGTAGTGCAAATCAAAGCCCCTTGTTTTAATCAGGTGCCTTCATTAACACATAATCAACTCAGTTTAAGAATACATAGGCCAAAGTGTGTCGCCTTGCAGGACACCGCTTGTCATGTCAAGTAAATCAGTAATCTTACTATAGATCTCATGTTCTCATATAACATCATGGTACCGCTAACTGTTTCCTTTGGCATGCAATGTACGAGGTAAGTCTATGAAAAGTTTTTAGCTTTTGCTCCCTCAATAATACGGCCAGTGGAGAGGATCTGTACATGTGTCGATTGGGTCTTATTATCATATGTTGTACCTGAATGGCGTATGGTTGCGAGTTTTAGACCAAAGGTAAATAGATAGAAAGGCGTTTTTATTCAGTAAATCTTGCAGTAAAAAATGATTCCCGTGATATTATGGACATCCTGAACACCCGATTATCATGTATTTCTAGAGGTTGATCACAAAAGAAAGCTGTGCAACAGCATCAGGACAAGAAAGACTTCGTTCCTCGTTCCTGTGATAAGACGACACGGGATGGAATGCTTAGTTGCCACTAGAAAGATTGATAGGGAGAAAGATAAAGGAAGAAACGTTGGAGCAGCTTAGCAACACGCCAAAATGCTGAGACAGTCGCAAATACTGTCAGAGTTGTAGAGCATTGTTCCCAACCTAAGGGTTGCAAAGACATTTCGGGGGGATGGGGGGTCCCCTGATGTGGGTAAAGTACTTTTTGAATATATATATGTATAATGTAAGATTAAAAGTGTCGTACAACTTGATTAAGCACAATCATCCAAATAAACAAATAACTATTTGTGACGTAGTTGAGAGCTAGTGGTATAACTTGTCAGCAGCACACAGCTATAGACCCTATTTAATTAGGTTGCATCACCATAACCGAAAACGAGGCTAACCCGGCAAAGATATAAACAAAAGCAGTGCTTCCAACAAACATTTTACAATAAAACGGCCAATAGGTGGGCATTAAACACGCAAATTACATACCAAACTTTAATTTATGTTCAGTAAATGATGAATTTTGCACTTAAGTAATCTCGTTCTACTCCAAAATTTGATAATTTCACCATAGTTACGAGAAATGACGTCCTTTTTCCCGAAAGATTTGTCTCCTGTTCCAAACTTGAGTTATTAAAAGAATTTGAACATCCAAGAAAATTTTCTACCTATTTCAAGAGAAGTATATACACAGGTGTTTATTCTATTCTTTCCCAGTGGCGTCCATGGGAGAGGCTATGGCGCCATGCTCGTAAATAGAAACCCTGACACATAAGGGACTTTCAAAATTGTGGGCAAATTGGGATAATCATTATGTGCATAGCCCTCGCCTTACACCTCAAGGAAGTGCATATACCTATTACAGAATCATATGATCCTAAAAGTTGAGGCAAGGGAAGGGGTGAGAGCTGGCAATAGATATTTTGTAAGTGACATGACCCTTGGAGAATCCTACGTACACCAATGCCTATTGCGATAGCCCCAGCTTGGCCAAGAAAGAATGTCCTCCTGACGATATGAAGAGACAATCAAGCCCATATATATTTAACGTCAGCCCCCCAATTCTCCGGCCAATATTCAAAAATATATAAAATTTTCCTCAGCCAGGGGACCAAACTTTTTGCCGATACCACCGTGGGTACATGGATTCCCTTTCAATTTTTACCATTGGTAGTAAATTCTCCTATTTTGTGAATTTAGGCGGTGTAGCTCCAACTTTCGAAATCTTTTTAAAAACACACCAGAACTGGAGTGGAGAAGAACAAAGTGGAGAAATTCTTTGACAATGGTAAAAATTTAAGGGAAATCTGAGCTCCCCTCAGGATGAACCTATGGTGATGTTGGCTTAAATAATCATAGTGAAAAAAATTTGCTGGCCACCAGGGAAAAAGTTTGACCACCCCTGAACTACAGTGCATTGTATCTCACTTGCTGCTACTTACGATTCAAACACTAGAGGGAGAATTGTAATATTGATGTGATAATTCTGTTCTCTCTTACAGGGGATGATGGTATGCACTTGGACGGGGGATCGACAGCTTTAAACAACCGATTTTCTTAAGTAATATGCTCTGTTAAAGATCAACTCTGAAAATCAATCCAAGGAATATATTGCAATCTCTCAGTTTAGCCCCCCTGATAAGCATTGGGGCCAAAGCAGTGGGGAGTAAGGAATATACTGCTCCCCCGTCCATGAACTCATGGAATGGCCGGAACTATCACAGTTTGGCAGATAAGCATGAAAACAATTATTGTTCAGGTCTAGGTTTTGTGCTTGCGTTTGAATCATAAGTTGCAACAAGCGTAATCATGAGGCAGTGTATTTGTTATGGAAAGGTAAGGAGCACTTGCTAATTAGTTATAATTGTGCTCTCGATTGAATATATTACATCATTTATTACTTTTAATTTCAATACTGGTTCATTAGTGCTTGTGTTTGAATCCTAAGTTGCAACAAGCGTATTGATGAGGCAGTGTATTTGGTATTAAAGGTAGGAAACACATGCCTAATTAGTTTTCATTATGCTCTCGATTGAATATATTACTTCATTAATTGTTTAAAATTCAATACTGATACATTATCAAGGGCTTTGGAGGAGTTATGAGGTACGAAGGTTACGCTACCACAACTAGCCGTCAGATTCGCCATTTCTCGATGAACAATTTTGCCGAGTTAGCCTCGCTTTGAAATTTATGAATATCTTTTGAAAAGGATGCATAACACAGAAATATGGAAAATCAAAGTCTAACACTGACGTGTCAGCTGCGCGCAGTGTGAATCGGTTTATATGAACTGAGTGAACTGTGGTTTCTTTGCTTAGTTCACTTCTACCGCTGCGACTGATGGCTGATAATGCGGTGTCAAGTAAAAATGAAGCATTCTTAACCCTTGGCTTCGCAGATTTGAATGGCAAACCAAAATGTGTCATCTGTAATGAAGCTCTTGATGCCGAGTCCATGAAAAGAAATAAACTGCGATGTCACTTGGACACCAACTATCCTAATTGTCTTTGAAAGTCTGTGAAGTCAGGGGTCTTAGGGAGCTTACACACCGAGGTGGCATGCAGCGTTGCATGTTACTTGGGAATGAACCTTTACAAAAGCACTAAACTTTTCTCACCGAAGTGGCACGCCAGGTGGCAAATGCAACGTGCCACTTCTGTGCCACTCGAGAAACGGACCAGACCATTTTTCAAAATCACGTCGCACAGTTGCTTCTCAGCCAATCAGGATAATCTTGGTTCACATCACATGATCAGCTTAGCATGTGAGGACTACCGTAAAGGCTCGCTTACCTGTTTCTCTTTGTTTGGAAGGGTACTAAACTGTCAACACTTTCATTGAACCATGGGCGTGTCCAATGTCTTTGGTTAGGCCGTAGATTATCGACTCAGGCTTAAGTTCTCTAGTTAGATGAACGAATACAGAATAATTTTGTCTCTTCCCTCGATGAACATTCTTTTTATGAGTTACAGTTTCTGTTTAAATAGATGATATTGTAATTTACTCAGTTGATATAAGTTTTAGATTCAATTTAGGTATGCTCACGAAATATCACTCGCTGTTCCAATGGTCTCGGCCACTCTATACGATAAACAACTGCAAAATGATGCAATCACATAGCAACTTCCGAGTAGGATATAATCATAGAACTTCAACCTATGGAATGGCAACTCAGCTAAACCGCAAACGTATGTTGTGTTAGCCTCTTTATCGAAAACTGGCTCCATAATGGTATCCGGTAACCAACTTGACAAGGCCTTATACTATTGTTTTAGTTGTATTACTCTACGTTTGGGAAGTTGAAGTTGATTCTAAACATTGATTCTTGACTTCATTTTTTACATTTGTCGGCCAGGCCCCCGTCTTCTACATTTTTGGTCATTTTTCAGCCCCCCATCCATTCCAACCCCCCCGTTTATTAAGTTTTGGGGATTTTTCCAACACCCCCGTTTATTCCAACCTCCCTTCCCTTAGACACTCAAGAGTAGAACAACTCCAGTGATACGTTTGCCATGAGTGACCCTTTGACCAAATAAGAGTATAATCATTTTAGTGATAAATATGTTAGGCCGTAGGTGCTTTTGAACTCACACATAACCATCTAATAAAACACAAGTTTCCTAACCAATTCCAAAGGAGTTTCTGATGTAAATAGGGCAACTTTCAAGTACGATGAAGATGAAGAGGTGGTATAAGTAAAAGAAGTGGTATTTTGATCCAAATTGTGCAAGTCTGTTACATTGATTGAGCGGAATAGAGTAAGTAAATAAACATTTCAAGCTTGAAAGGAAAGCTAGAGAAAAGGACAATATGTCACCACCGGGGATCGAACCCGTGTACCACGGGTTCGCGGCGTGCGCTCTACTTACTGAGCTAAGTGACCTCCGATATCAACGTGCTCTATTTCCCTAGTCGCTACGTTAGCTACCAGTCATCCACCGGGGGACATCGACATCCAGCTCAACGCAATTGGAGACCAGCCTCTCTGCGCTGTGATACTTAACCAAGGAAGGACTGCCATCCGGCCCGTCTATCTGTCCAAATCCCATTGAATGTTAGAAAGTATTATTCTTCGAGAGGAGAAGATTTGAAGATAGACACTTCTTAAACAAAATATTTATACCAGGTAAATGAGTAGCTGTTTCAAACTATTTATGACATATGCTATTTAATCTCAGTTCCCAGTTTTAAATCTCAGAATACAAAGAAGAACAACCTATTTATCAAGATTGAAATCGAGTAATTAAGAAGTCATAAGCATCGTCATATTTCCAATGTACTAACTTCCCTGGGGCACTTTTTGGCAATTAGTTCGTAATCTAAAGAACAAGTTTCTAAATGAGTGCTGCAGAATTGAGATGAAGTATCGGAAAGTCCCAAGACTTTCCAAAAACAGAAATTACTGGACATTCAAAGAGACAAAGACAAGCTTATCATAGTTCACCAAGAAAACACAAGTGGGGGTTTTCGATGCAACGATCGCTGCCATAAATGCTCATTGCAGTTGATGCACGCTAAGTAGAATTTACCACATTGGGTCATAAAATGATATAGGAACTGTAAGCAACTAGTCGATCAAAATCAATCGCCTTGCGCCTCTTTTGTCTGCAATATTTTAACAGCCCATCGTTTGGGTTTAATTGCATACAGTTTATAGCGTAGCAAGGTAATTATAGTCTCGTACCATAGTAGTATATACCATAGTAGTATATATCATAGTAGTATATATCATAGTAGTATATATCATAGTAGTATATATCATAGTAGTATATATCACAGTAATATCATATCAATAATGGACAGCTGTAAAATAACATTTATACATTGATATATGGATGCAGCGGGTACGAAGACTACATAACAAAGCAGTAATATATCAAAATGAATCCCTCTTGGTGCAAGGGAGCGACTATACAATCATTAACTATCAATTGCGGTGAATTTACTCTGGCGAATTAAGCAGAAATAACTCTTCCAAAACCTACACTATAACTCTACAGTATAACGATTAGCTCCGGTCCATTGGGAGCCTAGGCTCTACACGCATTTTAAATAGGCTTCTATCGCAAAGCTTATAAACTTTCGGGAAATCAAAATGTCGAATCATAAAATACTAAACAGTTAATTAATTGGAAAAGACCGCTGATGGACAGGATGTAGTGGGGGCACGGATACTCAACTTTCTAACCTCTTTTATTTTTACCTGAAAGTAAACTATTTAAACGTGTCATGATTACTTAATCAGTGACCCTCTTCTACCAAATGGAAATGCTAGAAGCAGATAAGTAACTAAACAATTAGTCGTCTCTGATTTATTTTTAACATTGAAATTTTCGTCCCAAATCTGGTTGTACCGTCCTCTCCCCCACTTTTAAACTGCGTCAGAAGTACTATCAGACTATCACAATCCCTGACTAGGATACCAATTCGTTAAAAGTTAAGGCAAGAAAACTGTACCGCTGATCGGCGCATGCGCTGTACCCTCTCACACAACCCTGGCTGGTGATAACGTAGAATAACATCATGCTGCACTATTGCTAAGAAGTGCTACGAAAACGTCAGGCTATCGTCGGGCTACCGAAACTTTGAATTGTCGGGATTCTAGACCACGAAGGAGATACTGTTCACCTTCATTAAATCAAGAAGGAACTTAGAATTCGTTTTGAAAATTACATGTCATCTATCCAATGACTTCAGGCAGTAAACATCGGGAAACTACACCTCTATTTTACCCATTTAGAAGGAGTAACAATGGAGTCCTGTTTCCTATGGTTAAATTGTGTTTCCGTGGTGACGTAAGCACAACAAAGTTGAAAAGGATTAGGCAAATCAAGAGATAGATCTGACTCCCTACAAACGTAGATTATTCAGAGCCTCCTTGTATCTAATGTTTTCAAACATCATTTCCTCTTTGATAACGGAGATCTTTTGACAAAATCAATACGCTTAACAGCTTTAGTCTTTTTACATAGATTGTGGATTTGGTCTCTTCCTTCACGGTCATATCCGAACATTCCCAATCAAATGCGGTTTATATCATGGGATTGGTAATCTCTAATTGGTAGGCAGCTTCTATTTCATTATAATATGTATAAAGATTACAAATTATAATACGTATAGCAATGAAAGGCAAATTTAACATTTCTCTATGATCTTTTAAGTGGGCTACAAAGCAATTTTATCCAGCATAGGAGCAGGGCATCGTGCAAATGTCGTAGAATGATAGTGGAAAGTACGCTTCGTTCTAAACTCCATACACCTTAATCATTGCTAGCACCCCTAAATTCAGATTTGCTAGTACATGTTGATTAACGAGGATTTACTTAACAACAAAAATACTATATTTTTCTAGCATACAAAGAATGTATACATAGGCGAAATTAAGGTGAAAGATGTTTTGTATTTTGCAAGAGGAGTAAAAAACACAGAAAAAGTTAGATTGCGGTTCGTATAGGAACCTACTGCAGCCTTGATGCATTGGCACATCAAGCTTAAGCAATAAATGTGCCTCAGTACCCCCCAGAAGGGCCACTTCCAACCCTAAAGTATCCGACATCTGTGGTGAAGGATTATTAGCAATAATAATTAGGAGTATCTTGACACCTCAGGTCCCCGCTTGGTGCGGCCCCATAGGGGACAATAGTAAAAAAAAGGCGCAAAAGTGTTTGATGTAAACTTTCAAGTTTAAGCAGTTGGAAATGTCTAATCATACTACTTATATCTTAGACGTAATTCCACCACGTTGTTGAGTTGGTCTTCTTTTACACAATAAAAGAGATTTTATGCAGAAAATTTTCAGTAACCAATTACTTTTTCCATGCAGCACACAAACTCTACAAGCGTAAAATGAGACAGGCCAAGTAGTTACCTTTTCCAGTAAGCGTTTCCTGCAACCTCTTAACGTCTTTATAACAAAACCATTTAAGAAAATTCGTTGTAACGTGCAAGGTTTCAAGGAGACTAAACATACATTTGTGGCGTACATAATATATCAGGACTTAAATTCTAGATTGGTAGTAACGTTTCAGCAATGAAAACAAATTATTTTTAATTTCCTCTCTGTTTTTTTAATCTTGATAGTGCATTCAGCTTCTAATCAATGGCAATGTATACCATTCATCATACATTGCAGGTATTAACTATTGTCAGCAAGAAGATTTCCAGCACGTGTCTTGTATAATTCTACGACTTTGTCAGGGAATTGTAGCACTTTCAACGTTCTACAATCCCATGCTGACACCAAATTTTTCACGTCATCAATTTTCAAGCATAGTAAGCTCATCGTGTCAATGCAGAAATTATAGTTGATAATTACAGATCCTATGGCAAAACCAAGGAGAAAATGGAGAAGGGTTTCAGGGTTTTGGATGGTAGAACTCATAATTAACTACTTTCGGGTCAAAGCTCATATTACAGTTCCTTTACAATGTTATCCGGACCAAGTAGCAAAGTTCATCTGCTTAAAATCAATCATTCATTTGATTTTTATATTTTAATTTACAGTATAAATTTTATCTAAAATATGTAATAGGAAACATAATATCTGAATATAATAATGGACTAGTATATTAATTTAAAGATGAAGTTGCAATAATTCTCATATAACCATCTGCATGTTAGTCAGATATACTTATGGAATTATAGGAAGTGCATAGGTATGTCTAACATACATTTCCCTTCGATGGGTTAATAGAACAGAATTTTTAGATGAGTTTAAATTCATAGGGGTATAATCGTTTATTTTGAGGTGTAAGGAAAATATGTTCGATTTTGTCCTTCATCAACCTCGTTCAATCTTTTATAACGGTTGCTTTAAAAAAAAGAACTGAAGCTGTCATAGATTCTTCGTCTGGTTATTTGAGCCAAAACTTTGTCAGTTTCTGTAATGGGGATGTTGCTTGCGGCAGTCTCCGTAGACGTATGTACTTATCACTGCATCACCCCCCCCCCTCCCCCCAATGTCCTTCTTAGCATTAGCAAACCATTTTATATTATCATAATGTCTATGCAAAAGGCGTCTTTCTTTAGCCACGTATCGACAGTTAGAGGGCATTACCCCTTTGCTCAGTTTGTAGTATCAACCCAGTAGTAAAGTCAGCAAACGTTGACATGCTTCATTAGGCTTCCAACTTACAAATTCTAGATCAACATTGTATAAAGACGTATGGAGAGCAAGGTTAATGCTGTATGTGGCTCTTTACAGATACAAAGTAATTTTAAGCTGATATTCATCTGAAAAGTTGGTACTAGGAGCTCGACTCAGATAAAAAGGTTCTACCTTTACATAATGTTTTTTCGTTCTCAAGCCATCCAACGGCCTCGTTCTCAAACCGAAACGGTGTAAATCAAGTTTTCGTTAGACGCAAACAGCCGGTAGCCATATTTACTTGTGGTATCGGCTGTTGTTAGCACTATGGTGCCGTATCATGCCCGCCTCATGGCGCCTTGTTCTTTAACACACTCTATCCTGCAGTTCAATAGATACAGACTGATAACAGCAAGCAGTGAGATTTCCATATGCATTCAGTTACGAGTGGAATATCAGTAAGACAAGGGGTTCTAAACCATAGAAATTCCATTCAATAGAATGTCGGCCTCTAGTAAATTTATCTTCTGTTTATCAAAGTAAGAAAATCCTTTCATCTTATTCATTACTTTGGTGATATCTTTGATGGATTGAATGGTCATTGTTGACTCAAGATCGCTTACTGGAAACGATACTACAGCTTTAAGCAAGACATCTTTGCTCGATAGACAGAAAAATATCCAGGAGAAGCGAGAATGTAGATATGAAACGCGCAAACAGAAAACCTTTCGTGATGTTTGAACAAGAGACACAATAAAGGATTACTCTTTATAGTATAGCGAGGAACGTTACATTTGGACCTTGTCATAACTTTGTGGTAGAGAATGTTCTTCTGTTACTACAGATTGATCAGAGATATGATTGTTTTTCGAGCAAATAGGGAAATAGAGATTAGTTACATAAAGAAGCGTTCTCTAAAAGGTCTTTACTGTATAATCCGGGTTGTACAGAAAGATCTTAATAACACATCCGTCAGTGAAAGTCGATTAGACATCATGGATAGTTGGGTGGTTGATAGAAATATAATTTATTGTCAGTACGTTTCTGTGAAGGTCTATATATCTATTTCATGGCTCCTCGATGCCGCGGTTCGTTCCCTTGTTTACAAGGCGAACTTCCTTTGTCCATTGGCAACTTACATCCATTGAATAAATTAGATCGGCTGATTGCTAATGTAAGCTCTCACGAATGGGAAATGGCCTTTAGCCCAAAACATAGTAAATTCACCTTGGGGGAACTTCAAAATTTTTGCGACAGTTGTTGTTTGATTTTTTTTAAGCAAGTGGATGCCCTGTAGAAGTTTTAAATGGGAGGGAAAGAGCTATAATACAATGGAAGAACAAAATTTTGAGCATAACTGTATCAATTGTTTGACTGAGTATTGGTAAGGCGTTTATAAATAGATTTAAAATATGAGTTAAGCGCTTCAGCCAGATAATTAGCCAGCACATTAAAGTATGCATCCAGTAAACATATTCAAACCAATCATTATGGATCATCTAAAATGTCTGCGTGAGCTACATGCATTGGAGCAGAGAAATATTTCTGTGAATTACTTTCAATGAACGGCCGTCAAGGAATCTTCTTTTTCCCCAGGAGGAAAGAATTGACGGACATCGAACTAGATAGATTGTGGATGTAATTCACAAGATATTCCGCGATGATCTGAAGTAACCCAACTCAGTTTCATTCCCCTGGCTAATTAGATAGTTTCGTTTATATTGGTTACAATCAATACCGTCTACTCACCGACATAGGTCATGTTTCCGTCGCTGCTATCCCTACGTTTGAAGGACATCCTAGCGTCTAGTGACCACTTTCGATGTTTCCTTTCTCTGTTTGAAGCGACGGGTGATACTGTTTCGCTTCCTAAAATTCTGTAATCCGCTATGGAATCCTTTTTGTCTGTTTGATGTTCTCTCTTTTCATCTCGATAGTGACTTGACAAACAGTCGGTATTGTCTACCGGTATAAAGCCATTAGAAATCTCTCTGTTTCTCTCTAGCAGTTTACTCTCTCCTGTATTATTGTTCTGGATGGAATAGCTGTTATCGGATTCTGTTATCGAATTTTGAGTATTAAGACTAAATTGGATCGAAGGCCTATCTATTTTCTCCTGTACCACTGTCTGTCGTTTAAGCTTTCCAGCAGTTTTGCCACCGTATACAATATGGATTGTTCTCGATTCTGATTTTTGACGCTGGCTGACTTCAGGAGAAGGCTTAGTAGTTGCTTGCTCAGTTTCCTCGACCTTGTATGCTCTGAATTTCTTGGTTAAGATATCAGATGGGTATTGCTTCTCAGCTGATGAATTTGTGTTCGTATTCTCCTTTTTTGCCAAATCTGTTGGACGAACGGGGATAACCCTGCTAACGGAGAACAATGGCTTCAGCCAATCCTTGTTGTTGTTAGTCGATTCTGACTGCGAGGACTGAGAGTGGTCTTTCTCTGGACCTGCGTAAATACAACAAACAAAAACAAAGAGGTGATACACATTTTTAAAATAACTCTCCAGGAACACTGAGAACAGTGGAGCAACCGCAGTTATTGCTTAGAAAAGAGGGATGATCACTGGAAAGAACTAAACTGTGGGAAGTATCATGAATTTCTTCAAGTATGCTGTTGAAGACAATATAACGATACAATACGATTTGACGATTGTTTAAATGACTTGATCGTCATCGACTTCGTTTTAGTCACTCGCTACGACTTGTTGGAAAATAAAGGACAAAGGAGAAATAACATTTCTTTTAATATTGAATGGGAAATCAAAGAATACTGGATGCATACGATGTTTTTTGCCAAAACAGCAGTCAAAATTTTGATGACACCTCTTCAACATTCCGAATTACACCACGAGAATTCACCAAATCGTTAATTTTATTTCATTTGGAAAAGAGTCAACGTTTCCTCACTTCTAACCTCCCCCGTCAACTTTTATAAGACGACCCATCCATTTTTGTGAATATGATAATAAGATGGTAGATTTGAGAGACAAACTGTAAATAAACATTTCAACTTTGGCAGGAAACAAGTTTTACTTGTTGCACCTGTTTTTGGGCCTTCCATAATTGCACGCTACATTTACTCATGTGAAAACTTTTGAGCATTATTTCAATTATTTTCCTATTTTCACTTAGTGTTTTGCAAAACAATAAAAAAATTATTCCCGTCAGTTTCTGCTCACTAACATTATACTTAAGTACTCTATTTTCATTGAAATATTTTAAATGAAACCTGCATACTTTTCCTAAGCACTGTTACTTGCGCGGAAGCAACGTGTCCATAAATAACTCCATAAAATCCAAATTCAGTTCAGTTTGAGTATACATGTACCAAAAGACCAAAAGTTAAATGTCTTTCATCTGAGATTTATAGTTATAGCTGCAGGTTCCAGCTCATTGTTGACGAATAGGGTCTTCTACCTTTCCTGGCACGAGAAAAGCTTAACAGAAGCAAGTTTGACCCTTAACCCTCCTGGATTATACCAAAATGTTTAGCACCCACAATTATATTATGTAGTAACTGATCAGCCTTTTTTACTCTATGTGGTCAATTATTGTTGGCAGTTTGCACCCGCAACAGAGACCTCATATATAGGTTACAGTTGAAAGCAGACCGTACTAAACAGTAAGCAACATCCAAAGTTGGTATACCGGTTGTTCACATCGATGATAATCATTTCATAACATGAGATTTATGGAATTAGATGAAAAACACTTAAGGAAACGGTAAAATCATTGTGTGGTTAAAAGCTAAAATTTTTTTTTGTCTTTTAGTTAAAAGCTAAAAGTTTTTTTGTATTTTAGCAAACAGCGAGAATGTTTTCGTCTGAAATGAAATGAACTAAAAATTATACCCAACTGTGTTTTTGAAAGTCAATCTGAGTTTGGCCTGCCCGAATGGTTCTATTTCTCTAGTGTTTTATCCATAACTACAATAAAGGATACTAAGCTGAACGGAAGTAGAAGCCCCATTGTATGCAGATGTTCCCAGATTTATATAAAGAGACATTTGTAACATCATCAATAATAAGCATGCAGACTCTCTTAACGACCATGCTTTAGACGAGGTAAGGAATGCTGTTAAGCTTTTCAAAACTATCCAAGTATGCTTTTTGAATATGGTAACATCGCTATCCCACTGTTGCCAACACTTCGATCAGGACGTATGTGCTTTGCCTAACGGTGCTGACCTTGTCTAGGAGCTTCTACGGAAGAGGTCTAAGGACGTTGATAATCCCAGCTTTAAATTGCAGTTTTTTAGAGAAGATATCGGCATATCATGGAAATTGTCTTTATCCTCTACAAATTAATGCTCTGCCTTTAGTACTGATAGTTCCAAAGTGAGTATTAAGAAGTTGAAACAAAAGAAAAAAGTCGAAATGTAGTCTAATAGTTTCATTAGGGAAATACATTTTGACAACGATGCTTTGGTTAGGTATAAAAGCGTGTGTCGCTTGTATTGCACTAAGTGCCGAAACTCGTTCTTGCTCTTCTGCCAATTTGTCACAAGAGTACTTCTAATTGGCATTGATCATTTGGTTGACACCAAAAGAAATTCACAAGCTTGTCTTTCGGTCAAGAGGGATGAATAACAAAAACAGTTCAAAAACTTGTTACTGGTCAATACTGATATTTGAATGCTAATGCTGAAGCCTCCAGGCCTTTCAAAAGGTTATCACCATTAGATTCGATTACCTTATTCAAAGCCATGCCATCTTGTTTTAGAGCTTTCTTCGGGAAATTAAAAAATGAACATTGTATATTCGTATTGTATAATTTTATCAGTATCTTTTCTTGATTAGTTTTGGTTGACACTTGCAATAAATAAAACAATTTAAATATCATTGCTGTTTCTATAATTATGGTAACAAGTGTTGGTACTTCGACCTAAATTGCGCAGTTCAATACAAAATAATTTCAACTGGTGATGGCCTTTTAAATCGTTTTCTTGAAATCGGCTACAAAATTAATCTTCGTCATAAACATTGGAAATCTCTGAATGAACCATGATACCAACTTTATGTTCTGATGTGATTTCGACTATTTTTTGACTCTGTTGTTTGCCACGATCTGTCTATCTAATACATCTAAAATACATGTCATTAGCTCGTAGGCATGTTTCAACTATCATGTGGTACGTGTCAGTGATATATCGTTCTCAGATTTAAAGGAAGTTATATTTTTAATTGATTCGTACAACTTGATTATATTTGATTCAGAGCCTTTTCAGATCTTAAGAACTTTTATAATAGTTACTGTTTGAGCGGTTTAACAAACCTGAGAAGTATACTAGTAATTATGAAAGCTCTGCAAAACCTTCCGATTGCCAATCTCCCCACAAAAATAGCCAACTTCCAAGTAAATTTAATTTACGTCCTACAGCACTCCAAATACTTAAACGTAAGATAATCATATGGGGGCATAACCGTAAGTAATTATAACGTGCCTGACAAAAATAGCAAATTGTTTTTTTCACTTGTTTTCCTCATTTTAAAGCTACCGATGCGGTTATGTATCCATGAATTTGTTTAATAAACGCATTCTTCTGTTTTAACTCACCTAAATAACATCAGTCACCTCAAGGTTCAATATTTAAAATTAGTGACAAAGTAATTTCACTTCGTCATAGATCATTTTTTAATTTATATATACAGGAATTATTCATAATTTTATTTGGCTTTTCTAAAGTTTTTCTCCTTAAAGTCGCCCCTACCACTCAGCATCTGATGGACGGTTAGCAAAGAGAGGTCATGATAGGTTAACAGCTGAAACACTATCATTAGTACAGATGCTCTAGTTTATGACGCTTTCAGCCTCCGTCTTTTTGCACGCCACGTTTCGAAAGAAACTTCTCCCATCTTTAGCCTACTGGAAATGCATTGTGTCGCTGTTTTATGAGGTTGGTTGCAGGTATCTGAGGAATCTGGGGTTGCATTAGGTTGTAAGGTTACGCCATGTTGATCTTGTGCTTGTTATGCTTTTTTGATAAGGCTTGAATGCCTTATGTGTGGAAATTGGTACGACATATTGATGATGTGGTCGTTATGTTGTAAGACGTGGATGGTTTTTTAAATTTTTCTGGTGGTTGTTTTGACCTCTTTGTCTATAATTTGGTTGTTTTCCCAATGAAAAGGTGTGTCCTCTGTCCCTCCTTCCAAAAGTGTTTTGTTGTCTCGTGACTCTTTACAGTTCCCTTTGCGACGGTTGTCATGTGTTCTTTGTCCCTCTGACCTAAAGAACGTTTTTACTCGCCAATACCATTAGAGGCTGCAGTACCGTTCAAGGGTTTACGCTAATGAACAGACTAGCCAGGACCCTTGAAAATAGTTATTTAGCACCTTGGAAAGCGATAATGGGGCAACTTAAACTGCCCTTAAAATTGCAAAAACATGCAATAAATGCATTAAGGAAAGATCTGAGCCCTTGTAAATTTAGTTATAACGAATGTGAGATACGTGTTTCCTCGGAATTATACTCTAAATAGTAGGTGGAAAAAGGGTGATACACGCAAAAAGGGCAGGAATGAACAGTCAATTGTTACTGAAAGACAGCTGCATATTTGTGGCAATAACATAAGAATATGTAAAGCTTTCAGTGCAATGCTTTGCAAACTTACATCATCATGATGCTGGCCAGGGGGCAAATAAACACAACATTCACAAACTAGTAACTCTGATAAAATATCAAAGCCATGAAGGCACGTTTATCTCATTGTGGATGTTGCAAAGCCAACATTATTCTCACGACGTTTCTTCGCTCCACAAATGTTTCAAACAGTTCGACAACACCTTCCTTTAATTTAAGTAGTGATTTAATTATTCCTCGGATTTAACACTCAAATTCTTCTGGGAAGTCATCATGGTTAGGTTCAAACATCGAATGGTTGTTGAATGGTATCTCATTCCTTATTTCCACTTTCATCATAAGAAGGAAGCAGCCTGATGCTATATCTGACGAGATGAAGACACAACAATTTTTGTGCACTG
>JAAAKM020006971.1:39476059-39507682 GCA_010016025.2 Alatinidae sp. Z8VKAUB7J3
TGCACTCTATTTCCTTGCATTTTATTGCCATAAATCTCATTGCCATGTACTTCATTGCTATACACTTTAGTTCCACACACTTCATTTATATGCAAGTCATAGTAATACACTTCATTGACACACAATTTATTGACATGTAAGTCATTTTCATGCACTTCGCAGATACACATTTCATTGCCACGCACTTCATTTCAATGAATATTATTGCCATAAACTTCAGTGCCATTTACTTCATTGCAAGACATTTCATTGAAATACACCTCATTTCCATGTACTTCATTGCCATACACTTCATTGCCGTATACTTTATTTTTACACACTTCATTGCCATGCAAGTTATTATCATGTAATTCACTGACACGCATTCTATTGCTATGCACTTCATTGTCTTACATTTCATCGACATCCACTTTTTGCTGTATACTTCACTGCAATGCAGTTAATTGCAGTCAAATGCACTTTACTTTTGGTCTTTGAATTACAATGGCGTATGAAAATGTATATCCATGTGGTATTTCATCACAATTTTGTGGGTTCTGTATGGCATTAAATACATTAACTATCTAGTACTATTCTTTGTTTTTTAAAACATTTTTCCCCTTGCAACTCGTGGTACTTTAATTTCTGACATTGTAATATTTGTTTCGTAATGCAGTTCGGTGTACTATCCTATTGTTGTCCTTTTCTGCATTGAATTGTTTATACTATACAAAGCTCATCTCACCACCTTTGACATATTAAGGCGCAGCAATAAAAGAGATTGACAAGGTTGCTGATGCAAGAGAGGCAATGAACCAACCAGGAATGGCTGATGCAGCATATGAAAATGCAAACACTGTTCAACAAATCACAAATTCTGAATCAGCAGAGCTACGACAAGCAGCAAGTAAGTAATTCTGTTAGACATAGTGATACTGTAATATGTAATTCCCTACTCAAATTGTATGTAATACTATGTTTTAATTGATCTAGTCCTGTTTCCTGAAATTTAAACGTTATTCCTGCTTTATTGGAAATAAGAAGAATTATGGAAAACACCTATTCATGTACAAGAGGCATCCGCTGGCATCTTTAAAGCGACTGTAACAGTTAATTCGTTGCCAAGTCAATTTGGCAAGTTCATTTCTTTGACCAAGTTATCGTCTTTTCTTGATCCATAGGAAATCTTGAATTTGTTTTGATTTTGACCAAAGGGTCCAAATAAAATTTCATGGTTGGTGCATCTTTGTAAGTTTTGTCTTTCCTAATTTCATCGGGGTTTTGCAAAGATGAAAATACGCGGTGAAACAGGTAATTTAACGTGCTGTTGCAAGATAAATAGTTCAGTAAAGAACTGTTGCTCTTGCAAAATTAAGATCACACTAACTGGAAATATTATTTAAAACGAATGTTAGCACATTTCAATTTTCACGTGTTTTTCTAGTTTATCTTGCCGATTTTGTGTACGTACAAAACATACAAATCGTATATCACCATTGGTGTTACTTTGTAAAATATTTCACTGATTGACGGTGACAACGGTAATGATGATGATTGTATAATGACATTGAAAACCTTTTAGGGATTAAAATGATAATTATGATAATGCTGATGAGAACAAGCATTATCATAATGCTGACGATGATGATGATATGTATAGTAGGTTCTTTTGATATATCAAGTGAATATGATATTGATGATGATTATTATATTGATTATGCTATTGATAATGATGATGGAGATGATGATGGTGATGATGGTGATGATGATAATGATAATGTGAAAATAGGTTACAGTGATGATCATTACCATGTTGATTATAATAATGGTAAAGTTGCGATAAAGATATGTTTTTTTATCCCAAATATGATTTTTATTTCCGGTGTGGCACTGACCCATAGCCAGCAATACAACAAATCATTTGTCCACCCACATAATCAAGAGGCTTAAAATGGCATTTGTGGTTTACAAGACGTAACAGCAAATGTCTTAGGGTAGTAATTTATGAAAGTGAACTCTGGCTTGTAGCATAAAAGAGATGAACCAAACTAGATAAGGCAGAAAAAGTCTGTTCCAAGCTGGCTGAGCTGAGGAGTTTACCTCCTTAGGGTAATACGACAAAAGAGCACAACAGATGTAAATAAAAGTCAAAATTATTATCCACAATCCTATGTACAAAAATAATCAGCTAAAATATCCCCCTTTCAAAGTTCGTAAATATCTGCGCCAGAGCAAGTAATAATGAATTAAATCACGTTTATCTTCGGAAAAACTTTCTTTAAGGCGAGGATCGGCGAAACTCTTGAATCGGAGAGATGTCACACGAGGCCGACGATTGCTACAGATCCGGAGGGCGACTCCTCTGCATTGGCTGGAAAGTCTTTAGGAAGAAGATCCGGACTATCTGTCCTCTTCTTGACAAATCTAGGCTATTTGTGCTCTTCTTGACAAATCTGGGCTATTTGTGCTCTTCGCTATCCCACCTATTGCACTTAAGCTAAGGTTAATAAAAGTACAATCAAATTTCTTTCTTAATTCTTTACATAAAGGTCTGTATTTCTCTGATTTTCTATCATAATAATAATAATAATAATAATAATAATTTTTAAAATCGACACCTTTATTGGTGTTCTTAGTAGTACAACATCACTTCCCGCTGCTTTTCCCTGGCATTGTATATGGGGCAGCATTATTCGATACACAGCAGTGCTTGATCAATATCAAAGGAATAAAAAAGCCCAAAACAACAAAGGAAACAAACAAGCAAACATAACACAAGCAAGCAAAGAAAACCCCAGTTAATCGTATTACCCGGGGGAAGTCCAGTACGTTTTACGCCTATTAAAGATATAATAAGATGTCCTTATGGCTAGTTCCAAACTCTTCACCATAAACCCATTTGGGTTAATATTAGGTTAAGTACGAATTTCATAAAATTAAATGGCTCCTGTTTGGTAAATCCCAAAGTTAAAATTTTCAGTGTAATAAAAGACAAATTCTTGGTCTGATTGATTAATAATAAAAATAGTAATAATAATAATTTTTAAACTTTACCTTATTGCTGTCTTTAGCATAATACATTCTCAGTATGTAATCGCTTATAAAAATGCATACTGGAATGAGTATGGTATATGCCCCTTACCACCATAAAATTTCATATTTGGTTATTCCTTGTTCCGGTTAGAAAATACGTATGTAGGTGGATCTTATTGTACAGATGGGAGTTTTTTAAAGAGATAATTAGTGGTAGTATCAAATTGCTTATTGTTGACAGAAACGATCGGCTTTGATTTGCTATTCCACCGGTTGCACTTAAACGTAAGTTGATGCCTTTACAATTATATCTGCGCCCTAAGTTATGACATAAGTCTCTATATTTCGATGACTTGCGATTGTAGTTTAATTTTAAGTTCGTTTCAAAATCTATTGTAAGCTTCAAATATGTAGTGAGCCATTCTTCCCTATCATCATACCAGGTCGTAGTTTATCTCCAAAAATGATTGAGGGTGACCGATATCCTTTCATATAAATTTGTGTTTTAAACCTTAATACCATGTATTATTTCTCTGCATAAATTGTATAACACAACAGCTGTTACAATTCAACGTATTAATGTTCTCATTGCTTTCCCCAGGCAAATTATGGGGACAATGAGATTACATGTCGACACTTATATACTTTTATTATTTTTTCAACGACTATAACGAAACACATCCCCTTCCTTCTGTAAAAACCTGCACAAAGAAAAGTCAAAAATACATAAAGGAACAACCCAGAAAGCAACCAACCAACTAAAATACAAATATACTAGCAATAATGAAAATGGGGGGACATGGTATCAAGTGGCTTACTAACAATGATTAATGAAAGTTCAAACTAAGGGGATTGTTCCATATTTTATTTCTTCTGCAGAAGAGGTAATAAGAAGAGCGTACAGCTACTTCGCTGATTTTCCTTAAAATCCTGTTCACGTTAAGAGATAATTTCTCAAGTATAGTAATAAAATTATTAATGTCATTTGTGAAGGAACCAAGGGCTCAAACTTCCACGGTAATTAGTTCTAGTAATTAGGTATAGCTCACTCATAAGGTTTTTGAGGTCTCTTTTAGTGTTTTTGTATTTTTCGGCTTTGTAGGTTCTCGATTTTTCGAGATTAGTTTAAAAAACAAACGGTGAGTTCAATGACGAGGATTTTGCGGAGTGAGTCCATGTTGTAAACGATAGCCTTAAGGATTTGAATAAATTGCAAGGGTTTTTAAATAGTAATAACGATTTTTTTAACTTCAATATCATTTATTTTATGCTGAAATTTTACACCTCAACGTTACAATTTCTAACATAAAAACATTCTTATTGTTTTCTCCTGGCAAATATTTAGTGGGGACAATGAGATATTTTTGTGGATACATACATGTTAACTAATATACAATGAACTATGATGTAATAAGTAGAGCAAAAGAGTAGTAAATAACCATAGCAGCAAACAGTAGAGGATAATGATTGAAAGAAGAAAAAAAAACAAATAAATAAAATAAATATAAATAAAAGAGAAGGAGAGCGAAGAAAGCCCAAAATGATAACAACACCAACAACTAAAACTAGTAAAGTAAAGGCAAAACAAAGAGACGTGGTAAAGGTCCAGGCTTAATTACAAAAATTAGTGGTAGTTTAAGTATGATGTATTGTTCCAATCTTTACTTCTTCGACAAACAGATAATATGGAGAATTTAAGAATGTAAAAGAAGAGGTATCATGTGATCATTGGCCCCTGCGATCATGGGACTGCCTAAAGAAGGGTTATTTGAAGAAAGAGACGGAAAGCACAATCATAGCAGCGAAGGACCAGGCTTTATGTACTAGGAATATGAGGAAGAATGTGTACGGTGAAGATGTCGACTACATAGTAGTAGAGGGTGTTGGTAGAGGGGACATACGGTATACGCATGGGCCAGAGAAAGTTTTAGAATCGGATGATTGTAAAATTTGGTGGGATTTTCCCATACAAACAGATAAGTCGTTGGAACACAATCGCCCTGACATTACAGTAGTTGACCAAAAGACAAAAACATGCCTACTTATTGATCCGTCGTGCCCCTTTGATAGTAGAATACAAAGAAAGGAAGGGAAAAAGTGAACCGTTTTAATGAACTAAAATACAAAATAGTGAGACTTTGGAAAATAAAAGAAGTAGAAGTGGTGCCAGTAGTAATAGGAGCATTAGGGACAGTATCCAAAGATTTCAAGCAGTGGATTGAAAAAACTGGTTTGCAACTGACACTTAAACAATTACAAGAATAATTCAAAAGGTGTTAGACATGGCCAATGGTTGTGGTCCGCTATCGTGGCCTATCAACCAAAATGTAACATCAGTATTAAGAAAAGTACAAATATTAATGATAATAATAACAGTGGTAGTAGTCGTAGTAGTAGTTGCTGTAGTAGTAGTACTAATAGTGTTAGTAGTTGCTGTAGTAGTGGTACTAGTAGTGGTAGTAGTAGTGGTAGTAGTGGTAGTAGTAGTGGTAACAGTAGTAGTAGTAGTAGTAGTAGTAATAGTAGTAGTAGTAGTAGTAGTAGTAGTAGTAGTAGTGGTAACAGTAGTAGTAGTAGTAGTAGTAGTAGCAGTAGTAGTAATAGTAGTAGTAGTCGTAGTAGTAGTAGTAGTAGTAGTAGTAGTAATAATAATAATTATAATGTTAGTAATATTTTAAAAAGACTTTATCGTCACTTGTTCACTCTGTAAACTTACAGTTAAATAAGCTTTACAAGATATAGAATTCCCACTTTTTGGCTGGGATAAACGGAACAGTGTAATTTAAAGGAGCGCCTCACAAAACCCTAACAACCAATAACAACAAGAAGAACAAGAACGACGGTGACGGTTATTAAAGATGCAATAATAATGATGATAATAATAATGACGGTGATGCATGTTAATCAGGGATATTGGCATAACATTTAGTATTGGAAAGTGTGGTGTTCTAATCATAAGAAGAGGAAAAGTATGCATCTAGTCTTGTTTCCATGAAGTGTAGAAGACTGCGCCAATGGTCGCCTTCCTACGACTTAATGGAAACTAGGCTTAATGGTTTGTTTCCTGGTTCTCTTTAGAGATTCATTGCTACCTGCTACCGAGATGACCTATCTAAGTTTTATTCTTTGCTCCCTTTATGTAGCTAAATTTAAGTTACGAACCAGAGAACTTGTGGTATCTTTCAATCTTCAGCCGATGGCCATGTTCTCTATTTTCAAAAGTAATTACCCTTTGACCATATTGTGTTCCCATATTGTGCTCTCTGTGTTTAATAATTTTCTAACCACAAAGCTCCATCAGTGTACTATTTGAATTGATTTCAACATATGAACATGAGAAGTCTATTATGTCGGATTGTTTGGGACGCAAATCCCTGCAAATCGAATAGCTGGAATACCACGCCAGAATGTTAACCTACTTCGCAGAGAACACAGATTGAGGTTAAAGTCCTCTCGAAGAAAACACAGTTCTTTACAAAGAGTTGACCATCAAACCGTTTGTCAGCAGAGCTTGTCTTGGTGATTAAATGTGACGAGGATTCATAATTCTTCCCAAACACCATGTGAACTTGCTTTGTTCCTGTTACCCCAAGCTTCCTCTCAACTTCTTAAAAGCTTACAAAAGTCCATAAACAATAATTGAATGTCCCTTGATTATATGAGGGATTGGATTGACAAAGTCACTGGAAGAGGTGCAGTCTTAGGAAAATAGTATGGGAACGCCTGAACACTTCCAATTGAATCTATCTATGAATCATCAAAATGCATTAAGTTTGTTAACATTAGCTGAAGAAAGCCGTTGCGAACAGTCACGGTGGGGAGTATGTAATCCAGGCCACAGAGAACAAAAAAACGTACCAAGTTTTTGGGTATCATCCACCCCTTATAGAAAAGCTAAATATAGGATAGTAAAGCATTGCTAAGTATAGAATTGTATTGTAAAACGACAGGTAGTATGGCAGAGTAGAGTAGGGCATGCAGAGTATATGAGAGTATTTGATACTATAGTACAGTATGAGAAAGCATGGTAGAGTGTAGAAGAGTACAACAGAATATTGTAAAGTGTCACAGAGTATTGTATTGTACAGTATAGTATTCTATAGTATATAATACTATGGTAAAGTATAGTGGAATATGATAGAGCATGGTAGAATACAGAAGAGGATAGCAGAATGTAGTATGGTATAGTATAGTGTGGTAATGTATAGTAGAATATACTAGAGTACAGTACAGTACGGCAGAGTATAGTAGAGTATAGCATAGTATAGTATAGTCTAGTATAGTATAATATAGTATAGTATACTATGGTAAAGTATAGTGGAATCTGATAGAGTATGGTAGAATACAGAACAGGATAGCAGAATGTAGTATAGTATAGTACGATAAACTATAGTGGAGTATGGTAGAGCATAGTAGAGTATGGTAGAGTAGAGTACAGTACAGTACAGCAGAGTATAGTAGAGTATAACATAGTATTATATAGTATTGTATACTATGGTAAAGGATAGTGGAATATGATAACGTATGGTAGAGTTTAGAAGAGCATAGCAGAATGTAGTATAGTATAGTACGATAAACTATAGTGGAGTATGGTAGAGCATGGTAGAGTAGGGTAGAGTAGAGTACAGTACAGTACAGCAGAGTATACTAGAGTATAACATAGCATTATATAGTATAGTATAGTATTGTATACTATAGTAAAGGATAGTGGAATATGATAAAGTATGGTAGAATTTAGAAGAGCATAGCAGAATGTAGTATCCTATGGTACGGTTTAGTATAATAGAGCATAGTAGAGAGTGGTAGAGTTAAGTGAAGTATAGAAGAGTATAGTAGAGTATAGTAGAGTAGACTGCTGTAATAAAATGTAGTATATTATAGTATGATACACTATAAAGTAATATGATATAGAGAAGCAAGTAGTGTAATGAGCGTAGTACAGTACGGCATTATATAATTTAATATACTGTACAGACTATGGTGTTTTCAATTTTCAGTCTTCAATATTCAAATTTTCTCCTCCACTCCAGTCTGCGAACAAAAAAACTGAACAGACACTCAATAGCCATAAGTCAAAATAGAAAAATAGATATAAAAACTCTTAAAGTTTGGCTGCTCAACACGAGCTTTCGGAATCTATATTCCTCCTTCTATACATTTCAAAACAAATTTTCTAATCACAAGGGTATTCCTTGTATGCATAGGCTACAACTCTAAGGTCTTCACCCCTAGAAATATAGAGATTTTAAGAGTTCACGAAATGCAGCCCCCTTCCCCTCCCCCTCCCTTCGATGTACTCTTGGATGTGATGCTGTTAAGTCTCACATTCCTTACTTTTACGGTTTAACATTATAATGCATATTCTCACGTACAACTATGATTTCGCCTGAGGAATATCACATTTTACGTGTTATAAGAGGCTATTGACAACACGCACACACTGAGCTAAGGACATTGTGTCAGCTTCATGATAAAATTCCACAAAACTTTATGTATCATACAGTTTGTGATAGAAGGAGTAATGCCAAAGTACACTATGGAATGTGAGGCAGGTAACCTCCGCGGATAGGAGACCTTTGACCTCTATTGATCTGTTGCCCTTTTCAATGGCGTGTTTAAATCTTGTTGAGCTTTAATTCAGAGGTTATGCCCGGACTGCTTTGCCATGGGATGTGGAGATTAATTCAAGAACTGTTTTCAGGCTTGTAAAGCGCTCTATAAGGAAAACATTGTATTTCATGGTACTCCAGAACTGCCTGCTACACGTGACCCTAATTTAGGGCGTAGGCGTTTCAGAGTGACTTGATCACGTGATTTGATTCAAGTGTTCTTCTGATTACCCTAGCATTTTAGGCATCGATAATAATCAAAAGTGTATAACACCTATTTAAAGACAAGATTCTCTTGTGTAATTTAGTGTGTAAGGTCTCTAGCACTTCATGCTTGAATCATAATGGAATAGGCTCCAAGAATCTCATGAGTCGATATTTTAGTCCTATCTCTTCAAAATTTACCATATTGTATTTATCAGTTCCTCAGTCATGCTCTCTTTTACGAAATTACTTACATCTATATATATATATACAACAAATTGACCAATCATAAAGCTAATTATAGGATACAAGATTTTCATTGGCTTACGAGAATCAAGGAGTGGCTAAACGTAGCGTGTTAGTAGTACATTGGTGGTTAGTAAGAGGACATAAAAGGAAAAAGGTTAGTAACAAGACGAAAAGGAAATCACTTTGTTAATTTACAAATACTTCTTCATGACAGTATTACCGTGCATATAGCTGCACTCTGCGTATAGTTGCATACAGTTGTAAATAAGACAAATTTCAAAAAGGCGCACAGCCAAGTCCCAACGTTTCGGAAACAGGTAACGCGGATGAACTCGAAATAGATTAGCTAAAACAATGCACTTGTTAACTTGTATTTCTTAACATTTGGAAATTTTAGTTACAACTTTCTTTATAGTTGTGTGGTTGCTTTTCTGTACAGCGACAGGGGAAGGTAACGCGGATTGGGGGAGGGAGGGCAAGTAGGCTGGGCTCAAATTTATTTTTCACATTCCACTAAGGTGCCTTTGGTCGTTGTATTGAAAGGGGTGTTTCGTGTTGATATGCATATATTGCTGTGAATGTGACACAATGTCTGTCGCAATCAATTTCAATTTTGATAAAGCCGAAAAGTGGTCACGGAAAAAATTGAGATTTGACAAATCTTGGGGGCATGGCCCCCTCTGCACCCTGTTCCCCCGTCCCTGCTGTAGGAACTGCATTATAGCAAAATGATCAATTTGATTGCAAATTTTCGAAAAGATCAACGAATACTCTGTCTGACTGGAAACACTGAGAAAGTCTTTTAGGCAGTCAACCTTCATTCAGCGTGTGAGCATTTATTTCAAAGTCTTTGAGACTTTTATAGTTGCATGCAACTATAACCGGGGTAAAATACGTTTTTAAAAATGCCTGAAAAGCGAGAAATCCGGTTATAGTTGCATGTAACTTTATACGGGGTCGGTACTAATTCTTGATTTGGGATCTCAGCTGTCATAGGGACACCTAGCGCTGCGTGTCGGATTGTAACCTCCGCCGGAATGTCATATTGGATTTCTTTACGACAAGAACACCCAATATTATTATCTGAAAGGCCTGATTGATAATCAGTGAGGGGGTACATTATATATATGGGGGTTTGACCCAAACTTTAGGTCATTAATAAATTTTACCGTCCTTAATCTGAGCAATACATTTCGATTTGACAGGTGGAAGAGGGATGGGCTACTGTCTCTCTCCGTAGAGGGTGTCTCCATCCGACACGTGTCTAGAAGTCAAACAAGCTCCGCCAAGCTTCCAGGAAATGACACCAATGGTGCGATTCATTTCTCTTCGTGCACAGTTTATATTTAGAGGCACGATTACCTGCAAGTAAATTGTACTGACTCGGGGTCAAAGTTTCAAACTGAAATTTCTGACATTCAGAGGCATAGCGGCAATATCTTGCTTTGGTATAGTACTTAAATTCTGGAGATTTCGACACCCACACCCACATCCATCAAGTGAACTATCGTTACGCCAGCAATATCAATGTCAAACAAAAGAGATTATCCAGGGGCGTGAGATGAATTGACTTCCTACATTTATTACTGTTAAGATATTCCTTAAAGACTTATTTTTTTGTTCGTGGGAGTGAACGAGGGGCAAATAACTGCAAAAAAGTGTACGTGACTTTTTTCTTTAGTGACTTTCTATTTGACTTTTTGACTTTATTCTGACTTTTGACTTTTTTTCTGACTTTTCGACATTATCTGACTTTTTGACGTTTTTCTGATTTTTTCTGGACTTTTTGACTTTTATCTGACTTTTTGACTTTTTCTGACTTTCGACTTTTTTTCTGACTTTTTTACTTTTTTCTGACTTTTCCCAAATAGCGTTTACTTTAGTAGAGACAAAATAGCTTGTCTTTCCATATTTCTGGAATCTTGGTGTTATCAGAGTATCTTCAGACCTTTTGGATACAATTTCGGTACGTTGTCATCGTTAAAGCAACTTCAAAGTATTCAAGTAATATTTTCAGTGCAACTTCGTAATTTCGAACTTAAGTGCAGTCATGGAGACTTGGGATTTTCTGAGAATTGATTTAGAATTTGAGTAATTTAACCGTACTTTTTGGACTTTCCAAAATTACAATTAAATCTTATCTGTTGTCTCCAAAACTGGAGGGCACTGGGTCCAGCCCACATTTTTGTTATCCAATCTGGATATTGCTAGTTTGATAGTTGAAATGAACCCAATTGTCTCTTGCATAGTACGGTTTGACCATTTCTACCAAATAGGGTCAACATTGAGGCTCGTCCCAGCTAAGTTGGTACAGAGCATGCTGAAAATCGGTTGGCTGAAGGTTCGATTTCTGTGGTTGAGATATTTCTATTTTTGTAATATTTTTTCACAATTTATCATATCTACTTATCATATATGTATAAATACAAATATCAATATAAATGTATAGCACACCCATATATTTAGTATATGTTTTCTCTTATCCTGTTGACAGCTTTATCACAGATTCTACTACTCCTGCGCCAGCCACAGATACCTGCAAACTTGATGATTTAATGGCATTAATTACATTTATCATGTTTTTCGTTGGGGTAAGTTATATTTTATGTATATATACAGGCTATTTTGTCACTGCTCCAATGGAGCAGGTGTTGCAAATAACTTTGGTGTTTAATAGATTCCTGAGTGTATGTTTCAGCATAAAGGGCTAAACATAATAATCACTAAATGACTGACTCACCAATCCAAACAAGATGTGTTGAAACATGAAGCATGCGAAGATTACTTTTTCTTGATCTTTTAGGAAGCAATCTTCCTAATCTCTACAGCTCAAAACTGAGTAACTTTAGATGCCAACAAAGCCAGTATAACGAATGACATATTTTCCTATTGTTTACATGAGCTAATGAGATTCCTAAGACAAGGTAAGGGGAAATTATATCTGCAGTATATAGCTATTTAGCCAGTAGTTTTGTAATGTTCAGGGCTTCATAAATTATTGTAATGGTAAACTAAAGCTGTATAGACATAATGAAGTTGCAGATTCTGATTTACCAAGGGATAATTTTGGCCTTTTAAAAGTACAACAAAAGACTTTGCTGTTACCCCTCAGCCTGTCATCGAAGATAGAAATTGTAAGTTTTGCTTCATATCACAGCCCATAATGTCAGATTTTCTGTTACTCTGCATGAAATTTATATGAATGCTCCCACTGGTGACCTCTACAAGAGAATCTAGTGCCAAAAGACCCCTCAAATAAGAGTCCCCTGCAGTTGGACATAGCCAATACCTCACTTAGGGAACAAGTCTGTATTACTGTGGAGTCCTCAAATGCTGTAAGAAGTTATTTTTGTCATGTGCAATTCTTGGTTGATTAGCAAATAGAAATATCTTCGAGAAGAGAGGATTCCAAATGTTAGTTTTGAAAAGAAGACTAGAGAAATAGAAAAGCCCGTAACCAACACTTTCATGGTGTGCGCTCTACCCACTGACTTAGGTGACCTCCAATGTTAACATACTTTTATTTCTCTAGTCGACACATAAACTCCCAATCATTCTCTGGTTGAGATTGACATCGAGCTAAATGCAATTGAAGACCAGCCTCTCTGTGCCATGCAACTTAACCAAGGAAGCAGTGCCCGCTGGCCCGTCATCTATCCAGTTTGAACACATGACCAACTGAGCTAGGTGACCTCTGATGTTAACACCGGGTCACAGGTTCAATCCCTGGTGGTGACATATATTCTATTTCTCTAGTGTTCTTTTCAAAACTAACATTTGAAATCCTCTCTTCTCGATGATACTCTCTAACTTTAATTGGCTGTGGATAAGTGGCAGACCAGAGGGAAGTTCTTCCTTGGTCAAGTCACATGGCGCAGATAGGCTGGTCTTCCACTGCGTTCAGCTGGATGCCGATGTCCACCGGTGGATGATTGGGAGCTAATGTGGGGATTAGTGAACTAAAAGTATGTTAAACTTGGAGGTCACCAAGCTCAGTTGGTAGAGTGCACACCACAAAAGCATGGGTCACAGGTTGAATCTCCTTTGGTGCCATATTTTCTATTTCTCTAGTGTCCTTTTCAAAAATAGAAATATAATACACACTTGTAAGCTTTTTGTAACGTCTTTATTTTTTTACTTTGCTTTAAGAGAAGGATATTTGATCTTGTTTTTATGTAGCTGCAAGGTTTCTTTCTCAATTTAGTTGCTTGATATGGAACCGTACATATATATAAAGGACCTAGATACGCAGAGGTATCCTATCCTAAATATAAAACAAAATATATGATTATAGACGTCAGCAGTGACAATGAGGAATGTTTTTATTTAATTGTAAAAAGGTATAAGGGGGTTGCTCTATTCATCTAGCTGCATTCTACCATAATTTGCCAGGAGGAGATGCACACCGGATATTTCAAGGCTTCTTCTTTAAGGAAAGGATCTGGTCAGGAAATGAAATGTATCCTAGACGGTGGTAATAGGAGCTTAGCTGCTTAACTATCCTTTGCAACTCCCTTCCCGAAAGCAGTATATGACTACACAAGTCATGGACTCAAAGGGCAATAAAAACCTTTGAGATATGGTGTTATTGAGGAGTCCTTCTTGTACTATTATCATGGACAAAAAGAAAAAATATCTGGAAGTGTATGTGTCCACTTCTGCTAACAATGGTGATATTCTTGAGTAGGTTATGCAGGTTTAGACTTTCTGAATGCATATAGTAATTTATGTTGATGACTTAATGTGTAAGTAGTAAATTAATTTATATCATTCTGTCTTTTGTAGATATTCTTTTTAATTGGAGTGTCTTTCCAAAATGTCAGGAAAAGCTTCTTGCTTAAGTGTTGCTTTGGACGACCAGGCTGTGCTATGTAAGTCTCTACAACTCTTTGCCCATTTATGTAATAGTTGCATGCAACATCATCTGGAAACTGTTGAGGTAGGTAGACCAAACAACAAAATAGCACAAGAACATATCTGACCCAACAAATTTTCAACAGAACAAGTAGAAAACTCAAGAGTGTGATTAACGTTAGATGACAATACCCCTAGATAATTAACATTAAAGATGGGGGGGGGGGGGTACATGAATGTATAATAACAGAATCACCCTGTGTGGAACATTCAAAGACTCTATTGCTTTAGTTCCCAGTGAATTGTTGTTTAATACATGCAGTTACTAAATGGAGTGGCCTGGCACCAATACAAATGACTTAAACATAATATAGATGATAGTGCAATGTTGCATCACTTATTTAGAGGCAGAACAAAATTTTACAATCACCAGCCAACTTTATTCTGCTTAGCTGGAAAAACTTAGATGAAACCTTTACCTTAATAGTGAAATATATCTTTTTAGTTAAGTTCTTGATTTGAGAGTTCAGTGGCAAATCTGTAGGCCAGCATCACTAGCTTTTTTTTTATTTTTTGGTAAATTTTTCAATGCCACTCATATGACTAAAAACGCTGTTAGACACCATCTAATCATTAGTGATTGCTATGCACCAGAAAACGTTTATTCATTGTTGCCACTGATGAGTCAAAAGACTTTTGATGGTCAAGCAAGAGCGGGAATGGTCTCTCTTGAAACGCATTAAGAATGTAGATCACGTATATTTTCTCTAGTGTTTCCACTACTCTTATGGGAAATCGTTTTTCTTTCTCTTCTCTGCACAGACCTCTGAATATGTTGGATAGCTACGAAAACAGATTTGGCAATGCGCTGGCATTCGGGGCTACTACAACAAGATGTTGTCTGATCGTTCTGGGAGAATTTAAATCGCTTATTGGAACAGAATATGCAGCTTATCTGGCAAATCCCAATACACCAAGTTTTGTATCAGGTAGGACATAGTGATAACCCCTGTGAAGTTTGGTGTACTTCACTTATTACACATGTTTTGTAACTGACATAGTAAGTAACTTAGATGTTAAAAAGCGTATAGTATGGAATTTTAGGAACCAAAGAAGATTCAACTTGTAAAGTCGTATTTATGGGCACTCAACACCCACAAATGCAGTGCTTAGCAATTCAGATACTTTTGGGTATGTCCAGGTTCGTATTTTTGTAAGATATTGATATTCCATGACCACGTGACGTTCCTTAGCAGAAGTAAGAAAATTTCAGCTTGTTTTCCTAGCGATAGGAAGCGGAGGGGTGGTGATAACAATGTCATGCAACAGAAGTCAACGTTTGTGCAATTACACAGAACATGTTGTAGGATGTATTCTCTTATTTGATGTGACAATGACGCTACAAAAACATATTGAACAATGACTACAAAAATAGAATTAAATGATTTTACAGTTTTGACCTTTTTGCTCATATTTAGTATAGTATGTCTCTTACTTCATCTGCTCTAGCGAGTAAATGTTGAGGGTGACGGGTGACAGGTTGCGTGGTACTGTGTAGTACTGCGTGGTAAACCATATGTTTGGTACCAGTTCCGTACGCAAGATCACTTCATTGCATCACAACCACATACACAGAAACAGCACCTGCAAGGTGTATAGCTGACGATGATTGCAAAGTTGAGCAAAAGTAACCTAGATTAAATCCTCGACAACAGAATTTGACATATAAGTTGCAGTTTTAGCGCAATCGGGTGATGAACAAAATAAGTAACATAACCGTGCACTGTAGGTAAGCCACAAGATAAGTTACCTATTACCCTGTCAAGCGTCTTTTGTGATACCTGCCCATGTGCTGATCACAAGCCAACATGAGATCGTTATGAGCTTAACTCATAATCTGACCTTCTTCTCTAAAGGTATAATCAAAAGCCTCATTATGTTTTAGATTATTTTGGATCGTAGTCCGACATCGACATTGCTGTCACTTTTCGACGTTCTCGCTTCTGTGCAATAACTCCTTTGTAAAAGAATGGATTTAATACACAAGCCTCTAGAGATTCTTAGACATTGTCAATAAGCTAATGTTAGATAATTCTCGAACCTCCACGTATCTGCCTCATTAAAATTGCTGCGTCGTTTTGGTTAAGGCGTAGGCCTAAAAATGATTTGGTAGTTCAGAGGTGGAACTAACTTCCGGACGTCGGATTTCTCCGGTCATTTTTGGCAAACGTCAAGTCCAGACGACTCTCAATATTCGGAAACGTCCGACCTGAGATTGACAAAACAGAAGAAAGTCCTACGAAAACGGCATCACTTCAGTGCACTTTGTTTACTGTTGTCTTCCCTTCGCCACTGCAACTCAGTTGTAGCTGTGCCGCCATCAATCTCCCCGGCCCCTTCTACCTAATAAAATGCTGTCTCTAAAAACGTCCGATCACTCAAATATTCCTTATTTCGACCCCTGGTAGTAATTGCCCAACATCCTGAAAGTGTGAAAGGTTTCCCCGTGTTTTATGACAAAAGGAGTTTAGAACGTCCTTATGCCTTATATATCAATTCTTTTCGCATTCCGAGACAGCCATACGCCCCTGGCACACAGATGTTTCACCCAAAATATGCATGATATAGAGAAACTGAAAGGAAAAGTATGAAGGGAAAAGCGCACCAAGTTGTTTAGCTGGATACGAGAAAAAACAAAGAAGAGGTAGGAGGAGAGCGAGGAGTAGCAATGCTCATAGAAGGACGTTGACTGGTCAATAGTGTGAGAGGTCAGAGGGATTGAATTACTGAAGTTGGATGGGTCTACAAATCGGGGATCCAGAGATGAAGAAAAAGGCTCTAGAGCTTACACAGTTGAATTATAGAGAAATGAGATTGATATGAAGAGGAACATAGTATATAAACTATGAAAACAATCTACGTATTTGCCTACAAAAATATATAAGGATGTGTTTTCAATTGTACCTGTTTTGCTTTTCAGCGTTCGTAAAGATCCTTATCACTATCGTCGTTGCCGTTGCCTACTATCCATTGTTTGCATGTATGATTATGGAGAACAAACTCATAGGATCATGTCTTGGTGGAACCTATACTGGCCTGTGGTAGGTGCAAGTAGTCATTTTAAAATTTTTGTCTTAGTAACTAATATTTCCACTGGTCTTTAAAGTCAAGAAAAATAACTAATCTTGAGCTGTTTTCTTTTATGGGTTACCACCGATAAAAATTTTGAAAATGAAACTAGACGAACTGACTTATGCGACTGCAGGATTCGTAAAACGTTTGTGGAGAGTAAAGACCTGATAATAACGGGATAAAATGGTAAATGTTAACCTCGGGACGGAAATGCGCAGCCAACACCCTCGCGTCGCGTTGCTCTCTCACCAGGACTATGACGACGCCAACGATAACACTTTTTTTACTTCAGTCGACACAATAGTTCCCAATCCTTCTTTGGTGGAGACCAACTTCAGCTTTATGTGGGCACGGTGATGTCATATGACGCAGAGAGACTGCTCTCCAAAATGGTGTAATTCTAGCGAATATGGTGACGAAGAAGATTAGGAAATATCATCGTTGGGGTCAGCATAGTCCAGTTACTAAAGCAGCACGAGCTTCTCGCGTGGGTCCGGAGTTCATATCCTTCTAGGGACGCATTTTTATTTCCTTCAGTAATTATTAAATGTATAACTTGAAATCGTCTTTTGTCATCGTTATGAAAGCAGAAGTAATCACGCTTGATGGTCTTTTAAACTGAAAAAGCAATATCTTACCAGAAACGTAACAAAAATAGAGAGCAATTTGGGGGAAAGTAGGCCTCGGACCCACATCACTTCAGCCGCTTGCTAGGTGCATCTATGGCACGTGGTAGGCTTATATGTTTTCTAGAGTCCCGGAATAGTTTTGTAAGTGCAGGATTTGCTGAAAGCCACAGCTTAAATCGTTATGGGTACAAACTTAAGCTTCAAAAATTTCTTGGTACATGCGCATTTCCTTATTTACTTTACAATTACTACAAATAGCCAAAGGAATTATTGTGTACCGCGACAGGCCGATTCCGCGACAGGCCGATTCGCGAAAACCTTTTGCGAGAACCAAAGAGATCAGTGGACTTCAGCTTGAAATATCATTGGCGTAGACAATGGGAAAATATTTGAGAAGTACAACTGCGACTTGGGATCAATTGTAGGCCATCTTCCTCGACGGCGAGGGTATATTAGTGGAGTAACTAGACCGACGTATACACGATCAAAATACTTTAGTGTGAGGATGTTCAAAGCCTTGTCATGCTGTTTTATTTTTGAGCAAGGTATTTATTTGTCCGTTGTGCACCGCAGCAGTGTTACCTGGTGCTCGGAGATGAATGGTGGTGTTTTGGTGCGATAAGATAGCATATATGACAGTGAGTGAGGTCCGTTTGAAGAAGAACTATGACAGTATAACAAAGAAAGGCCCTCGAATATTTTACTAACTTTATTAAATAGAGGCATCTTTCTCCAACTCATATATATTTTTTTTGCAGCGTAATGCCTCAAAATTGCTTTGTCACTTCGCTAGTCGTAGCGCGAATTAAACGATTGTTTAGCCGGAATTCTTCTAGAATATTAAAATTTTAAAGCCTTCTTCTTTTATTCAAATGTTAATTATCTTAAGGAACAAGGCTCAAAACCTGTAGCGCTTATTCAAATGTCATGGATCAAGGATTGTCTTACCTAGTACAACACATTGTCTGAGATTAAAGGAGAAAAGCATTTTGCAGTGAATTGAAAAGATATGATGGGATCGTATCACACCTTTGGGAAATTCTACCAGTTTAACTCACACGTTTTTTGTTGTTTATATTGTACAAAAACGGGTAAATTGTAAACAAGTTCTTTATGTGAACAAATGGCCGGCCTTTTGTGCTTCAAGTAATGTAAGGCAACGTAAAACGGTTTAACACACTTTTGCTATTATCGCCAAATGGAAAGTTATCATGGAGAATAGAGGATTTGGAATGTCAGTTTTGAAAGGGGCATTAGTGTTCTGTTCAAAACTGGAATTTCAAATCCTCTCTTCTGGATGACATTTCGTACTTTAAATGGGCTTTGGACGATATGACGGGCTGGATGACAGTCCTTTCTTGGTCAAGTCGCATGGCGCAGAGAGGCTGGTCTCTAACTGCGTTGAGGTGGATGTCGATGATTGGGAGCTAATGTGGCGGCTAAAGAGATATAGTATGCTAACATCGAAGGTCACCTAGGTCAGTTGGTAGGGCGCACGCCGCGAAAGCTTGTTCATGTGCTCGATCCCCAGTGTCGACACTTTTATATTTCTCTAGTGTTCTTTTTAAATGGGAAATCTTTTTGTTAGATGGGTATTGTGTATGGTATGGTTTGGGAATTAGATTGATAATTTGATTGCCGCAACAATTCCTTTAGGATTAACTTAAGGACTCTCCCAGGACTTTCATGACACTTACAGGTTGACTGAAGACGGCGTTGTTGTTGCCTTGCAATTGTTTTAGGACTGCTATTTAAATTTTTATTAGGGTGGTCTTGGGAATTTGCATAAAATTGTTATTTGTTTGATGCACACCCAATTGGATGAAAATTGGGACGTTTTTACATGTTATTGGACTGTGTTGCATATCCGTTGAAACTTTTAAAGGCGCTACGTCATCTTTCTGATGTTTCTGTTTATTTTGTTGCTTTTTAGGATTGGTTGTCTGATCCTTCGGTTGTCTGCGATTGGGGTCTGTTCTTATTCTCCGGTATGACTACTATTTTAATACATTCACTACTGAGCCATCATTGCCCTATGTCCTCTTTTAAGTGACGTAATAAAGTAATCAACCTCTTATTCAAAACGAGTCTAGGTATATCAGCAATAGATGAGCCAGGCGGAAAACGTAATCTTAATATGAAAATCAGTACCCAGCATATAGGCCGCAAAAGAATCATTATGCTAACGCAATAAAATACAAAAAATAATTCGATCCTGAGCTTGCAATTATCCTGGGTGGGAATTGTCCGGGGGGGAATTGTCCAGGGGGCAATTGTCTCGGGGGGAATTGTCCGGGGGGCAATTGTCCAGGGGGGAATTGTCCTGTTACCATAGTCCGCGTACAGTTTGGCACATTTTATGTTTTCAAGCATGTTCTGCCCTGTGGTAGAGTCACATTTCTTAAAATGTTTCTGGTTTTTTAAACCAAAGGTGGCAATTTTTTTAAAGGTGTTGGCGATTGGACATATGCTGCTTAGTTTTTGTGAACCAACCTCAAAGTCCTGGGGCCAACATAGCCGGCCTTGCATTTGCGGAACAGTCGGTAAACTACAGACCGGCAATTGTGAAAGGCGCACAATCTTTGGGGTAAGTTGACTCTGCTTCTTACTGGTGTCAACTACTAGTGGTACGACAGCACCATACCTTCTCTATCGCCTTTTTGAATTTGGTTTTCAAATCGAAGTGAAACGTTTCTATGTCAAGATAGTTTTAAACACACAAAACATTTGTTAGATCTAAATCTTTTTTGTCTTGAAAAATCAGAATAGTTTTGATTTGTTAGTAGCACCGATGATGTCTTTGGGACAGCCATTTGAAGAAAGAATTTGTTTTAGGAAATGGAGTTCTGGTACTTATTTGGCTTCTGAACAAATCATGAGCTCACGGTGAACCAAGGTTTTGACACGTTTCACTTTACTTGTTTTGGGGCAGAACGAATTCCAAGAGGTTTATTAGCCAGAAAATGACGCCTTCTGTACACTATGATTTTGTCACTCCCTTCTCAACTAAAACATCAAGGAATGGCAGTAAGTAGAAAGTAAGTATAGATTGAGTAATTTCATGGTTAAAAAGGTTTATTGGAAATGCGTTTGAGTTTTAAAACAATAGAGGACACAACTTGCATCAAAAGTAAACCTTCTGATAAAAACTACCTTTGGTAGTGTGCGGATGGAAAAGCGGGGGTTTATCTTTAACAGGTCAGTAGAAATAGTAAGGACATGTTTTAAAGTGTCGCTGTATGGTTAATGGAACACGTTCCATTGGTACTGGGAATGCTTTCGTTGCAGATGAAATTTTTAGCTACTTGAAACAACACTTGAACAGAGCGGTTAGAAAAAAGCAAACCTAAGTATAAAGAATATGAAAAAGCTGAGAATAGAGTGGTAATGGAAAAATGATGACCGTAAAAAAAGGGCTTTTTCCAACTGCTAAGTTAAAAATGGAACTAGGAAAGCTGATGACGATGATGATGATGATAATGATGATGATGATGTTGATGGTACTACTGTGATATCTAAAATAGATTTCATCGTCTTCTAACGCATACTATTAGATTATGTTACAAAATCATGTGTATAAATAGAAAAGAACTATTGTTGCAGTGGAGTTAGGTTGGGGAGGTTTGATGGTTATGTTAGTAGGCTTGGCTGCAAGCCTTTAAATTATTTTTGTGGAAGACAAAATATTGAGGCCGTGGTAAGGGTGTTGGGCTGATATCAAGTAAAGGAGTCCAGTTCAAGTCGTTAGACCCATGATTAATTAGGGTAGTGAATTTTGTATCGAGTTACAGAGCAATTTCAACACCCTCAGTTCCTTTCCATTATTTGGAAATTGCGTTCTTAATTGGCCTCATAGACATTTAGACTCAAGTTGATTTACATTTTGTGATTAATCAGAATTTAGGAGAAGATACTCTGCTTAACTCAAAATACTGGATTGTATATAGAAATACACATGCACCTATAATTTTTGTAGATGTAAAATAGTTGCATTTGGTAGTGTTAACTATGAAAATAATGAACTTCCGAATTACACTGTTATGGTGTCCTAGAATAAGGACGGGTCTCGTTACTGTCACAAAGCTCATTCTCAGTGGAAGGATAGTTTGAGAGAGAGAGAGCTAGTGGAGGTCATCGATAAACCTTTATGAAGAGCCTTAAGGTCACAGCACAGAGTGTGTGGCAAGATATCAGAGGTACAAGAGTACGACAGAGCAGAAAACAAGAAAAAAGCCTAGTCACTTAAAGAAGCTAAAGAATATAGGATTGTATATAACACAGCATTCCCATTTAAAAACCAATGGTGACCTGCAACATTTACTAGACATCGTTTGCAATGGAAGAGCGTATGTTTGAGGAAAGTTGTGACCATCGGTAAAGGTAGCTGGAAAACTGATGTAGACATTCAATTATTCAATATTTAATTATGAAAAAGAACTAGTTCGTTTAAGCTTCGATCATTGATAAACGAAGCAATGATACAAATTTTAAGTCAAGCGCCTCGTTGCGTTTGTAAACACAATAATAAGAAATAACCTGCAACGCGTACGTAAATGTTTAAGCAACAGGCAACAGGCACAGGCACTAATACCGTATGGTTTTTTGCTTCATACACTGCCATATATGAACTACTTTATTTGGCAATAAAATTTTTAGATTTGTTCTGTATCAGTTGGACTTGAAGACAATATGACACTTCATGTGTCTGTTTTGGCAGCCGCACACATAGCTTTGAGTAAGCCTTCTCTTTGTAAGCAAAAGGAGTTTCTATTTAGATTAGCTGTTTTTCATTAAGGTTATCCCAAGCGCTAAAATTTTTTACTTGTTTTCCGTGACGTCCGCATTTTCCCACCAATCATGTCTCACCTATTGTAAATTTCAATCCTTTCAATGTCCTTAAACTCTGTTGCAACTATGTATTATGTACTGATGTATTTAGTCTTAAGAGAATCGGCGAAAGCTAACTAACTAACACTATAAGAGCTCTTTTTCGGAGTATTTTCAAATTCTGTACCACTAACAACTTATTGAAGACAGTATAGTAAAGGTTATCCAAGTAATTTAGACCGACTTGCACGATCCTATTAATGTTTTATCCGCTCGTGTTACGAACGCTTATGCAAGTAATGCAAGTAAAGGATATGAGACAGAGAATGGTGCATTCAGAAATGCTATAGGGCACACTATCCGAGCAGGTTAAAAATGAGTTGGTCTCAAAGCCGTCAGATGCAATTACATTTCAATATGAAAAAATCTCCTGTTTAAAACATATCAGGCCTCTGGTGATGTCATAGTAGGAGTGGTAGCTGAAATAATGCATAAACTTCGTTTCGATTAGGTTTGGCATATAGTCTCAGAGCAACTGTAAATCCTTTTTGCACCTAGTGAATTAAGGAGAGTACACGAAACGCGTCTTTGGTTAATTTAGGAATCCGCTATCAAAAGTTATTTTTAATGCATAAAATCTCTATAAGAAACAATTCAACGTTATTCGATTCATTGTGGGTTATTGTTATTCTATAGAAATCACCATAGCTACAAGGCTTTGATGGATCTGTAAGGCATTGTAAGAGGTTTAGAACCATAAGTGGCACAAACGTCAAATACAGTTACCTACAGTAAAATGTCGAGTGGTAGTAAATGTTTTTAGTCTACTCTGAAAGATCGTAATGAATTCCACTCACGTGGTGCTATAATCAATGCCAATGACGACACAAATGCGAGAATAGAAAGAAGCCGCCAAGTAAAGGCTTTCCCCACGAATAAAGCAAAAGCCTGTAGACTGAGAGGATGACACTCCTTAGCAGTAAAGCATGGGCATCAGAAGAAACGTTGCGTAGAATTGCGTACACTTACAGAGAAAAGATGAACAGAATATCTGTATAACACTCACAGACCGTTTGTGAAGGGTTAGTTCACGAGAGGTATGAAGTTTCAAAACAACCAGAAATATTCCCGTCCGTACTACCGGCGTTATGTTGATGACTCCTTTGTTATCTTTCCATCGTCACTACCTGTTAGATCCAGTTCTTTAACGTAAACATCATCACCAATCTCATCGCCAATACATACCTTATGCGCCAAACTACAGTCACCATACCCTGCTTCATTATTCACTGTCGATCATCAGAATGATATAGCTGTTTGCTATTATAGATAGGATTCGTTTTGGGCTTGAGAGATAAAGATTTTATACAGAACGCATAATCTGCCCCAGCCCCCGCCATTACCCCCCCCCTCCAGACGCTTGTCTCAGGAGATCGAAAACCTCATAGCCAATTTTTGTTTTTTGTCATAATGATTTCCCAGAGGGTTTTGAAGTGGCAATCGCATCAAGGTCGGTCTCAACGGCGGAAACGGCAAGCGGAGTGGTCATGGAAAAGTCCTCATTGGGGGCGGTTTTCTAGATAGCTAGCCCGGCTCAGCGCAGAAGACCAGAACCCCCTGTTTCTTTGAGCGAAGATCGGGTAAATACGAAAAGAAAAACAAAGGGGAAGCAGTTGGCACGATTCGACAGATATATGCTGTCGCAGCTCCTGATCCTGTTTGGCTTTTTCTCCCTCGTTCTGGTGTCGGTCTACTGGGTCAATCGCGCCATCGGGATTTTCGACCAGTTGATCGGCGGCGGACAGACCGCGATTGTCTTCCTCGAATTCTCCATGCTCACCCTGCCTTACGTGATCCTCGTGGTGCTGCCGATCTCGGCCTTCGTGGCCGCGATCTATGTCACCAACCGGCTGAGCGCTGAATCGGAACTGGTCGTTCTGCAAACCTCCGGGGCCAGCTCCACCCGCCTTGCGCGGCCGGTTTTCTACTTCGGTGTGATCGTCGCCGTTCTGGTGGCTGTTCTGGCCCATGTCCTGGTGCCTGCCGCGCGAACCGAGCTTGGCTGGCGCAGTCAGGAAATCTCGCAGGACATCACCTCGCGCTTTCTGAAAGCCGGGCAATTCCTGCATCCGGGCACGGATATTACCGTCTATATTCAAAACATTACGCCGCTCGGCGAATTGGAGGAGGTGTTTCTCGAGGACAGCCGCACGCCCGGGTCCATCGTGACATATACCGCCGAAAGCGCGTTTCTAGTGCCCGGTGACACTGGCCCGCGGCTGGTGATGTCCAACGGGCTGGCCCAGACCTTCCGGATCGAGACAGGCCGTCTTAGCACCGTGACCTTCGAGAATTTCGCCTATGATATCGGCTCCCTCATCGATCCCGCGACCAACCGCCTGCGCGATCTGGCCGAACTGCCCACGGCGATGCTTCTCAACCCATCTGAGGCGGATCTGAAAACCGCCCATGGTGACCGCGCGGCCTTTCTGGCAGAGGGGCATGGGCGCATCGCCAAATCCCTGCTCTCGATCTTCGTGCCGGTCATGGGTTTCGCGGCACTTTTGATCGGCGGGTTTTCGCGGTTTGGGGTCTGGCGACAAATCATCGGCGCTGTGACGCTGATCATCATTGTTCAAATGGCGTCGAACACCACTGAAGAAATCGCCCGCTCAGATCTAACCATGTGGTGGGTGATCTATCTGGCCCCTGGATTGGCCGCATTCTTTGCCGCAGGATTGATCATCGCGTCTTCGACACCGAAAATCCGCTGGCGCGCTACGTCCGGTGAGGCCTCGGCATGAAGTTGGACCTCTATTTCGCCCGGCGTTTCGTGTCATCCTTCCTACTGGTCTCCTCGGTGTTCTTCGGCATCGTGTTCCTGATCGATCTGGTGGAACAATTGCGCCGGTTTGACGCCAGTGGCGTCGGCGTCGTCGAGGCCTCCCATCTGGCCCTGCTCAATGTTCCAGCCGCGATGTATCGCATGTTGCCGCTCCTGATCACCCTTTCGACCATCACTCTGTTCTTGTCGCTGGCGCGCAGTTCCGAGATGGTTGTCACCCGGGCCTCGGGGCGCTCGGCCATTCGCTCCCTCGTCTCACCAGTGCTGACCGCGCTGATGATCGGCGTGCTCGGCGTGATGGTGATCAACCCGATCGTGGCGGCCACAAGCAAACAATATGAGGTTATCGCGGGCAGATATTCCAATTCGACCGGCTCCGTCTCCTCGGTCAGCGACGAAGGCCTCTGGCTCAGACAAGGCAGCGAAGAAGGTCAGGTCGTCATCAAGGCCGCGCGGGCTAATCTCGACGGCACGCGCTATTTCGGTGTCACCTTCTACGGGCTCGACACGCTGGGCGAGGCCACCTACCGAATCGAGGCGGCGGAGGCGCTGCTTACACCCGGCGCCTGGGTTCTGTCGAAAGCCAAACGGTGGTCGCTGGGTGCATCCGAAAACCCCGAGACCGAAGCGGTGCAACACCCGAAGCTGCAAGTGCCCTCGAACCTGACGCAGGATCAGATCCGCGACAGTTTCGGCACGCCCAACGCGATCCCGATCTGGGAGCTGCCGAATTTCATCCGGCAATTGGACCGGGCCGGGTTCTCCGCGCTGCAACACCGGGTCTGGTTCCAGATGGAGCTCGCCAACCCCCTGCTTCTGGCCGCGATGGTGCTGATCAGCGCGGGCTTCACCATGCGCCATACCCGGTTCGGTCGCACCGGGCTGATGGTGCTGATGGCCGTGCTCTTGGGGTTCAGCATCTATTTCCTCAGAAACTTCGCGCAGGTGCTCGGTGAAAACGGTCAGATCCCGATCTATGTCGCGGCCTGGGCCCCGCCGCTTGCAGGGATATTCCTCTCGCTCGGCATGCTTTTACACACGGAGGACGGCTAGGTGCGTCTGCTGATCCGCCTTCTTGCCGCGATCTGGCTGATCGCCGACCCCGCTCTGGCGCAGGAGACGCCGAACTCGGCCACGCTTGTCGCCGATGATGTCGTCTTTTCCACCTCCACCAGGCAGCTTGAAGCCACCGGCAATGTCGAGATTTTGCAGGACGGCATCCGCCTGCGCGCCTCGGCGGTGCGCTATAACGGGGAGACGGACCGCCTCATCGTCGAAGGCCCGATCTATGTGATCGACCCGGATGGCACGACGATTTTCGCCGAATTTGCCGAGCTCTCAGGCGATCTGCAAACCGGAGTTCTCGCTCAGGCCCGTGTCGTCTATGCCCGCCAGTTGCAACTCGCCGCCAATGAGATCAGGCGCACCGAGGGGCGGTTCACCCAGTTCTACAAGACCGTCGCCTCCAGCTGTCACATCTGTGAAGACAATCCGATACCGCTGTGGGAAATTCGCGCGAAAAGAGTGACCCACGACGCCAAGGAGCGGCAGCTTTATTTCGAGAATTCAACCCTGCGCGTGGTCGGCGTACCTGTATTCTACATGCCCTATCTGCGCACGCCGGACCCAAGCGTGGAGCGCAATACCGGCTTTCTGACCCCTGAAATCCGCTCCAATGGCGCCCTCGGTGTGGGCCTGCGTGTGCCCTATTTCATCACGCTCGGCGATCACGCCGACCTGACACTGGCCCCTTGGGTAACCTCCAAAGGCTCGCGCACGCTGGAGGGGCGCTATCGCCGCAAGTTCCGCTTTGGTGAGATCGAGATCAACGGCGCCTTTACCGAGGACAACCTCACCACCGAATCCACCCGCGGCTATATCTTCGCCGATGGCAGCTTCGCCCTGCCCGCCGGGTTCAAGGCCACCTTCGACATTGAGGCCGTCACCGATCCCGGCTACCTGCTGCAATATGGCTATTCCGCCAAGGACCGGCTCGATTCCGCGCTGAACATCACGCGTGCCCGCCGCGATGAGTTGATCTCTTTCGATCTGGTGCATTACCGCTCCCTGCGCGCGGCCGATAACAACCGCACCTTGCCCACCATCGTGGGCGACGCGATCTACAAACGTCGCTTCGAGCCCCGTGGGCTTGGCGGTATCGCCTCGGTCGAGTTGAACGCCCATGGCCATTACCGCCGCTCCAGCTTCGATGCGACCAATACCGGCCTTGCGCGCGACGTCGCGCGGCTGTCGGGCACGGTGAACTGGCGGCGCGACTGGATCAACCGGCGTGGCATGATCTTCGCGGTCGAGACCCAAGTCAGGGTCGATGCCTATAAGGTCCAGCAGGATCAGCGCATCGCGTTTTCCGACACCACCGAAATCACGCCCTATGCCGCTCTCGAATGGCGTTGGCCGATGCTGCGCCAGGGCGCGCGCGCGACGCATCTGCTCGAACCCGTCATACAGGTGGTCTGGGCCGACAGCTCCGCCCGCCCTGTGGCCAATGAAGATAGCCTGCTGGTCGAGTTTGACGAATCCAACCTCTTCCGCTTCAGCCGCTTCCCCGGCGTAGACGCGCAGGAGAAAGGCGCGCGCGTCAATCTGGGCCTCACCTATACCCGCGAAGACCCCGCCGGCTGGTCGCTCGGCCTGACCGTCGGGCGGATCATTCGCAACGACAACATCACGCAATTCTCCACCTCCACCGGGCTCGATAGCGGCAGTTCCGACTGGTTGGTGGCGGCGCAATTGCAGGTGGGCGAGCGCTTCAACCTGATCAACCGTATCCTTTTTGACGACCAGTTCTCCGTCGCGCGCAACGAGACGCGGCTCTACTGGACCGGTGACAAGTTCAACCTCGGTTCAACCTTCGCCTGGCTTGAGGCCGACGCGTTTGAGGGTCGTCCCCTCGACACCTCCGAGTGGAGCATCGACGGCGCCTACCGCCTCAGCCGCCATTGGACGCTTTCCAGCGATTTCCGCTACGACTTTGTCGCCGACCGCACCACCCGTGCCGGTCTCGGTCTCAGCTATCAAAATGAGTGCGCGAAAGTTGACCTTTCCGTCTCGCGCCGCTTTACATCTTCGACTAATGTGGCCCCAACGACGGATTTCAACATGTCGGTACAGCTCGCAGGCTTCGGAGCCCGCGGTATCGGCGGTGAGAGTTTCGCCCGCAGGTGCAATGGATAAACGAGCAGATCAAGAGATGACCATGTCCCGCGTCCTATCGACCCTAGTTTTTGCCCTTCTCGTCAGCGTGACGAGCGCCGTTCACGAATTTCAAGAAAAAGAATTTACGAGGGCCATAAAACAATGAGCAAAGCCTTCGCCAAACAGCTGAAGAATTGGCCAACTGACACTGGCAAGATACAATTCGAACTACACAGTGGAATGCCAATACGTTACAAGTAAAGGGAATCATGGACTTTTCTAGTTTATAAGCACTAATCATCAAATCGAAATCCTTATGGCATAGCAGATGGTGGTAAACTGCATTTGAAAAAAACCAGGCATGTACCTTTACACTTTTGTGTAGCCAGTTTGGTTTTTTAACACGTTTCCTATTCTTATAATTGGCATATTATAAGCTTGGAGAAGATAAATTAAGTTGAGGGGCACTTATCTCTTAAGTATCTGGACTTGGGTAGAGCAATACTTAACTCTTCATAAAAGAATGTTTTGTACTTTAGCGGCTCCCCATCCTATGCAAAGCTGGCAAGCGTTGCACAGATTTGAAGTCAATTGAGTAAGATCTCTCAATTTTCAATACTGAAAAAACACAATTCGTCTCATCTGCACATAAATACTCGTTCTTGTACATTGACAACGTACACTTTCACTCATGCTTAAACAACAAGCTGTATGGCACACGCGACATATAAATGAAAATAGAGAGTAAGTAAAAAATCATATTTAAACTCCCAGGCAATTTTTCTCAAGCATTAACGTCAATGGCATAATCGAGTCGGATCTCTGGAAAATGTTTGGTATATCAACATTGTTAGAAAGAGTGTTGTTTGCCAATTTTATTTGAGTTGAATGCACAGTTGTGTTTGATATAAGAGAGGGAAAACAAGAAATCTAACTCTTCTTAGCAGTACAATCATTTGTATATCACGGAAAGTGTCCTACTGTGCGTAAGGAAGGGTGTGACTTATAAAAACAGCATACTTCATACAAACAATACAAAATACGTAAAAGAATCCTTCTCCTCCTACACAATAACTAATATTTCATCACTAATGCACATGTCCTGTGCCTAATGTTAACGACTCATATAAAAGGTCTCTCCTACGCTGCTAAAATTCCAGCTTGCCCACTTGCTGTTTATGGGATGAAAACGGATCCTAAAAACCTTTATTTTTATTGATGAAAAGCAGGCATATATCGTGTGGCTGTGGTCTGCAATGATATTTGATTTAATTGTCACGTTCTACGTACTAAAGCATTTTCTCGGAATTAAGAAAATGAGTTAATATTAGTGAAATCATGTAATTGTCACAGGACAGCATAGGGGACCCAGTGCCTAGCTATTAATGTGCATGCCTTCTGTACACTCGCAAAGTCCCGATCGCCACGCAGTCGAAAAAGTAAAGGACCAAGCCACGCCCCTTAGGCCCGACAGTTTGTGCTGTTTATCAAAAGGAATCGAACGTTGGCAAAACATCAAGAATCATTACAGTCTTGGTCATCGGCCATGTATCTTCTTGGATTGACACATACTTTGGCAAACGTTTCTGATTCTAAAATCTTAACTCATACCACGGTAATAGTTGGCTAACCCGGCACCTAAAGCTGTTGCACTGGACTGTACAGATGACGTTATATTCACACGGAATAACGTCACTTTACTTTTACATAAACATTGAGGACGTTTTGAGGTGCAACAGGCTGCGGTTGCTTGGTCACCAATATCGTCAGGATGATGCAATGTGGACAAAGAAGATCATGAATCTACAAGTAGAAGGGCCCATGCCGAGGGGTCGTCCAAAGCTGAGATGGAGTGATGTTATCAATGACGACTTGCGAAAGAAGGGTATCAAACCAAATCTAGCGACCAACCAAACCAGATGGAGAGAAGCCATCATGACTCCACAACAAGAGAAGCTCCGACCCACTACAAGTGGACAAAGGAGGATGAACGAACAGTAAAGTAAAAGTACCTGGGGTCTGCCGACTCCCAAAAGGTTTCATAGACGAGCTGAGATAACAAGTACAATTTTGCGATCTTGTAGAAATACTGATCAGTTTACAATGTGTATTTGAATTCAGCACAATAAAAATGATAACAAATTTGATCCTTCCGGCGCGGAAGTGTAAAAATGACATGCACTTTATCTATATCGGGTACAAAAAAGTTTTACCGTTTTCTCAATGGTTGGGTCTAACAGTCCTTGGTGGTCTTTGCTCCAATGGACTATTCAAAACCCCCTGAGTTTACGATCTGCATCTTGTATATTGATTAAGTTACAGAAATCATGTTCTTACCTGTCTGTGAAAAAATCAATATCTGCAATATTATCCGAAACAAATACAATAGCCATGACAAAGATGAACCATTCGATAAGATTCTCCACAGACAGATATTCTGCCCGTCGTGAAATCGCCTGTAAAATCTGCATAACAATACGAGAGAAAACAAGAAGCGATTGTTAGGTAGATGTATCATACAAAGTCAAAATTCACTAGAAAATGTGTACTTATACACGAGGCTTTATACACAGACCTTTATACACAGGACTTTATGGGTGGGAAGATGCATTACTGGAGACTTCTGGAGCTGATATGGATGAAACGTTTTTGCAGCACGAGCCGACAACCAAATATTATAAGATAGTTTTGTTCCAAACCTCATCCCTCGCTCTAAAGCTAACGAAAATTCCAAATCTTACCCCATAATGATTGTAAGTTGAATTTATGACTGAAACACCACACAAGCCACGACAAAATGTTTACGCCGGATATTTCCGCCAACTGTCAACAGGCCATGATTACAGCGGCAATTTCGAGCAACTTGTAACTGGTACTGAAATTGGTGCTTACGGCTCAATGTCGCCAGGCAAAAGGCAAAGGACAAAAGGCACGCCCTGCCCAGTGCGATCTGGTTACCTTAATCCTTTCAAATTTCGCCTCCCTTCAATGTTCGCTCCCTTAAATTGTCGTCCCTTTAATTTTCGCACCCTGATCCTTCGTTTTGCCCCCTTTCATTTTCGAACTTTGAACATATATTTTTACCCCGTTTAATCCCCCCTGCGGG